>CM055906.1:54243017-54456683 GCA_029582155.1 Panopea generosa
AATCGGCCTACTCTACAATTGTGAGTGCACTGAAGTGCCAGAGCACTCCAAGGCGCGCAGTTACAGATGCAGCATCTTCATTGCTTCGTTAGTTGCTGTTGAATTTGTACTGCACGGTGTTATGCCTCTTAACAAAATGTTGCAGGCAAAGGGCAGCGATTTGGTTGAAGCAGCAAAGGAGAGCAATGTGCTTATCACACAAATTCGTGCCGAGAGAGCGGATGATGCTGTATGGGACGACCTTTACCAGCCTATAACTTATCAGCACCAGCAACATCGTGGGAACGTCTCAACTGGCTCTGTCTTTGTCTACTGGAAGCGTGCCCTGTACTACCCATTCCGCGACCATCTTGTGACAGAGCTCGAGGAGCGCCTACTCATATTATATGACCGTTTCCTTGCTCAGTATCTGACCCCAAGTATGTTGCATAAGCTGACAGCATAACAGGAGGGCAGTACTTAACTGACCTCAGCGGTGACCTTGAGAGCTTCCGACGTGAAATGTCTCGATAGAAGGTCCGATGGTCCCTAGAAGATGGTACGCCTTCTGACTTGAAGAGCACTGTAACCATGACAATCAAGTTCCTCTATCCTGATAACCTTACCAATCTGGTTGTACTTCATCGTCGGATACCCACGGGTGTCAACTCCGATACTCTCCATCGGAAAAGATTACGCGTGGGTATCCTACGATGGTTGTACCTATAACCAAGCCAGTATCCACTGCCAGTGCGGAAAGGTCGTTCAGTGTCATGCGTAGAGTGAAGAATTATCAGAGGTCTACCATGGCATCTGAACGCCTTTCCGGACTTGTTACATAATGATTGTTACAGACATGAGCAGACTGACATTGATAATGTAATTTCAAAATATGCCAGGAAGAAAGCCCGGAAATTAGACTTTATCTAGAACCGGGGACGCTAAGTTGAGTACAAATTGTGACTGCGTGAATACAGACGGACTGTTCTGATGTCGATGATCGCAACATGAATATTTCTTTTTGCATAGCAATGACAATGCCGTACTTCAAAAGACGAATTTTCTATGTCATGTTCATGAGATTGATATTGCTGTAATTCTTATCGGACTTTATTCAGGCAATCATTAAATAAAACGTCATCAAATTTCAAAAATGTTTAACTTGTTATTATTACTATTTTGTTTAAAACGCGATTACCTAACAACTAGACTATGGCGCTAAACGTGATGGATCGATCACACAAAAATCGATCACACAAAACTGTTTTAAAAGTGTTACAACTTTCTAATGCTAATGTAAATCACGTTCGAGTCCACTTCCTGGGTAGAAAACAATACTTTAGAGTTTTTGCAGTTAATAAGAGGCAATCAAATCCCTAGTTGGGATGGGCTCGAACCGGCGACTTTCGGAACGTAGAGTCCTGAATCCACTTCAATATAACCTGGGTACGCGCCTGGTTAGTCTGCGCTGTACACATACATTCTGTATACATTCTCTTTAGCAATACTATCCATTTTCAAAGAAGGCGACTATACGACTGTGGCATCTTCCAGATGAGGTCCAAATGGTGATTTTTATAAGCAAGCAATTATATAGAGAAGGAAAGGCAACTGATTGAGATTTTGTGAACGCTCGCGTATTCACGCAGAATTATCAATTAGCTTAACTTCCATTCATCTCAAAAATACAAATCAAAATTCTTACACTGCAGAATGAAATTCTCATCATAACAATACCATTCCCAGCAATTTGTGATTAAAATTGTTGAAGTAATTCTGGTTACCAAAATCTGTATACTGCAGCCAAAACAACAACACAATTTCGAGAAATTATACTTACAAACCTATTATCTTTAATTTAAGATCAATTTTCGTGATAAAAACATTTTAAAACATCTAAGAATACATATAATTAACATTTTATGTCTGTGAATTTTGAACGCTTAATTTGCCAAATAATTAATCCTTCGTGTGCTATTTAATCAGGAGATGCAAGTTTCCTATCCATCTATATAGGTCCTTGGCTTTATATTACTTGTTTCATTATTTTATTATCATCAAATATGACTCCAAGACCTTTTTACTGAATATCAATATTTACTTCTGTTCCTACATACAATATTTGTTTCGTTTACCCAGGTGAACAGATTTACATTTAGCAGCATTGAAGCCTAATTGCCAGTCCATGGACCGCAATGATATTTATTTATATCTTGTCAGATACATTTATTAAACAGAGATAGGCAACTGCAGGCACTTGTCTAAATTTCAGGCGGCACAATTTGCGTTTTCTAATAAATGTGCCCCCTGAAATTTAGACAATTGTCTCCAGTTTTCTATCTCTATTTATATGTCTCTGGTTAAATCTATTAAATATCTAGATAAATCGTCTCTGACCACACGCTCATCACCTTTTATTGTAAGTGATTTATTAAACAAGTCATTTCTAATTATATTTGTTGCGCAGTCAAGTTTTTGATACTTTTATGAAATAAAGTGTGATATTCCATTCTGATAAATTTCTACGGCAGTTTTTTGGAGTCTGGTTTAAACATATTTTATTGCATAATTCACATACTAAGCTAACGGGTTGGGCCACAAGTTCTAGCAACATTAGTTACACCACAACCCCCTCCCCCCTTTCAATATACAAATAATATTGGAATGAAGAGAGAAGACATTACATGTTTTTAAGTGCTGTCATAATATCGTTCCGGTGCACCGAAGGGCTGCATAAAATTGGGTATCTGATGCCGAGAGTCAGTTGTGTGTCTTTAATGAACTGTTGTACCTGCGTAAATATAAATGTATTTGTGTCACTGGTATGTGTACTCTTACCAAATAAAAGCACTCATGTACTTAAAGGATAAAAAAGGCGTGTAGAATTTTTGGTTCTGTAAAACTTCGAATTTATTTTTTGGGTTTGATGATTTTGGACAACTCTAGACAATTCAACTCTCCACACAATCGCTTGTTGTCGTTTCTGTATTCGATGTATTCGACAAGCAGATTAAATACGCCGGAATCCGGATTGCCAGCGTGAAATGGATTACAAATGTACCATAAAACACTACTATTTGATATATTTTGGTCATTCATACGTTTAATTTTTTAGCTATTCCAGACAAGAAAAAATAAAGGCAGTTTTTATCTTTTTGCAACTAGTTTGAAGTCGAGATTTTTTTGGCTATAATAGGAAAAACAAGAAATGTCACTGGTAAGTGTCTCATGCCCCCCAAATGGTCTGTGAAAAATGACAATATATGTTGTAATAGGTAGCAATGTATCCATGAATATCAAGAGTAATGGACTGATGTTTCAGACCAGACATGCAATATCATGTTGTTTTTTTATATAAAAGCATGACCTTGACCTTTGTGTAACCTTGACCTTGACATCTGATGTAATGGTCTGGGTATTTCAACAGTTAAATGCAGGTGAAACATCATCATGACATACTGATCACTTGTGTCAAGATATTTTAAAATCCCTTAATGTAAGACAAAGTTACAGATAAATTGTTGATCAATTGATAAATTGAGCCAAGTGTTTTTGAAATCAATCCATGTATGATAAAATTAAAGGACGGACTTGAAATCTCAAACAGATTCAAAACGTTGTCATACATACTAAAAGTGTGACCTTGACATATGAGGTACGGGTCTAGGTCTTACTAATAACACGTCGTCATGTCATCTTGATAAATTGAGCCAAGTTAAAGACAAAGTCACAGACCAGACACGCAATATCAAACAAATTGAAAGTGTGACCTTGACCTTTGAGGAAAGGTTCTGGGTCTTCAATGCGACACTTAATTATGTCATGTTGATCAACTGAGCCAAGTTAAATCCATCTATGCACGACAAAGTTATTGGCTGGACATGAAATCTCACAGACTCAAAGTGTTGTCAAACAAACTAAAAGTGTAACATTGACCTTTGAGGTACACATGTGGGTCTAACGCGTGATACTTCATGTCATGCTGATGAATTGCGCCAAGTCATTTTAAAATTTATCCATAGGTGACAAAGCTACAGACCGGACACGACATCTCAATCAGGCTGAAAGTGTCATCAAACAAAGTTAAATTGTGACCTTGACCTTTGAAGTAGGAGTCTGTGTATTAAGTGCAACATGTCATGTTGATCAATTGCAGCAAGTATTTATAAAATCCATCTATGCACGACAAAGTTATTGGCCGGACATGAAATCTCAAATTGACTGAAAGTGTTATCAAACAAATTTGAAGTGTGACCTTGACCTTTGGTGTACGCATGTGGGTCCTACACGTGACACGTTGTCATGTCATGCTGATGAATTGAGCCAAGTGTTTTTGAAATTTATCCATAGGTGACAAAGTTACAGACCGGACACGAAATCTCAGTCAGACTGAAAGTGTCATCAAACAAAGTTAAATTGTGAACTTGACCTTTGAGGTGGGAATCTGGGTGTAACGGGCGACAAATCTTCATGTTATATTGCTCATTTGTAGCTAGTATTAACAAAATCTATATATGCATTACAAAGTTACAGGCCATACACGAAATCTCACACAGATTGAAAGTGTTGTTAAACAAACTCAAACTGTGACCTTGACCTTTGAGGTACGCGTGTGGGTCTTACACATGACATGTTGTAATGTCATGCTGATGAATTGAGCCAAGTGTTTTTGAAATTTATCCATAGCTGACAAAGTTTCAGACCGTACACGAAATCGCAATCAGACTGAAAGTGTCATCAAAGTAAAATTGTGACCTTGACCGTTGAAGTGGGATTCTGGGTGTAACGCGCGACACATCATGTTATGTTGATCATTTGTAGCTAGTATTAACAAAAGCCATCTATGCATGACAAAGTTATAGGTCGGACACGAAATCTCACACAGACTCAAAGTGTTGTCAAACAAACTCAAATGGTGACCTTGACCTTTGAGGTACACGTGTGGGTCTTACTCGCGACACGTCGTCATGTTATGTTGATCATTTGTAGCAAGTATTATTAAAATCCATTTATGCATGACAAAGTTACAGGCCGGACACGAAATCTCACACAGATTCAAAGTGTTGTCAAACAAACTCAAATTGTGACCTTGACCTTAGAGGTACTGGTGTTGGTCTTACTCGCGACACGTCGTCATGTTATGTTGATCATTTGTATCAAGTATCATTAAAATTCATCTATACATGACAAAGTAACAGGCCGGACACGAAATCTCACACAGATTCAAAGTGTTGTCAAACAAACTCAAATTGTGACCTTGACCTTTGAGGTACGGGTGTGGGTCTTACTCGTGGCACGTCGTCATGTTATGCATGACAAAGTTACAGGCTGGACACGAAATACCGGACGGAAGGACGGACGGACGTACGGACGGACGCTACGATTACTATATGCCACCCCAAATGTTTTTTGGGGGGCATAAAAAGAACATGGTACTTGTATTAGTGAGATGCTCTAGGTCTGGTAGTTGCTAGGGTGAGGTATTTTGAGGCTGGAATGTCGACCAAATCATTAACAATTTTGTATAGACTTGTAAGCTGTAGATTCGATAGTCTAACTTCTAGTGTATCTCAGCCAGAGTGAGTCAGCATGTTGTTTACGCTACTTTTCTTGTGGTACCTATTTGTTATATATCAGGCCGCCCTTCTCTGAACCATCTCGATTTGCTTTATTTGGCCTTGTTGGTAGGGGCTCCAGACTGTTGCACAATAGTCCAATCGTTATGTATGCATTTGTTTTAGTGGTCTCACTGGTTGATCTGAGGTTCCTTCTTAAGAAGCCCAGCATACTGTTTCCCTTATTCGTAACCCTGTTTATATGGCTACTCCAGGAGAGATTGGACTGTCAGTCAACCCCGAGGTATTTTGTTTTTTTGTCTTGCTCAAGCGTTGTTCCTTTTAGGATATAGTTTCCTAGTATGGGTTTTTTAGAACTTGAGACGCGGAGGACACTACACTTCTGTGGGTGAAAATCCATTCCCCATCTTTTCTCCCGATCTACCAGCCTATTAAGGTCTTCTTGGAGTATATGATGGTCATCATCTGAAAGGATCTGTCTGTATTATATGCAGTCATCAGCAAATAGGCGAGTATGTGATGAGAGTCCACCAGGGAGATCAATGAAGAATAGTATGAATAATAATGGTCCTAAGACGATTCCCTGTGCTACTCCGCTGATGACTGGTACCTTGTCTGACGAATGGCCATCTACTTAAACTTACTGTATGCGGTCTTGGAGGAAAGATGTAATCCATAGGTGAGTAGATCCTTGTATGCCGTAGTGCTTGAGCTTCTTGAGTAGCCGTTGGTGTGGGACTCGATCAAACGCTTTGCTGAAGTCTAGCACAATCATATCCGTCTGGATGTTCTTGTCTAGGGATGCAGAAAGTTCGTGGCACATGATTATTAACTGCGTCTCGCAACTTCTTCTCGCTCTAAATCCGTGTTGAGAGTCGCTGGTGTTTGTCGAGGTGCTTCATGGTTTGACTCGTGATGATTTGTTCAAGCATCTTACAGCTGAGACTGGTTAACGAAACTAGCCTGTAGTTACTGGCATTATATCTCGAGACCTTTTTGAAAATAGCTGTGACATTTACATGTTGCCGGTCTATTGGAAAAGTTCCGCCTTCTAGGGATCTGTTGAATATGTTTGCCAGTATTGGGGCAATTCCTTCAGCACATTCCCCTCAATACTCTAGCCGGTGTCTGATCTGGACCCGAGGCCTTATTGTGATTGCACTTAAGGAGCAGCGTCCTTACATCCTATGTAGTGACAGTGATATCATCCATCTGTGGATAGGGATTTCCTGTCGGATCTGGGACATCTCCAGGATCTTCCTTCATGAAAACTGACATACTAGTATACTGTTTATATAGGATGTTGGCCTTGTCTCGAGGTTCATTAAAAAGTCTATCGTTGTCTTTTAAAGATGGAATGCCAGTATTATCATTCCGAAGGGATTTCATGTAGTTCGAAAAGATTTTCTGTTTTGATGGTCGATCTTGGTTGTCGTCTCCCATTGATGTACAAGTCTTTAATACAAAATAATGATGGTATCGAATTTAAACACAAGATTTTGTAATATACGTCTGTGGCAGTGAATCTGCTGGGAGGAAATTGTGTGATAGATTACACAATGTTCCATCAAATAGAAGAAACAGATGTTACTGCTTTTATTTTTAGAATTGGTGATAGTATTATTATAATTTGCCTATAAATCTATCTTTGTGTGGCTTTAAATTACTGAAACTTCTAATGTTTTAACGGAATGTGCAAATGAAACGTGTTTACAAATACTGGTACGTCTCTGGCAATTTTATTGACATTTAAACATTGCAACATGTATTGATTTTTTTTCAGACAGAAGCAGAGACATACATTCCAAATGTGATGCCAATAATGGTTCTGTTGGAATATTAAAACAAACATTTATGATATTATAAAAAAAAATCACATGTTGCGAAAATATAACAGTAGCCTTTAGATTTATACACCCGGCGCCTCAACCTCTCAAAGAGAGTTACTGTTCGTGCAAGATGCTCGTTATTTCCGCTTCCGGTCTAACGGCGCTTTAAGTGAATTTTCACGTTTTGAGAAGACTATATAATTCATTTTGTGCCTGTATGCTGATGGAAGGAGAAAATTTGTATATTGAAACGACAGGATTCTGTCTTGATATAGATACTTCTGCTCTGTGTCGTAAGTATAAAGTAAGATTGATTTATAAAGAAATATCATCTGGCCATACCAGAGTTTCTGCTGCTGACTATGGATTCGTCCCACGCACTTTCGCACCAAAAATTAATATAAATTTATGCTAAAAATGATACGTATCATAGAGCTTGAAATCCACACAATGTGATATTTTACCCAATTCATTGTTTATTCATTTTAAAAATTTATAATACAGTCTACATTGTATTAAGTGATCACACATGGGATGAAAAACAGTCTGTTAATAAAAGGTTCTGTCAGAAGTTAATGGAAAATTGATAAATAATTTTGGTAAATTTTTTTTTGTCTAAGTTTATAACATACATTTAAGTTTCAGTAGATTTTATTATTATCAGGCCAAAAAATTGGTCTGTCGGGAAGCTTTTTTATTTTATTTATTTTTTTTTTTAAACATCCAAAGATTTCAAATCAGACTTTCCTAATACCTCGAATTCCGTATTTTTTTCAACATGATAGTTTCTGAATAAACCTGATAAAGGCATCAAATTAATAACAGACATCATTCGATTTGTAATCGATAATGCCAACACCCTGCATGGTAAACATGAAAACACGTTGGCTGTCGCCATGTTGGGAGTCCCAAGCGCATAAGAAAAACAATGAAAACACCCAAATCTAAATGCGATAAGACTGCTTTACATATTATGAAATTAGCTGTGTCCAGTCAAGAACATCCAGTAGGTCATTTAATATACACACATCGTGAAAAATACACAATTTTTCGATTTCATCATCTTTTTTTCCTCAAGCAATAAAATGCATTGAATCGAAATATTTTCAAGGGTTTGGCAGAAAACAGTAAACACAGCTATTATTTTATTTGGCCTCATATAATAATGTAGTCAAGTATCATGAAAAACATATTGACACAATTATTGTTATGATAGTAATATCATCATACTGTCATAACTCATGGCCCTCCCTTCACTTTGTCTTTTTCAGAACTTTGGTGTGTTGAAAAAATTTTTTTTCATGATTTCTGTCCATTTTGGTTTAAAATGACAATGTAAAATCAAAATCTGCCAAAAAAAAAAAATTAGCTACCTACCTACCCATATGAAAAATTCCGGTCGGAGCACAGAAAACAAACATTTTCTAACAATAGCCCTCCTTCATCCGGACTTAAAAAAACTTTTCTTTCTTGAGATGTTGATGTTGACAACTGTGAACATTGTGGATAACAATGAAATGAGGGATAAGATTTCATGTGGATGCTGTATAAAAATGGTCTCATGTACGATGTTGATTGTAGTTTTGACTAACAAGATTTAATAATAACTTCAACTTCTGTTGGTGGCAGATATGCAATATGCCAAAAGGGGCTAGATCTCAATGGGGAGTCAAAATATGGAATATGCATGAAGAGGTTACACAGTTGGGAGTCAGAGGGGGAGGCCATGTGTTGGTAAAAAATAAATACATGTTCAGTATAGAGTGAACTTGTACTACAGGTCTCACTACACAGTTGAATTTTGTTCTTTGTTCTATATAAAATAAGGTCTAGGATTTCCATGGTAAAAAAAGAATTCCACATAGAATTAAGCGTTTTTTTCCCATAGCAGGAATGTAAACCCACAAAAAAATGCACAATAACTGGTAGGTTGACCACGTTGGGTTTTTGTCTCGCCACGACGACGGAGAGACGAGATTAAGGTGTTGCTTTTCCCTAAACCGCAGCGGCGTCAAACATTTATATTAAGCTCCAATGTTTAGTTTTCATTTTTACACTATTTCTCAACAAGTACAAGTGCTGGGACATTCATACTTGGACCATAGTTACAACTAACACCCTGCATCACATTATATTGTTCAGATGCTGAGTGTGACCTACATTTCATGGTCCATTGACATTGTTTGATGCTGAATTTTGCATTAACCTCCAAAGTTAAGTTTTCATTTTTACACTATTTTTCAATAAGTACTAGCTAGGACACTGATACTTGGATCATAGTTACAACTAACTTCCTGCATTATATAATGCAGATGCTGAGTACCGTATATCCTCGGCCATAAGTCGAATTTTTCAGACTCCAAAATCACTCTCTGAATCCCTACTCAACTTATGGCCCCGTCCTAGTCCCGAGTGATGATTTTTTTTACCAACGATCAGCTTCTACTGAAGTTTTGAACGTCGAATTTCAGTTTCAGCAACAGTCTATATGAACAATGACACCAAAGTGCAGAATTGAATTACACTCTTGTCAATCAACTATGCATCTCGCAAACACAAAGGATGATTACGTCATACATGGAAAGTTACTTTGTTCATGGAAAACTCTGATTGACAGTTGAAAAAAATGATCGGTTTCAATTAGACGCTTGATGTTTTAACTCTATGCAAGGGAAACCTTGATCTTGGTCAGCCGAACGATTGCGTTGCCTAGCAACCTATATGATGTTGGCACGGGGTGTAAACATATATGCCGAAAATTGCCTTGGGATATTTGGGTCAGAAGTAACCGATTATTGCAATTTGCATTCCCACATATGTGGTGACACTTATCCACGGATTACAGAATATACCAAATATTCAACAGAAGATTGCATTTGTTTGTCAGCTGCATATTTGCCGTTGATTCGATAACGGTACATGAACGTATACTGGCGTAAGGTCAGTTGTGAGTGCAGGCAATCGCTACTGTAGGAATTTTAATATTTAGGTGATCCAAATCTCACCCACTTCCTTTTCGAAAATTCTGGGTCGACTTAAGGAAGGGTCAATGCAAAAAACTGAGATCTGAAGGTCAAAAAGTCCCCTCGACTTATGGCCCGACTCGCCTTATGGCCGACGATATACGGTACATTTTTTTTAATTTATTTTTGTTCTTTTTTTATTTTTAATTTTTTTTTTTTGAATATGTTTTACTTAGAAATACCAGTTAAAGTTTTGTGTGCAACTACCATCAAGTTCATATCTCAAAAATAACTTAATGTATTTGATCGAAACTTCACATAATACTTCCTACAATATTTCTTAAACCTACTACATTAACCAAGTTAGACAACTCTTGCATGGAATATAATTTTTTTTTTTCTCTCTCATGTGTGTATTAATGGTCAAACCAGACACAGTGAGACATATCATTCCGCGGAATTCTTGTTTTAAAAAGGGAGTGAAGTAACACTCTGAGATTTTTTGAAAAATGAAGTCCTCAAATGCTCATAAATACATGCATATGTTGAAATCCTATTAGCACCAGTGATGTCATATTGCATTATATAATAATAATAATAATAATAATAAAGTCTTTATTTAAAGAGAAAACACAGTTGGAACAATCTCCAATCTTCCCTGTGGTCCTCTATTATATACATGGTAACAAAGTAATAACAAAATATATACAACAAAGTTCAACAGCAGAATCAATACAATTTGGAAACTTATTAACAACAAAGTGAATTATTTTTGTTGACATATTAATTTGTAATGTATATTTCAGTGGCAACGAATATTCATTGTTTATTTAACTAATTCAATAATATATTTCAAGGAAGGAAATAATAGTATTATAATGTAAAATTTACACTTGAAAATGATGAGTTCACTACAAAATATATTTAGACAGTCAATGATACATTCAATGATTATAAGAATCAACTGACTGCAATAAGGATACAAGTTTAATGTTTTGTAACACAATGAAAATTTATCTTTGTTGTGACAGGGGACTTTGATATTTAAATGTTATATAATATCTCTTAAATTCTTGAACTGATGAAGCATTTTTAACATGGTTTGGAAGGGAATTCCAGATTTTGGATCCAGAATATATAAGAGTTTTACGATATGTTTCTAACTTTGGTTTTGGTACATATAGAGAATTATTTGACAGGGAGCGTAGATTTTTAGAATGTATGTTTGGTGTTGGGGTAAAATTATTTTGCAAATACTCTGAGGCCAAGTTGTTGATGATCTTGAACATTAAAATAGCCTTTTTATATTCTACTCTTTCATAGAATTTCATCCATTTTAGATCATTAAATAATGTTTCAGATGGTGTATCAATGTCATTATCAAGGATAAGTCTTGCAGCACGTTTTTGAAATTTTAATACGTTGTCAGATAGGTCAGAGTTGCAATTTCCCCATATTGTACAGCAATAGTCTAGATGAGGAAGTATGTAAGAATTGTAAAATAATTTCCTAATAGGTATTGATAAATAGTATTTTATTCGGCCAAGTAAGTATAATAAGGAATTGCATTTTTTTAGAGTGTTTTCAACTTGTTGAGTCCATGTTAGTGTGTTGTCAATTATTACTCCCAGAAGTTTTTCACTACTGGTAAATTCAATAGCCTCATCTCCTATTTTTAAGTGCTCAGCTGATCTGAATAGTGGTTGCTTTGGATGAGAGGCTATAAACATTGCTTTGTTTTTTGAGGTATTTATGGTCATCACATTATTATTACACCATTGTTGGACATTTATTAAATCATTATTAAGAGATTCAGTGATGTCTGATATTGAATTACAAGATAAAGTGATAGAGGAGTCATCAGCAAACATGTTTATTTTTGAATACTGAGTGTTACATAGTCTCTACCAACTTTTGCTCTACTCATCTGCAGTAAGAAATCACAACTACTATGAACCATTTTGAAAATATTTCAGAACCAAATTACATTGGCCTTGTTTTTAAGCATAAGAATCATGTTACCGTGGAAAAAAGGGGCTTAACAGTGTATTGAGGAATTAAATTGAAGTTCAGAGCAGCAATAACTACCTCTCAAGAATCTCCAACTATTATTACTAAGATACTGATCAGCAGGTTTTCCCTTCAATGTTTTAGTTAAGGGTCACATGGTCCCCTTTCTCCTAACTTTTAAGGGTCATTTTCAAATTTTAGGGGTCAGAATTATGACCCGTGAATCATCAAAAATTGTGTTAGTATGAAATTGTGTGCACTCTTAGTTTTTATTTGATCCTCATCAAAATTGCATAGTAAATATATAACCAAAATATCTAGGACAAGTTCTTGAACTTGTAAAATTATATAATTGGATCATCAAAAAATGTGTTATTTGACATTGCAATCCAATACTAAACTAATATCATTTAGTTATGGCCATTGAATCGTCAGCTTTTGACTATTTGACATTGTGTACACTCTAGCATCTTTATTTTTCATTTTATCCTCACGAAACTTACACAGAAGTTATATGACGTAGGTTTGAGTCTTGCTTGCTCCAAAAATGTGAGTAAGTTTTCCATTTACTTGCGGAATGACAGTGTTTCTACTCAGATTCATTCTGAGATCTTCCTCCACCAATAAAACTGGATATACAGTCAACCCTTATAATATAGTATATAACTTATAGTATAGATATACAGTCTTAAGCAGCCGTACACAGGAAGGAGCAACAGTGGCCTTTTAAGACAGGTTGTTGCTTAATACAGGTTAATTTACTCTGAAAGCATAGAAATTGGAAATAGAAAATATGGTTGCTTAAGACAGGTGGCTGCTTAATAGAGGTGACCACTTAACACAGGTTTGACTGTATGCCATATATAACCTGAAATATGCTGAAAATGGCATTCAACCCCATTGTAAAAAAATGTTCTTGAGCTGGCCAAATGGGATAATTAATGTCAGAATTATGACCCATCATTATGGTTCATCCAGTATTGCTTTATTTGACAAGATGAGCCACGGTTTTCATTCGATCTCCGCAGAACTTTCACACTATAGTTATATATTGCAAGTAACCATTTTAAAAGTCTGAGGTATGTCACTTGCATAGTTTTTTTTCCTGAATACTGGGATAGGGAAAAATCAGCATGATTGAGGGGAAAGTGGGAATTTTTATATCCCCTCAATGTAAGAAAAATTCCCCTAAAAAAAAATCCAATAAAAAAAATCACAAAAATCATATTTGGGATTTTATTTTTCATCGATTGGGGAAAAAAACATGATTTTTTAATTGGGAAGTAACTGAATTTCGCCTCTGTTTGATAAGGTAAAATAACCATGCCTTGCTTTACCGAAAGTATCTCCTCTACCATAGTTGAGTGCTTTACGACCTTTGTGGCCCTCTTGATTTTCAATTTTGCTTTAAGCACAAAAATCACAAAAAAAAACATTTTGCATTTACGCTTGGGAAGGTCATGGGTTCGATCTCCAGCCGGGTCATACCAAAGACTTTAAAATGGTACTAGAAGCTTCCTCGTTTGACGCTCGGCCTTGTGCCAGAAAAAATGCGACTGGGTGGGCTATCATACCATGTGTCTGTGGCATTATACCCCAGTGTGACAGCCATCAGAATACTGTCTCAAGTAGACACTGTCGCAATATGACTGAAAAATTGTTGAAAGCGATGCTAAACACCAACAATATGCTGATGTAGTATAATTTACTACCGGCATAAAATATGTGATTATGTATGTATTGCTTAGCTTGAAGTATTATATTTATTGTCATTTATAATTTGCTTGATCAATGGCCAGATGTTACATTACTACTTATGTTCAGATTATAGACTGGTGTTACTGTGATAGAGATTTGACTGATAACACTGCGTTAGAAGACCTTGCAAGCTGTGTTACTCAACACTGTAATTGCACTGTGATGTCAAACAAATTTCAGCTATTAGGCCATTATTGATTAATTTCTAGATTATCATTCAAATTTTTCTTTAAAAATGGGGAGGGGAGGGGGGAAATATTTTTTAGTTTTTTATTTTTAATCCTAAAATTTTTGATGTATCTTTAATATAATATTTTTTTTATGAAAATAAAAAGGGTCGGGGCGTCATGAAAATGAAGTGGTGGGGGGGATGATAATCTGGCAATTTATTTATTATGGCCTTAACAAATTTTTTTTTACGCCCCTGCCATTTGAAAAAAATGCCGAAGGAGCATTAAGTGCTACCCTGTCCGTGCGTTCCTCCACACACACAAATGGATATGTAAGAGTTTAGGATTTAGGGTTAGTAATTTTTTTGACAGATTGAAAAACATTTGAAAAAAATATTATATGGCTTAAAAAAAATACTTTTATGTGGCTAAAATATCTGTTGTGTGATTAAAACACGCACAAATAATCAGCTGGGTGCCTAGCAATCACTTAAATATCCATTAATGTTAGTATGTCCATCCGGTAAAAAATTGGTTTCCGATCAATAATTATTGAAGGGATCTATGCACTTGATAAATGTTTCATGTGTACCCGTGTATATATATATTAACTTACAAAATACAGGCCAAGTTCAATATTTCTCAATGTCGGTCAAATTTTTCAGGAGTTATGGCCCATTTTCAACTTAATTTTTGGTTAATTGTTGGTTTCTGATCAATAGTGGGGGCAATAGTGTCAACAGACAAACATCTAGAACTTTGTTTTGTTTTTCATTGATACACACATGGTTATGCCTTGCTAGGCCGTCCTTAAATAATAATTTATTCAGCATGCTCCTATTTACTCACTCAAAATTGCAGCCACTCAAACATTTTTTATTGGCTTTCAAAGCTTTAATTTTTTTTCACAATTTCTGTCCATTATTGTTTAAAATGAGTGTAAAAATTAAAATCTGGCAAAAATAAAATTACATGTAGTTACCTACCCACATGTGAAAGACTGGGACGGAACAGAGCAAACAAACATTTTTTTAAGGATGACCCTATGCCCCTGGAAGAAAAATTGTATAAAAATTATTATTTAGTTAGTTTAGTTGTTTTAGTTAGTTTTGTTCGTAATTATGTTATCTGCACACCTTGTGTCCATCCAGGAATTATGAGTTTGGATCATTTCATAGTCACAGTCCTTGTGTGGTTAGCGGTCATGAACTTTGTTCTAAGGCCATGAATTTTCCACGTTTGAATATGTGGGGAAGCAGTGACTTACAGAAGCAATATAATGTATGTCTAGTATTGGCTTACCAAGGGCATCCCTGGGCTGATGATTAGATTATACCTCGTTTGAATATTAATCTTAAATTATAACTTAGAAAAATATCTGATACAAACAAAACATCTTGTTGGGGTTTTAGGAGTAGTGCAAACTGCAGCAGAAGGTTGTGGGTTCAATCCTTGGCCCTGTCATACCAAACAGTTGAAAAATGGTACTAGAAGCTCTCGCTTGGCGCTCAGCACTTAGGGGATAGTTCTAGGTCTGGTAGCCCCGGTGTCAGTTTAATGTGACTGAGATATCATACCATGTGTCTGCGGCATGATACTCCAGTGTGGCAACGTTCAGAATACAGTCTCAAGTAGACACTGTCTCGATATGGCTAAAAAATTGTTGAAAGCAACTCTAAACCCCGTACAACAACCACAACAACTTTAGGGGAAGCTGTCTGCAGTGTGTTATCAAACTGCTAACATACTGAGTTTAATCAGATCACTGCTAGAGAATGCAGCGTTGCCTGACATTTTATTGTTTCTTGGGTATGAATTGTGCTAAAATGCATTATATTCTTATGCTGAATTGTTGTTTATATGCCTGTCATTTCGGTGCAGTGTGATGAAGTGTAGCAAGTTTTTGCAGTGTCACTGCAGAGAGTGCATTATTTCTATATAGTGTTTTATTGTTTGCATGTTTGAATGTTGTTGTTCCAGTATGATTGGTGATAAGTGTTGTCAAACAGGTGTTTCTGGTTTGAGTATTATGTTTTGTGATACCATACAGCGTTAGGTGTTGTCCCCCCAAACCAGAGTTACCTCCCTTAGTTTGTCTGGTACATATCTAGTACTCTTGTACTTGTCTCCAATGTCTGAAGGTGACTTAAAGCAATACCACGGAGTCACTTGTTCAGTCGCAGGGTAAGTAAGATAAGTAGTTGTTTATTGACTTTTTGAGAAATTTGAATTTCAGAATCAGAAAAATAAATGTTCATTTTGGGACGTAATTATAATGTTTCTGCTTTGTTTTGATTCTTAGTGTAGCTGCTCAAAGGAAGGATGGTAAATTTTTGGAGTGCGAGATAATTGATTTATGCAGATTTTCTTTAGCTTGATTGCAAAGGAAGCTCAGAGCTTATGTGAACTGCTCTCTTGTCTGCTAGAGGTTGTGGGTTTGATCCCCGGCTCAACCTGATGGATTCAAAGTAAATAAATACTGATTCTACCCAGGAAGTGGACTACAGTGGTTCATAATTTTAAGCTCTGGGCTCTCTTGGCAATCAAGCTAAAATAAATTAGTATAAACTAAATACAGTCAAACCTGTCTTAAGCAGCCAGTGGAGGGAAGGAGCAAAAGTGGCTTTTCAAGACAGGTTGTTGCTTAATGCAGGTTAATTTTCTCTTAAAGCACAGAAATGGAAAATAACAAATGGCTGCTTAAGACAGGTGGCTGCTAAATAGAGGTGACCACTTAAACAGGTTTGACTGAATAGAAAGGGCCTTTACAATTATCAATATCCATTAATTTTATATAACCATATAATCTGAATTCTTGCATAGGTAACAACCGTGTGAATGGCTTTATATATAGATAAATATATATAGATTGTTACCTTAATCCCACTCAGACAACATTGCTTCCACTTGACAGGTTTTATGTTGGTATTTTCTTATCTGGGAAATTGATTTTCATGAATATTTTCTTGTTTGGGAAATTGATTTTCATGAAAACTTATAAAGCCTGCAAAGTCATCAAATTATGGCCATACTGTAATAATTATAATCTCTTCTGTTTTCTTTTTTTAATTGTTAATAAAAGTCGGGCTTTATTAGCTCAGTCAGTATTGCGTCTAATCCAGGGGTCGTGAGTTTGATAACATGTAGGTAACTGAATACTTCCCTTGTAACTGACTACTTCCCCTTGTAACTGCTACTTCCCCTTGTAACTGACTACTTCCCCATGTAACTGACTACTTCCCCTTGTAACTGACTACTTCCCCTTGTAACTGACTACTTCCCCATGTAACTGACTACTTCCCCTTGTAACTGACTACTTCCCCTTGTAACTGACTACTTCCCCATGTAACTGACTACTTCCCCATGTAACTGACTACTTCCCCTTGTAACTGACTACTTCCCCTTGTAACTGACTACTTCCCCTTGTAACTGACTACTTCCCCTTGTAACTGACTACTTCCCCATGTAACTGACTACTTCCCCATGTAACTGACTACTTCCCCTTGTAACTGACTACTTCCCCATGTAACTGACTACTTCCCCTTGTAACTGACTACTTCCCCTTGTAACTGACTACTTCCCCTTGTAACTGACTACTTCCCCATGTAACTGACTACTTCCCCATGTAACTGACTACTTCCCCTTGTAACTGACTACTTCCCCTTGTAACTGACTACTTCCCCATGTAACTGACTACTTCCCCTTGTAACTGACTACTTCCCCTTGTAACTGACTACTTCCCCATGTAACTGACTACTTCCCCATGTAACTGACTACTTCCCCTTGTAACTGACTACTTCCCCTTGTAACTGACTACTTCCCCATGTAACTGACTACTTCCCCTTGTAACTGACTACTTCCCCTTGTAACTGACTACTTCCCCTTGTAACTGACTACTTCCCCATGTAACTGAATACTTCCCCTTGTAACTGACTACTTCCCCTTGTAACTGACTACTTCCCCATGTAACTGACTACTTCCCCTTGTAACTGACTACTTCCCCTTGTAACTGACTACTTCCCCTTGTAACTGACTACTTCCCCTTGTAACTGACTACTTCCCCTTGTAACTGACTACTTCCCCATGTAACTGAATACTTCCCCTTGTAACTGACTACTTCCCCATGTAACTGACTACTTCCCCTTGTAACTGACTACTTCCCCTTGTAACTGACTACTTCCCCATGTAACTGACTACTTCCCCTTGTAACTGACTACTTCCCCATGTAACTGACTACTTCCCCTTGTAACTGACTACTTCCCCATGTAACTGACTACTTCCCCTTGTAACTGACTACTTCCCCTTGTAACTGACTACTTCCCCTTGTAACTGACTACTTCCCCTTGTAACTGACTACTTCCCCTTGTAACTGACTACTTCCCCATGTAACTGACTACTTCCCCTTGTAACTGACTACTTCCCCTTGTAACTGACTACTTCCCCTTGTAACTGACTACTTCCCCTTGTAACTGACTACTTCCCCTTGTAACTGACTACTTCCCCTTGTAACTGACTACTTCCCCATGTAACTGAATACTTCCCCTTGTAACTGACTACTTCCCCATGTAACTGACTACTTCCCCTTGTAACTGACTACTTCCCCTTGTAACTGACTACTTCCCCTTGTAACTGACTACTTCCCCTTGTAACTGACTACTTCCCCTTGTAACTGACTACTTCCCCTTGTAACTGACTACTTCCCCTTGTAACTGACTACTTCCCCATGTAACTGACTACTTCCCCTTGTTACTGACTACTTCCCATTGTAACTGACTACTTCCCCTTGTAACTGACTACTTCCCCTTGTAACTGACTACATCCCCTTGTTACTGATTCTTCCCCATGTAACTGACTAATTCCCCTTGTAACTGACTACTTCCCCTTGTTACTTACTACTTCCCCTTGTAACTGACTACTTCCCCATGTAACTGACTACTTCCCCTTGTAACTGACTACTTCCCCTTGTAGCTGACTACTTCCCCTTGTAACTGACTACTTCCCCTTGTAACTGACTACTTCCCCTTGTAACTGACTACTTCCCCTTGTAACTGACTACTTCCCCTTGTAACTGACTACTTCCCCTTGTAACTGACTACTTCCCCTTGTAACTGACTACTTTCCCTTGTAACTGACTACTTCCCCTTGTAACTGACTACTTCCCCATGTAACTGACTACTTCCCCTTGTAACTGACTACTTCCCCTTGTAACTGACTACTTCCCCTTGTAGCTGACTACTTCCCCTTGTAACTGACTACTTCCCCATGTAACTGACTACTTCCCCTTGTAACTGACTACTTCCCCTTGTAACTGACTACTTCCCCTTGTAACTGACTACTTCCCCATGTAACTGACTACTTCCCCATGTAACTGACTACTTCCCCATGTAACTGACTACTTCCCCTTGTAACTGACTACTTCCCCACATATTCAAAGGTGGGAAATTCATGGCCATAGAACAAAGATGACCAGTCTGATTGAGCTTGCCAGATCCCAACCCCCTGACCCATTTATTGAAAAAGTAACAATGTTATGATTTGATTAATTTCATGCACATTGTGATGTGTAATAAAAAGTATGTTGTTGTAGGGTGTTAAGCGTCACTTTCAACAATTTTTCACTTGTATCTCAACATTGTCTACTAATGACAGTATTCTGAGCACAGCCACACTAGGTATCATGCTGCAGACACATGGTATGATACCTCCTCAGTCTCATTATACTGACACCGGGCCAAAAAAACCTAACAACTATCCTTTAAATGCTGAGCGCCATGCGAGGAAGCTTCTTGTACCATTTTTCAATTATTTGGTATGAGCCCGGCCAGGGATCGAAACAATCCCTGAAGCCATCTTCTTATATTTTTATTGCATTTTATCCAAAAATATGAAATTATTTCTACACAAGGTAAGCAAATAAAGCAGTTTGTGACTCTTGTTTTAAAGTAACATCTGAGATTAAAAATTAGAATCGGAACAGACTGGTAATTTCAAGAAATGACATAAGATCATTATATTAAACACATCCCACATCCAGGTACCGCATCCTTTGTCCAGATACCACTTCCTGGATGCACACTATTCCTGTAAACGCATTACTTCTGAAAAAGCAAAGTTTGAAAATATACTCAGATATTTATATATATATATATAAATTTATATCAAGCTTAGGATTTCATAGATGTATATGTAACTTTTATTTGATGGACATAATAATCATATAAAAATCATACAAAATGCAAAAGTTGAGGAGGTGGCAACCTCTTTGACCTGTTTTACACTACTATACTTGCTGTTTTTCACACAGGTAGGTAATCACTGACCAGCCAATCTTTTAGACCAATTCAGTATTGTTTATTAAATATGAATAAAAACATGATGCTGATTTTTTGTTCAAATTTTGTAGACTGACCTGGAAGCCATTGAAATTCAGCTGGGACTCATTGTTATAATACATGTGAATCCCAAGGATTCATTAATTCCAGTTTCAAAATGAATCTCTGTTACAGTAATATAATGTTACTCAGAAATTGTGAAGAAATGCCTGATCTCAGTTTTAGATGCAGATGTAACATCAGCTAGTTGTATACATGACTGCGTTTAAACAGGCCAATTTGTGCAATTTAGTATATATATAAATTAATATCAAGATATTGTTTGATTGCACTCTTCCTACATAACCCTTCTACCTCCGTGGCCGAGTGGTCTAAGGCGGGTTTTAAGATCACTTGCCTGTCACCGCTAACATCGTAGGTTTGTGTCCCGCTCGCTCCCAAAACTTTATGTAAGAACGTTTGCCAGTTACTTGCGGAAGGACGGTGATTCTACTCAGATTCATTCTGAAGTCTTTGTCCACCAATAAACTGGATATGCCATATATAACCTGAAATGTTGGCGTTAACCCCAATCAAAAATAAATCATCCCGTATGTAGGACATTTATAGTGTCTTTTGTAAGATACTGTTTTTTCTATATTGAAAAAAATATGTTCTACTTTAATACCCATCTTCCAAATTTTGAAAACTAGAATTGAGAGAAGGCAAACAAACATTATTTTAATTTTGATCGTTATGCCAGTTCTGAGGTTGCTAATATAACCATGCCACAAAAACCTATAGGTCTTATACATGCTTTAAAGTACATTTCATGGGAAACTTTAAAAAACGTTTTCCCTGAAAGTTCTTTAGATATCTTTTACATGTAGCATTGCATGGGGCTCCCCTTAAATGTTTGTTGAAGTCGGGTCCCTGGAATCAATTTGGGGCTGCCACAGGGGTCACTCACTGTCTCAAGATCACTTACCTCTCACCGCTAAGGTTGTAGGTTTGAGTCCCACTCGCTGGCATTTTTTTGCGAGTGGATTTAAAGTTGAGAAAATTACTTATTGTATTCATTTTATTGATTTTTGAAAATAAACAAGTATAATCCAGGTAAAAATAAAGAATTCTTGTCAATTTTACCCAATTTTATTTTGCTTCTCCCACCAAATTACCCCCAAGCAGCACGATTGTCAATAAAATGTATTAAATATTAAAATGAGAAGACTGCGTCCAATTGTTTTTGATCTAGAGTTCATTCTGCAAAAAAAGAAGTAAAAGTTAAAACTCGTCAACAACATAATGAGTAGACTGCGTCTTGTTTAACCGATGCGCACTCAATCTATAAAATAAAAGTAAAGTTAAAACCCGTCAAATTTATTGTTAACATATTTTGTCAGCTGTTGAAATGGCTGATAAAATAACATCTTTTTCTCCATTGAACCGAGGAATGAAAGCGAGTCCCAACAAGAAAAAAGAGAAATAATCCTTCCGTTACTACTGTAATGAAATGGGAGCGAGAGCTCAATATCACATTAGGCTATAAAGTTGACAATGACAAAATGGTGTGTCATTTGTAGAAACCATGTGATCGACAGATCATTCATAATTATTAAACTATATTACTATGATATCATAACATTTACACATGTTAAACAGTCGTCCTTGGCTAGATTTAGATCTTATTTAAAAACGAATGGCCATTGGCTATATTAATTCTATTAATAGAAATGTGTGTATGTCTCAATCTCAGTCTCTGTACACTTATTATTATTGAATCCATGATTCATATTTTTGTTTACTTAAAAGTGTTTATTTATGATATATCATTGTATGCATTTATTTATGGTAGAATAATAAATAACAAAGACAATTTTTTTTTAAAATATTTTGTTTTGTAAAGTACTGATTTGAAATTGAAATACCTTAACATATATAATAACCTTGATACCATTGTCTATAAAATAAATATAAGATAATAATGCATATTAAATGACATCAGGCTTTGAAACAATTAATTTTGGGTTTGTTTAAACATTTAGGACTACAAGTTTCTGCGAAAGTTGGTTTGGCTAGTTGGTTTCAAATTTGGCCACTTGAAATTTTAGGCACTGGCCATAATTGCCAGTGCACAAAAAAGTTATATTTAAGCCCTGTAGGTAAAACGTTTGTTGGCTGTATTTATGGGAGATGTCCTTTATACATATCAGATATAATATATACTTTCTTCTTCTGATATATTGAACATTTTCCAGTGTATGTATAAATTGACATTTAAGCACAAAATATTGTACTTTGAAAGCCATTGAAATATTCAGTAAGTGTTTTTAAATCCAGATATTTGACCTTTTTTGCATTTGCACTTTTTGATATACGCTATCTTAGGAATGCTTGTTTAAACTTTATGATATTGTTTATCATGCTAGGCCAGCATGCTGTTACGTACAGGGTGAAAGTTGTATTAAGCCCATGTACTCGATACAGACATTTTATTTGTTGTTAAAAGTCTGATAAAAATTTCACATACTTCACAAACAGCTAGCTACCAGTGATTCATGAGATGAAAAGTGTGCTGTAATAGGAGTGGTAAATGCCCAAAGCAAAGTTTACATTATCAAGTGAATTAAAATGTTGATTTTGAGATATTTCAGGTACAGTTCGGTCAGTTTAATTGTTTGTCATCATTTAAAGGGAATATAATTAAAAATTTCAGGAATTTTTAAAACTTTTAAAATTGGCTAAAACATTTTTTTCCGGTAAACCATGCCTATTAATATACTCACTGACCCCCATATTGCCGACAAGATATCTATTTAAAGATGCCAAACTAATAATACGTTGAAAAGAGCTTTCCAAACTTGGGCTACGTGCCTAGGTTAAAATAGATTTCTCGCTTAAAATGGCATATTTTGTGACATATTAAATGAGTCTTGTGATGTCATTCTGATTTCAGTTTGATCTGTTGTACAGGCTTACATGTACTTCAAGTTGTTTCATCTTAAGTGCTGTCTAGTTTTAGAATGGAGATTTCATTTCAAGCTTACCACTCCGATTTATAATGTGATTTTGTCACATTTTGGTAGATTTGACGTACTAAGCCATTCAAATTTTATTAACGATAATGCGGTGTATTTTAAGAATAATTTTATTTTTTAAGACATTTATAGCTTTTTCCCCAAATGTACTCATTTTAATAGTAAACTTTAATTTAAATCAACTAGGAAGTAAGTTCCATTTACTGTTGATTCCCATGAGGACATTCCATATAAATTTTAATGTTAAGCGAGGCTATTGAATAATCTTGAGGGTGTCTTTAAAACGAATTTAAAATTGTGTATCCATACATTTCATATTGAGCTGTGTTGCAAGTGATTACATCAAAGTGTTACCACTAGCCAACAATAAGGCCATAATAAATTAATTGCTAGATTATCATTCCCATCTGCCCCCTACTTTTCATGCTGCCCTGACCCTTTTTATTTTCTTAATTTTTTTAATTTTTTTTTAAAAACATCAAAATTTTTAAAAGTAAAATAAAAGATAAACAATGAAATCCTCCCGCCCTCCCTGTTTTTAAGAAAAATTTGGATGATAATCTAGCAATTAATTTATAATGGCCTTAACTATAAAGTTCATATAGGTTACATGTGTAGGCTTTTGTTTAGGTGTTGTTGTTATCTTTAGTGGAAGGCGCTGGGATATTCTGAACAATAAGTTTAGGTAGTACATAATGTTTATCCCCAAGTCCCACCAAGTATAAACAGAATGCTTGTATTATACACTCTGTAGTAATTTTTTTTGTTCGTCCGAGGCAGTAATTTTATAATGACTGACCAGATTTTAATAACAATTGGTACAAACATTTATTCCCAAAGTGTGACTGGACACACTAAATAAAATTATAGTCAGAATTTGGACCATAGTAACTATAAAGTTATTGCCCTTGATAGAGTTATTGCTCTTGACTTGATGAATATTGCATTTTTTAGTCTCTTCAGGAAAATAGCTTTACCATTTTGGTTTCTCCAGGACAATAGCTTTACCATTTTGGTCTCTCCAGGACAATAGCTTTACCATTTTGGTCTCTCTAGTACAATAGCTTTACCATTTTTGTCTCTCTGGGACAGTTGCTTTACCATTTTGGTCTCTCCAAGACAATAGCTTTACCATTTTGGTCTCTCCGGGACAATAGCTTTACTATTTTGGTCTCTCCGGGACAATAGCATTACTTTTTAGTCTCTCCAGGAAAATAGCTTTACCATTTTGGTTTCTCCAGGACAATAGCTTTACAATTTTGGTCTCTCTGGGACAATAGCTTTACCATTTTGGTACCTCCGGGACAATAGCTTTACCATTTTGGTCTCTCTAGTACAATAGCTTTATCATTTTTGTCTCTCCGGGACAGTTGCTTTACCATTTTGATCTCTCCAAGACAATAGCTTTACCATTTTGGTCTCTCTGGGACAATAGCTTTACTATTTTGGTCTCTCCGGGACAGTAGCATTACTTTTTTGGTTTCTCCAGGAAAATAGCTTTACAATTTTGGTCTCTCTGGGACAATAGCTTTACCATTTTGGTACCTCCGGGGCAATAGCTTTAACATTTTGGTCTCTCCAGGACAATAGCATTACCATGATTAGCTCGGTTGGTAGTTTGTCTGACTAACAATCCAGGTCTTGAGTTTGAATCCCTGTCTGGATCATTGGATAATGTCTCATTGTCATTCATCTTTCACTGCTGATTCAAGTGGGAAAGTTATCAGTTACATGCTGAGAAAGGTATTATCGAGTACTGGTTAATCTTTCAGGATTACAGGAAAGAATGGTTGTGGTAACTGACTGTTTGTTTGCCCTTGGTGGCATAAACATGAGCTAAATACATCCATGGTAATATCTTAATAATTATCTTGCTAACAATACTTTCTTCTGCATGTTGATTGATCATTAAACTTCCTGAACTTGACCCAATTGTTGATACAATAAGTAAATAACATCAGCGTATATTGTAATTTAACTAAATGAACAGTTTCCTGTTGTTAAAACAGGTATGACATTATCATAGATAAACATGACATTGAGCAATTGATTTTTTAAAAATAAACCAATATTAATAAATCGCTTGATTATCATCCAAATTTTTCTTATAAAGGGGAGGGGGGAGGATTTACTTTTTATTTTTATTTTTAAAATGTTTGATGTTTTTTTATGAAAAAAACAACAAAAGTATTTTTTTTTTTTTTTTTATGGAAATAAAAAGGGTCGAGGTGGCATGAAAATTAGGGGGCGTGGTGAATGATAATCTAGCAATTAATTTATTATGGCCTTAAACATAAAAGATTTTATGATGCAAACAGGAAACACTTTTTTCAGATCCAATATCATGCAGACTAAAATGAATATCAATTAACAAACAATCTGAAACTTTGATTATATCCTTGCAGAAATGTGCTTATTTAGTGTGATTTTCTTTCCAGTCTGTATGTTTGTCTGGGGTCTTATCTAGTGTGAATTCTCTTTCCAGTCTGTATGTTTGTCTGGGGTCTTATCTAGTGTGATTCTCTTTCCAGTCTGTATGTTTGTCTAGGGCCTTATCTAGTGTGATTCTCTTTCCAGTCTGTATGTTTGTCTAGGGCCTTATCTAATGTGATTCTCTTTCCAGTTTGTATGTTTGTCTGGGGTGTTATCTAGTGCGATTCTCTTTCCAGTCTGTATGTTTGTCTTGGGTCTTATCTAGTGCGATTCTCTTTCCAGTCTGTATATTTGACAGGGGTCTTATCTAGTGCGATTCTCTTCCAGTCAGTATGTTTGTCTGGAGTCTTTGTACAGAATTTTGGGTAAACACTCCGAATGGGTGTCATGTTCATTTTATCATTTTTTGTCATGTTCACATGAGTGGTGGCAAGAATAGGCCCACTGTGGCTCATACATGTCGTAAGAAGTGACAATTTGAGTAATACGATAGAATTTGCTGAAACTCTGCAGTTCTGCAGGTATCAAGGGTCTAGGTTCATTCTGCATATTCATTTGTTGGTGTATTTTTGTAAAATTTGAGAAAATAAATGGAGAAAATCACACACATTGGGAGCAGTACATGAGTTTTGCTAAGAGAATCAGTGTCTTTAAAAGCGGGTAAAGTGTTCTCTTTGGCTCTAAGGCGCCGTCTCAAGATCACTTACCTCTCACCGCTAAGGTTGTAGGTTTGAGTCCCGCTTGCTCCTAAAACTTTTTGTGAAAAAGTTTGCCAGTTACTTGCAAAAGGCAGGTGCTTCTTCTCAGTCAAATTAATTCTAAGGTCTTCCTTTGCCAATGAAACTGGATATGCCATATATAACTTGCAATGAAAATGACATTAGACCCCATTAACAAAAAAAAAAGGTAAAGAGGCTGTGATTAAATTGTTGACCGTTTGAATTTGTCTCTGCATAGTTTTCTAATACAAAATGTAATGCCACCATGATGTTATGAATTCTCGAGTAGTTGAGCAAAATCTCACCAAATCTCATTTGCAAATATCATAACTTCCATTCATCTCAGAAATACAAATTTAAATTCTTTCTTTGCACAATGGAATTTTCTACAAAATGAGACCATTCCCAGAAAATTATGTTTACAATTGTTAAAGTACTTATGATTACAAAATGTGTATACTGCAACTAAAAAAATCAAGGAAAGTACTTGAAATTTTACTTCAAACTGCAATATTTTAAATTTAAAATTATTTTGCAGGTTTAAAACAGTACAAAACATATAGTGTTACTTACATCTTATATTTTATGTAAAAGAAATGAGTTGCCTGTGAAATTTGAATGAAAAATTTGCCAAGTTATTAATTCGTCGCATGATATTTTATAAACATTAGTATAGAGATGCAAGTTTCGATCTCCTGTCTTTCTATATAGATTCTCGGTTATGATTATATAATATAAAAAATTATTCCTTTTATTGGCTTGTATATAATTATCATTCTATATATTTAAGGTAGTTCGTGGCTTTCCTATCAGACTTTTTGACATCTGGCATAATTTATAAAAAATCTACAATTGGTCTCTGAAGTCCTTCGTTAAAGCTTTTTGTTTTATTTAATATAGTTCTGCAGTTTCTCTTTAACAGCGCCTCCTGGTGGTATGTATTTTTACGGATGATTTTTGCTGTTTTTCCCTTTTAAAATAATCAATATTTATTCAAAATCATTTTTAATAACATTATTAAATTCCTTATTTTATTTCCTGTGATAAGATTATAACTTTCATGTAGATAAAATATAATTTGTGTTACCTTTACATCTAATCATTACGCCGGAGTTGATATAAACGCGGATTTTGAATATTCATGGCTGATTACGCGAAAAAGCTCTAATGTACAATTTGTTGAATTTCACATATGTTAAAACTTTATTAATTTCACTAAAATATAATCAAATAAAAAGTTCATGTTATTTTTTTCATAAATTTGAACTTAAATTAAATGCTTAAAGGGATTATATTGGCATATTACCGTCAATTCCCTGTCCTAAATACACACGCCCAGCATGAAGATACACTTATAACTTAGAGATATACACGTCTAAAGTGTCTAATTGCATAACATCTTTATAACAAACATCGGGTTTCTGAAGCCACGTTTTTGTTTATGTTTACATTTTACCATTTTCAACGAACCGCTTTCGGATTTCCGATCAATCATCGGATAACATCGTGAAGTAACGTTCCCGATCACGTTTTCGAGACTTTGTTCGGGAAGTTTACGGAGTTCATTGTAAACATTGCGCAATACTTTATTGCGGGACGTATTAAAGTTTTGGCCAATATTCAATTACTGTTAATTTGATAACTTTCAAGTTAATAATGGTTATACGTCAATACATAAGCATTATTTTGTGCACACTGCATACAGTAAAAATCTGGATTAACAAAGTGTTTGTATTACTTGCCAATATAATCCCTTTAAAAAAAACGTGTTTCTTGTAATTTCGGATGAAGTGAAGGAAATGCCATATAATACTAAGGTAAAATAACGGTGTCGTCAGAAATAGTAGACAAATGTTGTGTGTTTTTAAGGGTTTCATTTTTAATTTGAATTCTAAAATTATGAAAAAAAAACAAACTAGAGTCACCCCCTCTTTTTTTCTGTCATATTATAGTAAAAATGAATGAAGTTTAATATATGCAAATTTCAAGAACTTGTACCAGTGTGTTTTTATGCAATCAGGCGTGAACGTTAAAACATTGTTGTTTTTAAGCCCACATTTAATCCAACCCTGTCGTAATGATCAGACGTGAAAGTAACATAATTTGTATTTTATCTGTGTAAAAGTTATATTCTTCCCACAGGTAATAAATTAATACATATACATAGTGTAAAAATGTTATCAAAAACAATTTTGCGCTAATGTTGACTATTTTATGTGGGAAAATCGTCAAAAAAGTACATACCGCTAGGAGGTGCTGTTAACGAGCACCTGTGGTATAATTTTTTTAAAAAAAGAAGCTTAAACAAAAGCTGAGACTTTATAGTACTCATGTACAAATTATTGATAATTTTCGCAAGATGCCAAAAATTGGCTACTCAGGAACGACGCATTAACTACCGGTACACTGAAACCTTAAACAGAGAAACATTTTACTATGATTTTTAAGCAGTTAAATGGATGCATTATCTAAGCATTTACATTTTGTGTTATTTATGTCCATGGTGTGCAATGACAATGTGCAATGTTTGTATAAGGATTATATTTGTGAACGTGACAGATTGCATTTCTGCATGTGACTGTCAACAAGATGATTGTTTTCTCATTTGTATGTTAAGGCCATTACAAATTAATTGCTAGATTATCAGGGAGGGGTGGTGGTGGTGGGGGGGGGGGAGATTTTATTTTTCATTTTTATTTTTTTTTAAATTTTGATGTTTTTGATAAAAAAAAATTTTTTTTTTTCATTTTTTTTTATGAAAATAAAAAAAGGTGTGGCAGCATGAAAGTTAGGGGGCGGGCAGGGATGATAATCTAGCAATTGATTTATTATGACCTAAAATATCTTGAATTGTCACTAAAGAAATACTATGTGTGCAAGAATAATTTCATCATGCAGTGAAATTCTTCATTGTTTAAATTCTAATTGGTCAGGCCATAATAAATTAATTGCTAGATTATCATCCCCGCCCGCCCCCTAAAAAAATAAAAATTATAAAAAAGTAAAATCATGCTCCCGCCCCTTGTTTAAGAATAATTTGGATGATAATCTAGCAATTAATTTATAATGGACTTAAGAAATTTAAGTTACATTTAATTTATTTTTTAGCCAACCTGAACCAAAGAATTATCAGTTTTTATTTTGAAAATTTAAAAAAAATAATTTCCTTAAGCTTTGATATCTTGTGTGGAGTAATAATGATAATGATAATGATAATAATAACAATAATGATAATAATAATAATACTGTATTTAATGAGGGTAACACAGTTAGTTACACTTATCTTCCCTGTGGCCTTCAACAATCATACAACAGGGTTTCCCCCAGAGTCATTAGGCATGTCACATGCGACATCCCTTCAAAAGATTTGGTTGATTAGCGACATCCCTTAAGTGACCTGACATACCGTCCCACCTGTTGCGACTACTGTTAGATAATCCCGTTACACAAGCCCATCAGTAATCCGGACAAGTGACCCCATGATCAATTGACCTATTTCACAGACTTGTCAATTACTCGCAAGTGTAAACTGAAGGTGTGTACAGGTAAGTCAATCAGAATGAGTCATTTGAAGGTTACTCCGCCTCAATATAGAATGCGATGTCCCGTGAAATTTCTTGATCCGAGATTGTTTTTCACAAGATTCAAAATCGATTACTGACCAAGGTGTCGGTATTACCTTTCAATTGATTCATTAACCTCCCAATCACATGAAGTCTATGTAGTATGTATGCAATCAATCGGAACAAAACACTTAATAAAGTGTGTCACGACCATTTCTCAGATCGAGACAACTAAAAATAGATTGCAGTGTATTGCAAGGCCTTTATGCAAGTAAACAAAACAAAGAAATCATAAAGGGTTTTTTCTCAGCATCTTATTTCAAAAAAGCTAGAATAAAATTCCCACTTTTGGAACTTGGTTTATTTTGTACATAAATTGAAGAAAAGATACGAAAAAACACCCGGATGTAACATGTTGCCTACCGGATGTTAACAAATTTGAGAAACCCAGTCTAAAAGTCGGCACCTTCAAAAGTTGGATCCTAAAAAATTGGTGCATATTTATAGCGGTCCCGTTTATTAGGGATGTTTAAGACTTAACTATCAATGTTTCCTTTTTATAAAATTTATATTTATTTGGAAATACACTGACACCTAATAAAAATTACAGAATAAAACATCAAAAATGCAAGCTCTAAATTGTATAACTTTGAAATATGACAAGTGGTCCATTTATAAACACTCCTTGACTATATTTTTATGGCAATAATTTTCTAATATAGGATAGAAACATATATTTGAAATGCACATTAATGGATAGTTGGATACCCCCGGTTTCTTAGCATCTTTTTTCAACAAATAAAATCCTCACCTAAAACTGTTTAAATTTTTAACATTGATTAAAGCGTTTTTGTTCATTGGAAATACCCGGATGTGGTGACGATCTAAATTTGGTTACTGTGGTCCCGTTTATGCAGGATATTTAGAGGATAGGGAAAAAATAATTTTTAAGAATAATCTTTTTGTGTTTATATACTTTTATAAAATTGGTATTCATTTGGAAATACACAAAATATAATTTGCTTCTATATTAAATCAAACATTAAAACATACAAATTGTAACTTTCAAATATGACTAGTCATCAAGGGATAGGAAACTTGTATTGGATAGGAAACTTGCATCTCCAGATCAAATGTTGATGAAAAAGCACACAAAGGATTAATTATTTGGCTAGATATTGAAGCTTGAAGGAAAATGTGTCATAATTAACTTGTCGTTATTTTAGCTGCAGTATAGATATTTTCTAATCAAAAGTGTTTCAGCAATTTTAAACACAAATTTCTGGGAATGGTATTGTTTTGATGAGAATACCTCTCTGCAATGCAAGATTTTTTAATTTGAATTTTGAATGGAAGTTAAGATAATTGAAAACGAGATATTGCGAAATTTTGTGTAAATAGAAGAGCGTTCACAAAATCTCAATCAGTTGCCTTTCCTTCTCAATATAATTCCTTGCTAGTCATCCATTGAAAAAAGTTTAAATTTCTTTGTATTCATTTTATTTCAGCAGTATTCTAAATAGTAGCACATACTTAAAAATGCACCATTCATGAGTGTCAAACTTAAAAAAAATCAACACAGGAGGGGACACCCCTCCCATACCCACAACTCCCACTTTTAGCAACATGCCTTCAAAAATTCCTGGGATTCCTGTACAATGAACATGAAATTCAACAATGTAATTAAACATTAAAATATAAAACAAGCATTCACATAATGTTTACCAATGCAATGACATAAACATTTCTATTGAATACTAACAATCAAACAGTCTATTACCAACTTACAATTAAGTTTCAGAAGATAATTTTTTAGATTGTTTTTGAAGCTATATAGATTGGTGATGGTCGAATTTCAGTAGGTAGATTGTTCCATTAAAGTGACCCAGAATAATGAAATGATCGTTGTAAAGCTCTGTCTTTGATTTTTTACCATATAAATTTCCGTTTACAACATTCCTTATACTGTATGGGTTATTATCTCCCAGGTATACAAGTCTATTTGACAAATATTCAGGTGCTTGGGAATTTAAGCATTTATATAAGTAATAATTTATCATTGAATCCTTATCTTTAGTGGCATCCAGTTAAGTTCTTTAAATAAAGGCTCTGAGGCTGAAAGAGGATCTGCATTGAGGATAATTCTTGCTGCTCTTTTCTGTAATTTTAGTATTCGATCAAGCCCATCTTTAGTGCAGTTACCCCAAACAGTGCAACAGTAATCAATTAATGGTTCTATATATCTGCTGTAAAATAATTTTCTTGCTTCAAGATGTAGATAGTTTCTTATTTTTGACAAAAGGTATATGCATGATGAGATGACAGCGCATATATGGTTTATTTGACTTGACCAATTTAACTGAGGTTCAACTTTTACACCTTAAAATTTCTCACATTGAGAATTTTGCAAAATCCCTGCATTTATAGTAATAGTAAAATGGAAAATTCTCATTTTCTCATCTGTTTGTTTAATAATATTTATTAGTCTGAGATCTGAAACAGAATGGACAACACAGACAGAATGCTCCCTGGGTACCAACTGTAATTTTCCTCACTATTAATGAATTGTTAATGAAATTGTAATGAAAATTTACAACAACAAATTGCTGTTTATTGTGATGATTCATTGGAGGGGAGAATTACGGGTGGTAGGGAGTGTTGTCTTGTTTTCTTTGTTTTAAACAAATAACTTCAAAAGGTGGACGAGAGGTCAGTGTACTTTTCAAGCTCACTAACCTCCCACTGCTGTTGTACTCAGGGTCCAAGCCCAGCTTTATCCAAACATTTTATTGTGAGAAAGTTTGCAATTTACTTACCATAGGATTAGGTGGTTCTGTGAAAACTTCTCCGTCTCTAAACCCAGGATGCCATAAATAGAACCTGCAAGTTTGCAAAATGGTGTCAGATCTCTTATACCCCTATTCACGTTTCCCCAAGACTCGGGGGTCAACACAAGGTGTTTGTTTCATGTGACTGAGGCTTATTATCTGCGGTATGATACTAAAGGTGACTTTTGTGGTTAATTTTGACTATGGCAATATTCTCATATTGATAATATTGTTATTGCTATATAATTGCTATTGTGATATCCTTCTGCATAACTACTGCTATTGTGATTTCCTTTTGCATTACTACTGCTATTGTGATATCCTTTTGCATTACTACTCCTTTAGTATTACTATTGCTATTGTGATATCCTTTTGCATTACTACTCCTTTAGCATTACTATTGCTATTGTGATATCCTTTTGCATTACTATTGCTATTGTTATTTCCTTTTGCATTACTACTGCTATTGTGATATCCTTTTGCATTACTACTGCTATTGTGATATCATTTTGCATTACTACTCCTTTGATATTACTATTGCTATTGTGATATCCTTTTGCATTACTATTGTTATTGTGATTTCCTTTTGCATAACTACTGCTATTGTGATATCCCTTTGGATTAATACTGCTATTGTGATATCCTTTTTGCATTACTAATGCTATTGTGATATCATTTTGCATTACTATGCTATTTTGCATTAGTATTGCTATTGTGATATCCTACTGCATTTCTACTGCTATTGTGATATCCTTTGCATTACTATTGCTATTGTGATTTCCTTTTGCATTACTACTGCTTTTGTGATATCCTTTTGCATTACTATTGCTATTGTGATATAATTTTTGCATTACTACTGCTATTGTGATATCATTTTGCATTACTATGCTGTTTTGTAATATTATTCCTATTGTGATATCCTACTGCATTTCTACTGCCATTATGATATTCTTTTGTATTACTATTGCTATTGTGATATCCTTTGGCATTACTATTGCTATTGTGATATTCTTTTGCATTACTACTGCTATTGTGATATCCTTTTGCATAACTACTGCTGTTGTGATATCTTTTTGTATTACTATTGCTATTGTGATATTCTTTTGCATTACTATTGCTATTGTGATATTCTTTTGCATTACTACTGCTATTGTTATATTCTTTTGCATTACTACTGCTATTGTGATATCATTTAGCATTACTACTGCTGTTGTGATATCCTTTTGTATTGCTACTGCTATTGTGATATCCTTTAGCATTACTACTGCTGTTGTGATATCCTTTTGCATTGCTACTGCTATTGTGATATCATTTAGCATTACTATTGCTGTTGTGATATCCTTTTGCAGTGCTACTGCTATTGTGATATCCTTTAGCATTGCTTCTGCTGTTGTGATATCCTTTAGCATTGCTGCTGCTATTGTGATTTCCTTTAGCATTGCTTCTGCTATTGTGATATCCTTTAGCATTCCTCTGCTATTGTGTTATCCTTTTTTATTGCTGCTGCTATTTAGATATCCTTTAGCATTGTTACTGCTATTGTGATATCCTTTTGCATTGCTGCTGCTATTGTGATATCATTTAGCATTGCTGCTGCTATTGTGATATCCTTTTTCATTGCTACTTCTATTGTGATATCATTTTTCATGGCTACTGCTATTGTGATATCATTTTGCATTGCTACTACTATTGTGATATCATTTTGCATTGTGACTGCTATTGTGATATCCTTTAGCATTGCTATTGCAATATTCTTTTGCATTGCTACTGCTATTGTGATATCATTTTGCATTGTTACTGCTATTGTGATATCCTTTAGCATTGCTTCTGCTATTGTGATTTCTTTTTGCATTGCTACTGCTATTGTGATATCATTTTGCAATATTACCACTGTTCCCTTTTGCATTACTATTGCTATCATGATACTCTTTTGCATTACATTACGGAAACTGTTGTCAGGTGGGGATTCAAACTCAAGACTCCGGATTGATAATCAGATGTGTTACTGACTTAGCTAATTGGGCCCAGCAATACATCATTAAATCTGGTTTAATTTATCATTTCAGCAATGGTATTGAAGGGGGATGGTGCTTTCGCAGACACAAACCCCTAATAATGGGGCGGCGTCAACAAGCGGATACTCTCGTGTGGAGAGACAACTCAGTGGACAGGTAATTGTATATTTCAGTTTTATAATCATACTGTATTCAACTTCGCCATTTGATAATTATATTAATGGTCTTAGGTGACCATTCAAGGGAATATGGTAGAAGGGTCACATAAGACAAGCAGTTGTTATATAAATATATATATAAATATATACAGCCAAATTATTTAAGACGTTCTTTAATTAAAACATTAATGATATCTTACGGGTTCACATAAACATTATTTGTATGACATTTTTTGTATATATACGATTTTAGGTGTTGATTGTTTTGACTAATTTTAACACGATCTTGAATATAAGGCCAACCTTTAAAAATTGCTTGTTTGCCACTTTGGACTGGTACCATTTAGGGGTTGGTAGGTAGGTAGGTAGGTAGGTAGGTAAATTCTTTTTTTCTTTTTTTCATAAACAATCAGAGAATCTTTTTGAGAACGACTGTAATGACTGAGAAATTTTAAATGAACACAAAAACAAAAACAAAATATATATATATTTTTTTTTTTATTAAAAAAAAATTTTTTTTTATTGGATACCCCAAAATTTCCTGTCCGGCGGGATTGCTTGGGTTGGCCGGAGGCGGCAAACAAACAATATTTTAATTTAGGCCTAAATGTCATTGCTTTCAACTACAATCGTTTTCACATATTCCATAAACAAAATGTTCTATCAGTTTTGTTTCACTTTATTGTGTAACATATTTTGATATTACAACCTGCATCTTTTGTCAGTCTCCTGCCAGTTGTGAAAACTGTTCTCAACCGGTAGGAAATGTTTCAGGAACAACAGGTTTGCTCCATTCCATCAGTCTGCCCATCTGTCTGTCAGTCACACTTTCTTGTCTGCTCTGTAACTTCTGCATGCATGAATCTGTGTACAACCACTGTCCTTTGCAAGTGACTGGCAAACTTTCTCAAATAACTAGTTCAGACCAAGCTGGGCTCGAACACACAACCTGAGTGGTGAGAGGAAATGATCTTGAGACAGAGCCTCAGATCACTGAGTTGGACGAGTTAACCCCTCCAGGTATGAGATTAATTATTAAAAGATAAAAGCTTAACATTCATTAAAGCTGTCAAATAAAGGAATTTTGGAACATAAGTGGATAGAATGACTTAATTGCACATACCTGGGTAACTGATACACAACCTTGTTTAATGTCGAAGCATTGTAAAAGAAAAAGGGTAAGCCTGTTTTGATTAAAAACAAACTAACAAAACGTTTTATATTTTTACACATTCCCAGTGAAGCCCAGTGTGAGGCTCAGAGGTTTTGAATTCAATTTGCACAGCTTCCCACCATACTTTTGTATGTTACACACAATTAATGTTGATGTAGCGCAGGTATTTGTTCATGAATTGATACCAAAGTATGTGAGAATTTTTCTGTCTGGATGGACATATTATAGAAAAGAAATTAATCAGCCCACATTTTATTTCGAAGTTTTAAGTGTATTAGTTTGTACTCTCAAATCCCAAATAAAGAAAATATTGCTCTGTCCATACCGTCATATGTCAGACATTGTTATTGATAACTGAAACAATTGAATAGATTCCAATGACCTAGTGATTGTCACATTTTAAAAAAAGCAGAAATAACAAACAGGAATCAAATTTTGTTTTAAAGGGATTTAATGCCATTTTCAACACCTTACAGGTTATAATTGTTTTACTTGTGGAGAAAAACCCTATAATACGGTCAAACCTGTATAAGCGGTCACCTCTATTAAGCAGCCACTTGTCTTAAACAGCCACATTTGTTATTTCCCATTTATATGCTTTCAGAGGATATTAGCCTGTATTATTTAGCAACACCCTGTCTTCAAAGGCCATTTTTTGCTACTTTCCTTGACTTGCTTATTAAGACAGGTTTGATTGTATACCGATAACGACAAAGACACATGTTGGTTGCACCTGTGTTACTAATTAAATAAGATGTATCTGTTGTCATCACTGAGGTGATATTACCCTTCAACTAAGCAATTAAATGTCAGTGTTTCCACTTAGTAAATATTGTTTTAGCAATAGGTAGTAAATCGAGCGGCCATTAATCATCGGGACAAATTTTAATTTGAACACCCCAAACTAAGTAAATAATCAATTCTGAGATTTAAAAGCACTCGAATAATAAAAATTTTAGTTGTTTAGTGCATTTGGCCACATGAGATTAAGTCTCAAGTTTTCATACAGTTTATGGAATAGCATCATGCAGAATGTGGGTAGAGTTTGAGAAGAAAATTAAAAACAAAGGAAAAATAATAGAATTGTGATATATGTATTAGTTTAAGGCGAGACCAATCATATCTTGTTAAATATAGTTGAGACAATTATCCGCTAGGTTGATATTTCCCAGGAGCGGTTAACCATAATGCTAATCCCTGTAGGAAGATAGAGGTTTGAAGGTACACAAATGTTTCTTTCACATGTCACAAATCCCCGCCTTGCGTCAAGATCAAATATAAGCCAAGTTTCAGTCAAAAGTTTCAGTAAGAATTTGACTGTAGAAAGTTCTAGCTGTCTTTTGGTCATTTATAGCAGTATTGTACAGGCAGTTTTAAATTTCAATAATTTATATGCTGTGTATACTACATGTACATTAAAATTATCAGCTAAATTGACCTGACGCGGGCTGTCAATCAAACAAGTTGATAATCCAATCAGTGATCGATACTGGTTGCTATACTGCCATTTTCCTTAGACAAGTGAACCATCTGTAAGATAAACATAACATTGTATTACATTGTATTTACTTAGACAAACAATGCTACAGAGAGTGGAATGATAGTCACGACTATCGCTGTCTAGTCACCACTATCGCTCTCTAGTCATGACTATCGCTCTCGCGTTGGCCAGTCATGTGTGATAAAAGGAAAAAGCAAACTATGGTAATGGACCTGTCACGTTTACACTGTTCCATTTGATATTGTTATTGTTTGATCTAACATAAAGCAGAGATTCTGTAACATGTTATATTAGGTTTGTGTTACACTGTTTTATCTCACTGCACTTTTGATTTTGTTTTTGTTAGATCACATGGCCACTATTCTCTAGAAATGAGCCAGCAGAGGTGAGAGTTTGTCTCAGACCTGTTTGTTTCTCTGTAGACCCGTTTTCACTTTAATTTTGTTTTCATGTGTTTGCTTTATAATTTTGCCTTGATTATTTTTTTCAACTTTTCGGCTTGTGGATGCTGCCATTTTGATATTTATATTATAAATTATTAATATGTAAAAATATTATTTTTACTGTTATATTATTTAGCTCATTTCAGCGAGGCCTTTGTGTGAAGTGTCTTGATACCTTTTTTAAAGTTTTTTAGTCAGATTATCCAAGCATGACAATGACAATTTTATTTGAATGCTTTATAGTAATTGTTTTTGATTGATGTTAATTAACAGTTTAACAGTGTTGACATATTTATTGTTATAATCATTACCAATATAGATATAGACTTTGTACAGACTGCTTTTGTTTTATTTGAGATTGGTTGTAACATATAATCGACTTTGTATCATCTATACAGGTAAGGCAGGTATAGGTACTCAATTATAAGATTATAGGCTACGTATGAACTCACATCATGTCAACTGCTTTTGTTTATTTGAGATTGGTCGTAACATATAATCGACTTTGTATCATCGATACAAGTAAGACAGGTATAGGTACTCAGTTATTAGATTATAGGCTACGTATGACCTCACATCATGTCAACTGCTTTTGTTTATTTGAGATTGGTTGTAACATATAATCGACTTTGTATCATCGATACAAGTAAGACAGGTATAGGTACTCAGTTATTAGATTATAGGCTATGTATGACCTTACATCATGTCAACTGCTTTTGTTTATTTGAGATTGGTTGTAACATATAATCGACTTTGTATCATCGATACAGGTAAGGCAGGTATAGGTGCTCAGTTATTAGATATAGGTTATGTATAACCTTACATCATGTCAACTGTCATTTTATCTTGCTAAAAAATAGTTATCTTGTTAACATTACGTTTTATCTTGTTAACAAGAAGTTGCATCATTTTTGAATATAATCATATCTTGTCTATTTCAACAAGATATAAAGTCTTGTTGACAAGATGAAACGTCATTTTAACAAGACAATTATAACGTCATGTAAACAAGATATGATTATATTTCAACATGATATAACGTCATGTAGACAAGATATGATTATATTTCAACATGATATAACGTCATGTAGACAAGATATGATTATATTTCAACATGATATAACGTCATGTAGACAAGATATGATTATATTTCAACATGATATAACTTCATGTAGACAAGATATGATTATATTTCAACATGATATAACTTCTTGTTAGCAAGATAAATGTATTTGTTAACAAGATATAACTATTTATTGACAAGATATAACAACAGTTGACATGATGGTAATGTCATATTGACAAGACATCACAGAAAGAGTTTACATGAGACAGCTCTGGCATACCATTAAGTATTTTATTATTCATTCACAAGCTTTTGTGCAGTGGAACTAAGGGAAATAACTCCTACAAGCTTAACTGAAAGATGAAAAATGGGATTCACTCCTTCCATCATTCATGGTTGACAAGGGAGACCACTCTTGATGGCATATATATATACACTTTTTATATACATCTCTCGCAATGATTATGTACCTTTTTACTACTTTTTTATAAAAAAAAATTTGATGAAGTTTCATTTCTTTATTTTAATTGTAAGTTTTTTACTTTTACTGTATTTGTTTAGGTTATAATCAGTTACATGAGTATTTCATGGATAGACAATGTATACATAAAGGCATCATAAGAAGGATGATACTGATTGTAACAAAGAATTAAATAGAGAAGGAAAAGCAACTGATTGAGATTTTGTGAACGCTCGCGTATTCACACAATATCTCGTGATATGTCGTTTTTAATTATCTTCACTTCCATTCATCTCAGGAACACAAATCAAAATTTTTGCACTGCAGAATATTATTGTCATCACAACAACACCATTCTCAGAAATTTGTGTTTAAAATTGTTGAAGTACTTTTGTTTATAAAAAAAATGTGTATTCTGCAGCTAAAATAACGACAAATTACCATAAATTTTCCTTCAAACCTCAATATCTTTAATTTAAGAGCATTTTTTCGTGATCAAAACATATTTAAATATCTAAGATTACATACAACTTAAAGTTTATGTACAAGAAATCAATTGTCTGTGAATGATGAATGATTAATTTGAAAATTATGAATCTTTTGTGTTTCATCAACATTTAGTCAGGAGATGCAAGTTACCTATCCTTCTATACAAGTCCTTCATTCTGATGATGATTGTGGTGACATCAGTAGTGGTGATAGTAATGAATGTTGGTTGATGTGATTTTATTTTTTTTTCAGTACATTACAACTTTGCTTGTTTGAGCATAAAAAACTCAAACCATGAGGAAAGTGTTTTGTCCCAAGCAATTATGTTTAAATTTCTTCTACATATTATTGGCAATAACTTAAGCATCTGGGGCCAGTTTCACTAACTTTATTAAGTAAGAACGTGGGGGAAAAAAGTTGAGAAATTCATTAAGCGTTTACTTACATTCGCTAGCCTTGTAGAAAGTATTATTTTTAAAATTTGGTAAAATACTATTCAAATGAAACGTTCCTAGGTGTGACAATTTGTTTGTAAGAAAATCTTGAGACTTACAAAGGTTAGTGAAATGGGGGCTCCAGATACTAAACTTTAGGTCTGCTGACAGTCCCTTAAGTATAGCATATCTGTTCAGACTTGAGGACACACTTTTTAGCTCGCCGGGACAAATGTCCAGGAGAGCTATTGCCATGACCCTGGTGGCGTCATCAGCATCATCGGCGTCGTCTGTAGACACCCAGGTTAAACATTTGCATTTAGTTGCGTTTAGGTTTTGGTGTTTGCCTCCAATCTCAATATTTGCATGGGTGGTTTTAACCCATAGGCGAGCTTTGTTGTTTTTGACAACTCTTGTTGAATCATTATGATTTGGTCTTTGAGATCTTTGAAGTGTTGATGGAAGGTACCATCCTGAGGGACGATGTTTTCCATTTGCACAGAAAGATACTTGTTCTGGTATACAACCCTAACTGTGATTTTTCAAGCTGTTTATTCCATTTTTTCCGGTTTATTTTTTATAGTAGCATAAGGATACCAACGTATTTATGAATGAATACCTCATAGCACACGGAATTTGTCATAGCGAAAGGAATTTATAAATGGCGTTGATCATAGCGGAAGGAGGTTAGGATAAGCGCATGCAGGGGGAATGTAGGATGAAAAATCTGTACCAAATTAAAAATACATGGAAATCCTCGGCCAATATGCATGAAGAGTCTTTCTGTATCTATATATAGAAAATTCAGCATTTTAACTTCAGTGGAAAAAGGCGAAAAGGCGGAATCTGGTTTTCAGAAATATTGTTTCAGAGGACAATAACTGAAATGTGTACGTGACGATCGATACATATTGTTCGTGACTCGAGGTGTTCATTAATATTAACATTTTGTGTCATTGTAAAAAAGTAATTTTACTTGTAGACATGTGAATTATTGAAGTTTTCATTTATGAATAACGAATGCATTAATTAGTAACTGGAGACCTATGAGGTTATATAGATACCATACTCTGGGACTATCTGTTTTCTTCTCTCTGCAGAAATATCAAAATGTCATAACTATACATATTCCAGAAATCAAGTAACCAAACAATTTGAAATACCAAATTACCAGTAAAAGCCTTTCGTAAAATCAATGCATTAAAAAGGATTTGTTTAAAATGACAAATGATTGTTAGGATGATTTAGTTGCACTAAATATAATATATAAGGGTTTATTGTTATTTTGCATCAGAGTCTAAGTTTCACCAAGAGATATCTTGTTCACATGTAAATGTGCAGTGCATAGTCCAGAGATAGAGGCTTGAATCTGGGATTTGAGGGCTGTTGGTTCAGTCCCCCTACAGGTCCATGTGTTATGTCCTTGAGCAAAGCACCATATAAGCATACCTGCTGACTTTTATGATTTAGATACACCGTATATTCCCCCAGGGGCGTTACATTTTACAAGCTTGGGGCGTTTATTAAAGATAAAAAAAGCAAATTTAACAACAGTTAAAAATACAATAAAACCAATAAAGCCCTGGGAAAAACCCTTAAATTCGGTTTAAATCCCCGAAAAAGTGGTTCAGAATTATTTGAGAGTGAATGAAATAATTGACATAGGATGAAGAAAAGCTGAAAATCTGTATGAAACTACTAGTCCGTGTACTGAAATATCTGAATTTATGGTCAGTGTATTCTTCACTTTATATCACTTGGACACTTGCTCTTATCAACGTAGAACAATGAGCTTTCAACGTACACAGACTAACCCTATCAGAAAGACTTTTGTAATGTTTTAATCGACAGATGGCATTTTTACTAGTTTTAAACAGCAAATATGGGGAAGTGTATATTCAACCAAAAGTGGTTAAGTGACCTAAGATATAAACAATGGGTTACAGAGTTCAAAGGTGTCGATATAATAATAATCGATCTGGGAAAGATGGGCAAATACGCACTCAACTCGCATATACGTTTTATTTTTTAATTTAATTTTCCGGTAAAATAGGTCTGGCACTTATTATGGGTGGGGGGGGGGGGGGGGGGGGGGGAGCGTTTATAAGGGAATATACGGTAGCTTGTACGAGGGAGGAGTTTAACACCATTTCTGGTACGAGGGAGGAGTTTTAACGTCATCTTTGGTACAAGGGAGGAGTTTAACACCATCTCTGGTATGAGGGAGGAGTTTAACACCATCTCTGGTATGAGGGGGTATTTATCACATCTGGTACGAAGGGGGGTGTTTAACACCATCTTTGTGGTACAAAGGAGGTGTTTACAACCTTCCCTGTGGTATGAGGGAGGTGTTTACAACCGTTTCCGTGGTACGAGGGAGGTGTTAACAACCATCCCTGTGGTATGAGGGAGGTGTTAACAACCATCTCAGTGGTATGAGGGAGGTGTTTACAACCATTTCAGTGGCATGAGGGAGTTGTTTCACAACCATCTCTGTGGTATGAGGGAGATGTTTACAACAATCTCAGTTGTATGAGGGAGGTGTTTCACAACCATCTCAGTGGTATGAGGGAGGTGTTTTCAGCCATCTCAGTGGTATGAGGGAGATGTTTCACAACCATCTCTGTGGTACAAGGGAGGTGTTTCACAACCATCTCAATGGTATGAGGGAGGTGTTTACAACCATCTCAGTGGTATGAGGGAGGTGTTTACAACCGTTTCAGTGATATGAGGGAGTTGTTTCACAACCATCTCAGTGGTATGAGGGAGGTGTTTCACAACAATTTCTGTGGTATGAGAGAGGTGATTTCAACCATCTCAGTGGTATGAGGGGAGGTGTTTCACAACCATCTCTGTGGTATGAGGGATGTGTTTTCAACCATCTCAGTGGTATGAGGGAGGTGTTTCACAACCATTTCTGTAGTATGAGGGAGGTGTTTCACAACCATCTCTGGTATGAGGGCGGTGTTTTCAACCATCTTTGTGGTACAAGGGAGGTGTTTCACAACCATCTCAGTGGTATGAGGGAGGTGTTTTCAACCATCTTTGTGGTACAAGGGAGGTGTTTCAACCATCTTTGTGGTACAAGGGAGGTGTTTACAACCATTTCTGTGGTAAGAGGGAGGTGTTTTCAACCATCTTTGTGGTACAAGGGAGGAGTTTTCAACAATTTCTGTGGTACAAAGGAGGTGTTTACAACCATCTCTGTGGTACGAGGGAGGAGTTTTAACGCCATCTTTGGTACGAGGGAGGAGTTTAACACCATCTCTGGTATGAGGGAGGAATTTAACACCATCTCTGGTATGAGGGGGTATTTATCACATCTGTGGTACGAGGGAGGTGTTTAACACCATCTCTGTGGTACAAGGGAGGTGTTTACAACCTTCCCTGTGGTATGAGGGAGGTGTTTACAACCATCTCAGTCGTAAGAGGGAGGTGTTTACAACCATTTCAGTGGCATGAGGGAGTTGTTTCACAACCATCTCTGTGGTACGAGGGAGGTGTTTACAACCATCTCAGTGGTATGAGGGAGGTGTTTCACAACCATCTCAGTGGTATGAGGGAGGTGTTTTCAACCATCTCAGTAGTATGAGGGAGGCGTTTCACAACCATCTCTGTGGTACAAGGGAAGTGTTTCACAACCATTTTAGTGGTATGAGGGAGGTGTTTACAACCATGTCAGTGGTATAATTTAGGTGTTTACAACCATTTCAGTGGTATGAGGGAGTTGTTTCACAACCATCTCAGTGGTATACGGGAGATGTTTCACAACCATCTCTGTGGTATGAGAGAGGTGTTTCACAACCATCTCGGTGGTATGAGGAAGGTGTTTTCAACCATCTCAGTGGTATGAGGGAGGTGTTTCACAACCATCTCTGTGGTACGAGGGAGGTGTTTCACAACCATCTCAGTGGTGCAGGGGAGGTGTTTCACAATCATCTCTGTGGAATGAGGGAGGTGTTTCACAACTATCTTAGTGGTATGAAGGAGGTGTTTTCAGCCATCTCAGTGGTATGAGGGAAGTGTTTTCAACCATCTGTGGTATGAGGGAGGTGTTTTCAGCCATCTCAGTGGTATGAGGGAGGTGTTTCACAACCATCTCTGTGGTATGAGGGAGGTGTTTCACAACCATCTCTGTGGTATGAGGGAGGTGTTTTCAACCATCTCAGTGGTATGAGGGAAGTGTTTCACAACCATCTCTGTGATATGAGGGAGGTGTTTTCAACCATCTTTGTGGTACAAAGGAGGTGATTACAGCCATCTCTGTGGAATGAGGGAGGTGTTTACAACCATTTCTGTAGTATGAGGGAGGTGTTTCACAACCATCTCTGTAGTATGAGGGAGGTGTTTCACAACCATGTCTGTAGTATGAGGGAGGTGTTTTCAACCATCTTTGTGGTACAAGGGAGAAGTTTTCAACATTCTCTGTGGTATGAGGGCGGTGTTTAACGCATCTCTGTGGTATGAGGGAAGTGTTTTCAAACATCTTTGCGGTACAAGAGAAGAGATTTCAACCATCTCTGTGGTAGTATTGTGGTGTTAACAACCATCTCAGTGGTATGAGGGAGGTGTTTTCCACCATCTTTGTGGTACAAGAGAAGAGATTTCACTCATCTCTGTGGTAGTATTGAGGTGTTTTCAACCATCTCAGTGGTATGAGGGAGGTGTTTTCAACCATCTCAGTGGTATGAGGGAGGTGTTTCACAACCATCTCTGTAGTATGAGGGAGGTATTTCACAACCATCTTTGTGGTACAAGGGAGGTGTTTCACAACCATCTCAGTGATATGAGGGAGGTGTTTTCAACCATCTTTGTGGTCCAAGGGAGGTGTTTACAACCATTTCTGTGGTATGAGGGAGGTGTTTTCAACCATCTTTGTGGTACAAGGGAGAAGTTTTCAACATTGTCTGTGATACGAGGGAGGTGTTTACAACCATCTCTGTGGTAGGAGGGAGGTGTTTAACACATCTCTGTGGTATGAGATAAGTGTTTTCAATCATATTTGGATACAAGAGAAGAAATTTCAACCATCTCTGTGGTAGTATTAAGGTGTTTACAACCATCTCTGTGATACGAGGGAGGTGTTTACCATCTATGTAGTATCAGAAAGTAGATGATTTTAACCATTTGTACAGCACAGACTAATCAGTAATATTACAGACTTGGTGTAATTATTGTTATTGTTATTATTATTATTGTTATTGAGTGTTATGTATATTGATATTGATAACATGCACTGCATGCTAGGATATGTGAATGATGTGCAGGAACTATAAACAAATATGAAATGAAATATGGAATACTTTACATTCTGACGTGTCGTCACGGTAGTCCCTGGACACAGTCGCAGTCACAATAACGATCGTTCCTTGTATTCAGGCATGAATGAATAATCTGTTGTAGTTTTTGTAACCAATGTTGCTGTTTTAATAGAAACTCCCGAGATACAAAATGACAATATTTCCTGATTCCATTATAGAGGCTTTACGTACTTGATGCAGTGTGTAAATATTTGGTCTGTCGTCATTTTACCACTTGAAGAAAGACTATGTAATATAATAAACATGGATTACATTCTCTTGGTAATATGCTGCTGTACTTAAACATTTGAAGAAGGATTATTAAACATTCGATTGCATTGCCTAGGAAACTACTAATGAAAGAGCTTTGGATTTGGGCATATTTTAAATTGAACTATTCAGAGATAAAGACAAAATTGATTTGCATGGTTTTGATGCACAGACTGATGGGGCCTTTCTTTATAGAAAATGTTACGGTTTAAAGGGAGCTTAACAAGAAAAAACGCTATAAATGTCTTGAAAAATATAATTATTTTTCAAATGGATAAAAAGCATCTCTTTGTCATTAATAAATAAAATCATTCAGACTTTTTCCAAGATGAAACAATTTTTATTATGTGTAAACCTGTAAAACAGATCAATTAAAATCAAAATGAAGTCTCATGACCCATTTAATACGTCACAAAATATGTTTTAGTCTAACCCAAGTAAGGGAATCCCATTTCAATATATTATTTTGGCATGTTTAATTGAATATCCTTTTAGCAATACAGTGTCATTGAGTATATATGCACATGATATATTGGAAAAATCCTGATAAATTCCCTATTATATAGAATGTGTGGCTTATTGGTATAATCAGACATTCGTTTCGTGAATTCAGTCCCATAACCCTGGCCATGGTTGGTTACCTTTGGGGTGACATCTTACCTCTACTGTCCTTATTCTATTTTAAACTGAAAAACATACATCTTTGATATTTTGCGCGCAGCATGAAAACAAAAACATTACAGTTTTATATATCAGATATCACATATATATATAAGAAGTACTTTATAGCTGTTTTAGATACAGTTGACTGTGATATTTTATATGTAACACAAGTAACATTGTTTCATGAGTTACAGCTAGTTCCAGTCCAGCGCAATATGAACATTTTTATATGAGGAGCTTGGCTTCAGTCAGAGATCTTCTTCCATTGTAACTATGAATAGGGTGTAATTTGTTGAAAATTACATTATTATTTTTAGTTCCATTGTAAAAAATGACAGTTATTAAAATTAACAAAAATTCTACCTTGAGGACCAATCCTGCTGAAAGAAATAGTGATTTCATCACTGTGGACTTAAAAATTTGATAACATGAAATATAACATGAAAATTTCATCTGAATATTTCAGTGTTATTCTCTCAGATATAATTGATTGATTGATTGAAATGTCATTTTTAGCTCTACTGGCCAAAAGAAATTCAAGATGGCCACCGTTACTAAAAATAGTCCAAAACTTAAAAAAATCTTCTTCTCATGAACGGCCCAACAGATTTTCAAAATGTTTATGTAGTAATGATAACCAACTATAGTTTTGTTTGATTTGTTCAAATGGTGTCCCTAGGGTTAAATATGACCCCGCCCCGAGGGTTCAATTAGGGGACACATGTCCTTATAATATTTTTTTATTTATTTTTTTTAAAATGGAAATGATTTTGCCTATATCTTCACAGAAGCATTGTTTGGTGAAGGAGGTTCAGATTTGTAAAAATGACTGGGTTCCACTGTCTTAAGGGGTCAGGAGGGGCCCCCAAAAGGGTAAAAATTGGGAATTACTAAATTTGTTTTCTTAAGAACCTGTATATCAGATTTGTTCATATTTGGCATAAATTATCCCTATGTGTAGGGGTTTGATTGCAGATAAGAATTTAGGGGCTAAAATTTATAGGGGCCCTGTAAGGGGACTTAGAATTTTACATAGAGATACAATGGGAAAACAGAAAATTCTCTTTTCTTTCATCTGTTCTTAAAGCACTAGGCCAATTAAACTGAAACTTCACATGAGTGTTTGTATTGCATAGGAGACTATACAGAAGATTTTTTTTTTCGATCTGAAATTCAAGATGGCCACCATTACTAAAAATAGTCCAAAACTTAAAAAATCTTCTCATGAACGGCCCAACAGATTTTCAAAATGTTTATGTAGTAATGATGACCAACTATAGTTCTGTTAGATTTGTTCAAATGGTGTCCCTAGGGTTAAGAATGACCCTGCCCCGAGATTTCAATTTGGGGACACATGTCAATATAATATATATTTTTTTTAAATGGAAATAATTTTTGCTTATATCTTCACTAAAGCATTGTAAGGTAAAGGAGGTTAAGATTTGTAAAAATGACTGGGTTCCTATGTCGTAAGGGATCAGGAGGGGCCCCAAAAGGGTACAAATTGGGAATTAGTTAAATTGTTTTCTTAAGAATCGGTATGTCAGATTTGTAAATATTTGATATAAATTATCCCTTAGTGTAGGGGTTTGATTGCAGATAAGAATTTAGGGGCTAAAATATATAGGGGCCCTGTAAAGGGACTTAGAATTTTACATAGGGATACTGTGGGAAAACAGAAAATTCTCTTTTTTTTTTCATTTGTTCTGAAACCACTTGACCAATTAAACTGAAACTTCACATGGATGTTTCTTTTGCATAGGAGACAATACAAAAGATTTATTTTTTCTATTTAAAATTCAAGATGGCCACCGTTACTAAAAATAGTCCAAAACTTAAAAAATCTTCTTCTCATGAATGGTCCAACAGATTTTCAAAATGTTTATGTGGTAATGATGACCAACTATAGTTTTGTTAAATTTGTTCAAATGGTGTCCCTAGAGTTAAAAATGACCCTGCCCTGATGTTTCTTTTGCATAGTAGTATTTCAAAAAGTGCTATGGCCACTATGAGTCAGTAGAGCTTCCTCAGGCCCTCTTGGGCCTCTTGTTATGCCATCCAGGGCTAACAGACGATCTGTTAACCTAACCACTGTTTCCTGGGATCCTGAAAGGTTAACCAGTACTCGAGCATACCCCATCTACACAAGTAACTGATAACTTTCCCACTTGAATCAGCAGTGAAAGACAAATGAGAGAAACAATGTCATATATCAATCATCACGGAGACTGTTGCTGGGCAATACATACGATCCGTTCTTGACGTGAAACTACAGATTGATTCGGCTTCTGCCTGTCACGGTATCACTATGGCTATGCGCATCTCTTGTGTCCACATGTGTCATGAAACAGTAACACAATTTATTGGAAATTGCTACTGAATTGTTGTTTAAAAACTCGGTAAATCTCTTAGAATTGTCGGCAAAGGATAAAAAGTTGTTGCAATGGTACTAGAACATGATGATGTACCAGAACCATATGGTCTTGATGGTTTCTTAACATGAAAACTTGAGGTTGTACTGACCTGTACAATATATATTAATATATATATCTATAAAAAATGAAAACATTTAGATGTCTCAGAACTGCCTTCAGGATGAAGACTGCCCCTTAGAGCGCCTAGGTGCTATGAGTGTATGAAACGTAAAGGTACATTGCACCTTGGTGCTCTCTACCTTGTTAAGGTCATCTTATATATTTTTTTCTGATGGGGGTGATAAATAGAATAATGTCTCAATGTTAGGAGAAAAAGGTTAGCAAAGGGGATTAAGTGACCTAGGAAAAATAGGTTAGCAAAGGGGATCAAGTCACCTAGGAAAAAAAGGTAAGCAGAGGGGATTTAGTGACCTAGGATAAATAGGTAAGCAAAGGGGATCAAGTCAGTTAGGTAAAAAAGATTATCAGAGGAGATTAAGTGACCTAGGAGAAATAGGTTTGCAGAGGGGATTAAGTGACCTTGGATATATAGGTTAGCAGAGGGTATTAAGTGACCTAAGAAAAAATTGGTTAGCAGAGGGGATAAGTAACCTATGAAAAAAAGGTTAGCAGGGGGAATTAAGTGACCTAGGAAAAACATTTTAGCAGAGGGGATTAACTGACAGGAGAAATAGGTTAGAAGAGTGGATTGAGTGACCTAGGATAAATAGGTTAGCTGAGGGGATTTAATGTTCAAGAAAAAATTGGTAAGCATAGGGAATCAAGTGACCTAGGATAAATAGATTAGCAGAGGTGACTAAGTGACCTGGGATAAAAAGGTAAGCAGAGGGTATTAAGTGACCTAGGAAAAAATTGGTTAGCAGAGGGGATAAGTGACCTATGAAAAAAGGTAAGCACAGGTGATTAAGTGACCTAGGAAAAACATTTTATCAGAGGGGATTAAGTGCCAGGAGTAATAATTTAGCAGAGGGGATTAAGTGACCTAGAATAAATAGGTTAGCCGAGGGGATTTAGTGTTCTAGAAGAAATAGGTAAGCAAAGGGAATCAAGTGACCTAGGAGAAACAGATTAGCAGAGAGGATTAAGTGACATGAGAAACAGTTTTGGAGAGGGAATTAAGTGACCTAGGAGAAAAAGTTCAGCAGAGGGAATTAAGTGACCCAGGAGAAAAAGGTTAGCAGAGGGGATTAAGTGAACTAGGATAAATAGGTTAGCAGAGGGATTAAGTGACCTAGAAAAAATAGTTTAGCAGAGAGAATTAAGTGACAGGAGAAATAGGTTAGTAGAGGGGATTAAGTGACCTAGAAGAAATAGGTTAGAATAGAGGATCAAGTGACCTAGTTAAAATAGGTTAGCAGAGGGGATCAAGTGATCTAGGGAAATAGGTTAGGAGAGGAGATTAATTGGCCTCAGAGAAATAGGTAAGGATAGGGAATCAAGAGACCAAGGAAAAATAGGTAAGCAGAGGGGATTAAGTGAACTTGGAAAAAAAGTTGAGCAGAGGGGATTAAGTGACAGGAGAAATAGGTTAGCATAGGGGATTAAGACCAAGGCAAAATGGGTGAGCATAGGGGATCAAGTGACCTAGGAAAAAATAGGTAGGCAGAGGGGATCAAGTCACCTAGGAGAAATAGGATAAGAGATGGGATTGACTCACCTAGGAGAAAAGGGTTAGCAGAGGGGGATTAAGTCACCTAGGAGAAATAGGTTAGCATAGGGGATCAAGTAAACTAGGAAAAATAGGTTAGCAGAGGGGATTAAGTGACCTTGGCGTAGTCTCTCATAATGCCTAATTGGGAGAATCTATTTACCTTGGAGAAATGGGTTAATAGAGGATCCAAAAATTAAGTGACCTTGGAGTAAAATGATGTCTTATGGGTGGGTGGGGAATCAATTAAAACTTGGAGTTTTCTCTCTAAATGCATTATTTGGAGAATTCAATTGAACTTGGAGAAATGGGTTAGCAGGGGATCCCAAAATATAGTGACCTTGGAGTAGAACAATGCTGCCTTACTGGGCGGTGGTGGTTGAGGGTGTGAATCTCTTGATCTTTGAGAAATGTGTTAGCTGAGGGTCCCAAAATTAAACAGCCTTAGAGAAGAATAAAACCTAAATTGTTTAAGAAAATTAGCAAAAAATCATAATTATAAGTTTATGTTTCAAAGAAATATAAATAATTGTTATTTAAATCACTTTACTAGCTATATGAGAAAGATTTACTGGAATTTCAATAGTTTGATATTTAGCTAAAGGTCAGTTAAACATAAGTTTAATACAGGAACAAATAACAATTATGAATGTTTTGCCAGACTTCCAAGATGTTAACATTCTCGCCTGTTTACATTCTTTCCGCACTTCTGTCACACTCCCTGTGTTTGTTTTTAATTCTGAAACAGAATCTGTTGTCAAGTAGTTTGTTTGTTTACAGATATCTGGCAAGTCAATATTTTAATGGCTCCCAAGTATTTTGACTTCACTGTGAAAACACTAATTAGGTGAGATTATATCAGTTGAGGATGAGATATATGATTAGAAACCTAATTTCTGCTGGAAGCTGCTTAATTCAAGTAAAAGCAACTAACTTGAAAATTGTATTCACTAACACCTTTAAGCCAGGTTCAGTGAGATCATTTTGGTAACACGTTTTGAATGTCAATCAACCAGTGATGAGTTCAAATCCTTGCCAGGCCACAGTATCTGTGATGATTGGTCATGAACTTTGTTCTACAGTCATGAATCTCCTACCTCTTGAGTATGAGGGGAAGTAGTCAGTGACAAATAATGGTTAGCTCCAGCTGTTAATGGACCACAGGAACAGAGATAAGGTGTGTTTACAGGGCTGTAAAATTCCATTTTTCGACTATGCTACCTATAAAAGTGAAAATTCTATAACAAGTGTATGTATGTATCCAGGTGATAGCTTTGAAAAAATGAAAAAAATGCATACAAAATTTAAGTCTCAGTCATGAAATTTGACAGTAGAAGACGGAAATGCCATTCTTGATGTATATAAACGGATGACATTTTCTGCACTTAAATTACCTGTATGTAAGTGGTGTGTTTACAAAGTCCCTCCGTGTACAATAATGAATTTCATTCTATAAAACAACTGCACAAAAGACACGTTTTGACAGTGATATATCACTTGCTACTAAGGTAGTTATAAAGTGTTAAATACTTTCCATCACCATAACTTTATGCACCAAAAATAGTAAATCTTAAAGGTAGTAATAACAGTTTTTTAGCTCTACTGGCCAAAGGCCAGAAGTGCTTATGTGATGGCGCGTTGTCTGTCGTCCGTCATCTGTCCTCTGTTGTCTGTTAGCAGCACTTTCTCTGAAACCACTAGGCCAATTAAACTGAAACTTCACATGCATGTTTCTGTTGCATAGGAGACTATACAGAAGATTTTTTTTTTCAATTTGAAATTCAAGATGGCCGCCATTACTAAAAATAGTCAAATAGTCCAAAATTTAAAAATCTTCTTCTCATGAACGGCCCAACAGATTTTCAAAATGTTTATGTAGTAATGATGACCAACTATAGTTTTGTTAGATTTGTTCAAATGGTGTCTATAGGGTTAAAAATGTTCCTGCCCCTAGGGTTCAATTAGGGGATACATGTCATTATAATATTTTTTTTTTTTTTTTTTAAAATGGAAATGATTTTGCCTATATCTTCACAGAAGCATTGTTTGGTGAAGGAGGTTCAGATTTGTAAAAATGACTGGGTTCAACTGTCTTAAGGGGTCAGGAGGGGCCCCAAAAGGGTAAAATTTGGAATTACTAAAATCATTTTCTTAAGAACAGGTATATCAGATTTGTTCATATTTTGCATAAATTATCCCTATGTGTAGGGGTTTGATTCTCTTTTTCTTTCATCTATTCTGAAACCTCTCGGCCAATTAAACTGAAACTTCACATGCATGTTTTTGTTGCATAGAAGACTATACAGAAGATTTTTTTTTTCGATCTGAAATTCAAGATGGCCGCATTACTAAAAATAGTCCAAAACTTAAAAAATCCTCTTCTCATGAACGGCCCAACAGATTTTCAAAATGTTTATGTAGTAAAGATGACCAACTATAGTATTGTTAGATTTGTTCAAATGTTTTCCCTAGGGATAAATATGACCCCTCCCCGAGGGTTCAATTAGGGGACACATGTCATTATAATATATATATATTTTTTTTAAAATGGAAATGATATTGCCTCTATCTTAACAGAAGCATTGTTAGGTGAAGGAGGTTCAGATTTGTAAAAATGAATGGGTTCCACTGTCTAAAGGGGTCAAGAGGGGCCCCAAAAGGGTACAAATTGGGATTTACTAAAATCATTTTCTTAAGAACAGGTATGTCAGATTTGCACATATTTGGCATAAATTATCCCTATGTGTAGGGGTTTGATTGCAGATTAGAATTAAGGGGCTAAAATTTATAGGGGCCCTGTAAGGGGACGCAGAATTTTACATAGGGATACTACGGGAAAACAGAAAATTCTCTTTTTCTTTCATCTTTTCTGAAACCACTAGGCCAATTAAACTGAAACTACACATGCATGTTTCTGTTGCATAGGAGACTATACAGAAGATTGTTTTTTTTTTTTCGATCTGAATTCAAGATGGCCGCCATTACCACTGTTACTACAAATAGTCCAGAACTTAAAAAATCATCTTCTCATGAACGACCCAGCATATTTTCAAAATGATTATGTAATAATGATGACCAACTATAGTTTTGTTAGATTTGTTCAAATGGTGTCCCTAGGGTTAAAAATTACACTGCCCCGATATTTCTTTTGCATAAGAGAATTTCAAAAAGTGCTATGGTCACTATGAGTCAGTAGAGCGTCCTCAGGCCCTCTTGGGCCTCTTGTTTTTTTTACAAACTGCAAAAACATTTTATCTCAATATATTATATCGATCTATAGGAAAGAGTGGCTAGGTAAACTGATCGTGAAGTCCAGATTCCTATTATATAGGGAGTTCTTCTGGGTCAGTTCCAAATATTTTCAAATTGTTATGAATTACCCTGCCATTGGCTAATTGTGTCGGAAACCAGCCAGATTGATGACTTACAGAGCGGCTAATTACGACAGAAACCAACCAGATAAATGAATGACCAATCATGGTCCAAAATAGTTCCTAGACAATATCTTCAACATTATTATTGGATGATGGATCTTTTGTCCTGAGTTATTTCTTGATTAATACATATCTTTGTCTGGGCATGATTTAATTAAAAGTAAGGATGGACAGTGAATACTTACAAGTACGCGATCAGCTTAGCTGATTGAAGGCACATTATAACATTAAAGAACATTTGTGGAATAACTCCATTTTAATTTAGGCAGAGTTGTGACCCTTTTATACTTCAATATATTTTTACATCTCTTGTGCAACAGTAAAAGTAAATACTCAGACTCACAGTAGCTTATCCTCCTGGGTACTCTGTATGTCATATTATGCCCCCACCCCCCACACACACACTCGCACACTTCTAAGGTTCTCGATTTGAGCCCAACTCAGGCAAATAACTTTTAAGTACTATGTCTGGGTAGTTTGTACTGAAATATGTCCAAAATAAACCAATGGAGCATGCATTACATGGAAATAATACTATTTTATTATACAGTTTTGTCTGTACCAAGCTACTTTATTGAATATAAGTAGATTAATGTAAATATACAGACTATTTCTCATTGCTGATCTAATATTAAGTGAAGTTGGGCTATATTTGGACGGATTTCAAGTTACAAGTTTATGTTGTCCTGTCTCATAAATCATTGTAGTTGTTCATATTTAGCAGGAAAGCTGGACTCTTCGTTTTTCTTGTAGACTATGGCTTCAATATATACGAGGGGGGATCAGAAAGTTTGTAGACTTTTGCCATAACTTTTTTATGTATCTTTGTATTCTAATAATTCTCAGTGAGCCTCTGCCGCTATATATTGATTTACGTAGTCAGTGCAGTTTTTGCTTTTTTTCTACCTCTACTATTCAAACAAGCGTAGTGTTGCCGAAACGGGTTTTATTTTCAAATAAAATATATCAATGTGTGCTGTATCTTATGCGAACAATGAGTCTTTCATAACCTCAGTCCCTTTTATTAAACCCCTTCAAGTGTCCTTTTAATCAAACCCCTTCAAGTGTCCCTTTAATCAAACCCCTTCAAGTGTCCCTTTAATCGAACCGCTTCAAGTGTCTCTTTAATAAAACCCCTTTTATGTTTTAAGTGTCCCTTTAATCAAACCTCTTCAAGTGTCCCTTTAATGAAACTCTTTTATTATACCCCCGACAAACGAAGTTTTGAGGGGGTATACTGGAGTCACCCTGAGGTCGGTCTGTCGGTCTGTCAGTCTGTCGGTCGGTCTGTCCGCAATTTTCCTTGTCCGGAGCATAACTTGAAAAGTACTGGATGGAATTTCATCAAACGTCATACAATGGTAGAATATAATGAGAGGAAGTGCAGTGTACAAGAAACATAACTCTATTCTTGCTAATTACAGAGTTATTGCCCTTTGATATTTTTTCTTCTCCGGAGCATAACTTGAAAAGTACCGGATGGAATTTCATCAAGCTTCATACAATGGTAAAATATAATGAGAGGAAGTGCAGTGTACAGGAAACATAACTCTATTCTTGCTAAATTACAGAGTTATTGCCCTTTGATATATTTCCCTTTGATATTTTTTCTTGTCCGGAGCATAACTTGAAAAGTACCGGATGGAATTTCATCAAGTTTCATACAATGGTACAATATAATGAGACGAAGTGCAGTGTACAGGAAACATAACTCTATTCTTGCTAATTACAGAGTTATTGCCCTTTGATATATTTCCCTTGTCCAGAGTATTACTTTTAAAGTACTGGATGGAATTTCATCAAACTTCTAACAATGGTAGAATATAATGACAGAAAGTGCAGTGTACAAGAAACATAACTCTATTCTTGCTAATTACAGAGTTATTGCCCTTTGATATATTTCCCTTGTCTGGAGCATTACTTTTAAAGTACTTGATGGAATTTCATCAAACTTCATACAATGGTAGAATATAATGAGAGGAAGTGCAGTGTACAAGAAACATAACTCTATTCTTGCTAATTACAGAGTTATTGCCCTTTGATATTTTTTCTTGTCCGGAGCATAACTTGAAAAGTACCTGATGGAATTTCATCAAGCTTCATACAATGGTACAATATAATGAAAGGAAGTGCAGTGTACAAGAAACATAACTCTATTCTTGCTAATTACAGAGTTATTGCCCTTTGATATATTTCCCTTGTCCGGAGCATTACTTTTAAAGTACTGGATGGAATTTCATCAAACTTCATACAATGGTACAATATAATGACAGGAAGTGCAGTGTACAGGAAACATAACTCTATTCTTGCTAATTACAGAGCTATTGCCCTTTGATATATTTCCCTTGTCCGGAGCATTACTTTTAAAGTACCTGATGGAATTTCATCAAACTTCATACAATGGTAGAATATAATGACAGGAAGTGCATTGTACAAGAAACATAACTCTATTCTTGCTAATTACAGAGTTATTGCCCTTTGATATATTTCCCTTGTCTGGTGCAGTACTTTTAAAGTACTTTTAAAGCCATCAGTGATAACAGTTTAATAAAGTTCATGAAAGAACCAAGTTGATGAATACATGGAGTTCGAGCAAAGCAGGTTCGATATTGTATTCCTAGTGCTCTTGTTTGTTTCTTATCCATAAAATTGTTGTCCCTCAACATAACTCGAAAAAGTATAACATTTATTGATTGCCATGAAAGCTTGTACACTTCACAATAATTAAAAAGACCGTTTTTAATTTTAACAAAACCATAAAAAAATTAACAATACAAACAACTCAATCCATAACATTCTCTTTTATTAAGAATTTCTTTTGTCTGGAGCATTACTTTAAAACTATTGGATATAATTTAATAAAACTTCATACAATGGTTAACCATTTTCTGTCATGGCGGCCTTCGGTGGTATTCATCACTACAGTGATAGGTCTAGTTTTTTTAAGTGTCCCTTTAATCAAACCCCTTCAAGTGTCCCTTTAATCAAACCCTTCATTAAGTTTCCCCTTAATCACCCCCTTTTGGAAGTGTCTCTTTAATGAAACCCCTTTAATTTTTAAGTGTCCCTTTAATCAAACCCCTTCAAATGTCCCTTTCATCAAACCCCTTCAAGTGCCCCTTTAATCAATCCTCTTCAATGTCTCGCACAACAATTAGTTTTGCACTGTTCTACATATAGAGACATGCACTGCTGGATCACTGAATACATTGCCAATGGTTCTAAAAGTGTCTTGTTTCCATAGATTGTCCTCTGTTGCTCCATATATGTAGGACAAACATGGGGTTTACCAGATTGCTTTCTCACAATTTTGATTTCTTGATGACACCCTTTCATTTTTTTACAATTTTGACATTTTGTGGCAGTGTATAACTACGCATCTTTAAACTGTTATATCTTCACCCAACAGTACCCAATATTATCCAAACTACGCAGAACTTATTAAAAAGTCAATGGTTCATAAAGTGTCTTGTTGCCATTAATAGTCATTTGTTGGTCAAAATATGCAGGAAAAGCATAGGGTTGACATGGTTGCTGTTTCACTATTTTGATGGTTTGATGGCCCCCCTTAATATTTGACAATTTTGGCACATTTCTGTATCATAATACACCTTTAAACTGTTATAGCTTAATCAAACAGTTCCCAATGTCATCCAAACATGGCAGAACTCATGAAAATGTTCCAATATTCTAATAATTTATGTTCAAAGAAATATGACAAATATTATGCATTTTCAACATAAATAATGCTCAACTGATTTAAACAGCTCTAATTTCTTGGTTGTAAGAATCTTGTTAGCATCATGTAAGGGAGGTAATTCTTAAGGGAGACCTTGCATATCCATCACCTCTGTGGATTCACATCTCACGGACAACAAAATTAGCAATGTCTAAACAGGAAAATACATTAAATAAGAAATGTTTGCATGATTTGACACAATTTACCAATGTCTAGAAATTATTCATTTCTCACCTCAATCAGAGTTGGTGCGTTTCCTATTGGATAGAAAATAACAACAGAAACTACTGTAACAGTGTCCAGATTGTCCAGTTGTCATTACTGCTGGATAAGAGGCAATTATTGGTCTCATTTCTCAGACTATGTTTTCCCCTACTAAGTTCAATATTAATAATGGCTGATTTATACAGATTAATGGGCAGTAGGTCCTTGGAGGCGAGGGTTATGGCTTTTCCCTGATATTGAAATAGAGTGCTTTAAATTCAGACACTGCAAGGAGCATGCCTTAGATTGGTCTCATATCTGAGAAAGATTAAACCTGGAAATTAGTTAAATTATTAAAGATATATTGGGTTATTATCTAATATTTTCCTTTTAATTTCTAAGCAGTTAAAAAATGTAAATGTCAGGTAAAAGTTTTGTATCTGACAATTTATGTATCCGATATGTTGAATAACTATTGTTGTTGATAAAGTTGAAGAAATATTACAGTTTGGAGCATGTGGTCCAGCGATAGAGCACCGGCTCAATAATTGGAGGGTTTTGGGTTCAGTCCTCCGCCAAGACTGTGTGGTGTCGAGGTGGAGCAAGACACTTTTTTCTGAATATGCTAGGTAGCAAGAAGACTTCAAACATGATTTGTAGAAGTTGTAATAACTTGTTTCACAATCGAAGTGAAATAAATAAGTTTAAACCAAATGTTACAGTTAGAGCTGGAAAACAGAGTTAGTGCCATTTTCATAAACATTACAGGCCATGTGGCAACTAGATTTATTGGTGGAAGAAACCATATACAAATAAATCCGAGTAAAACCACCAACCGTCCGCAAGTAACTGTCAACCTTTCTTTAACAGTGTTTGAACTGAATTGTGCCTGACCCATAAGTCCAATGGTGAGAGGCAAGTGATCTTGTGTTAAGATGGTGCCAAAGACCACTCACTAAATACTATTGGAATTCCACTAGTGGATCAGTGGTAGCGTGTCCGCCACACAAACAGGAGGTTTGATCTTACCAAACAGTTTGTTGTGTCCTCCATCCAAATCTCACTGCAAATGGACTGGTTCACCTGATCCAGATCTTATAGCAACCTGGACTGGTTCACCTGATCCAAATCTCACAGCAAACTTGACTGATTCACCTGATCCAAATCTCACAAACTGGACTGGTTCATCTATTCCAAATATCACAGCAAACTGGAATGGTTCACCTGATCCAAATCTCACAGCAAACTGGACTGGTTCACCTGATCCAAATTTCACAGCAAACTGGACTGGTTCACCTGATCCAAATCTCACAGTAATCTCACTGGTTCACCAGGGGCCTGTTTCACTAACCTTGGGAAGTCTTAAGATTTTTCTTCAAAATACCAAAATGTTGCATCTGAGAACATGTAAAGTAAAACAGCTGTATTTGTTACTGACAGAGTTTGGGGAAGGGGTGGTGGTCAGAATAAACTATACTATATGGTACATGCTGGTGATTAGGCGCATGTATTTTAATGTTTGCAATTTCTAGTGTATGACCGTACAGTTAGTTAGCTCCTCAACTAGAATTTCACATTTTTGGCAGTTATAGTTAAACAACCATGCATGCATAATAAATTAAGTTGATTTCTGAAAATTTATATTCTTTTATTTGAAGCGCCAGATTTTCTGGCGTCTCTTTCATATCGTAGGATGTTGGTAGTGGGAAAATTCATCTCATTTCATATGCACCCTCTAACTGCTCAAGAGAAAAGTAGTTCTTGGTTTTTTAAGTATCTGTATGATGAAAGTAACTTTTCAAGTTAAGTAAAGTTAACTAATGACGTTAAAACATGTTTGAGTCTTTCATTTTGATATTTGATGTCTAGACACGATTGCTATTTACTATGAAGGCTGAAATATAGGAGCGTCCATACTAATTAGCATAATTATTGCATAGCAACAATTAAATAGTCCATGAAGTAAATGTAATATTACCGGCTTTCTGCCTATTGTCAATCATGGTTGGTTTCGATTTGATGTTAGATTCAGAAATAATAAACATTATTATAGAAAAGTTCTGTACTATGCTGTAATAGAAAGATTGCCTCTTTCGTCTAACTGATTTTAATTGTAGTGTATTATTGGGGGCATTTTACACGTAAACAAAACAATGCAATTGGTAAGGGTTTTCTCAGCATCTGATTTCATCAAATATGAAATGGTTTATTTTGTAAAAAAAAAGTTATAGATTTGTTTGAAGCAAAAAATACAATAATACCAGAGGTCGCTCACCTTTGAGAAACCCGTTCTTAAAGTCAGCGTTTTCAAAAGTCGGATCCTAAACGTCGGCACATATGTTACTGCAGTTTCATTTATTAGGTATGTTTTAAGATTGAAAGAATAATATCTACTGTTATGAAATTTATAGTTATTTGAAATTCACAGATACCTAATGAAAAATTGCGGCGTGGTCTAGTGGTAGAGCGTCCACCTCGCATGCAGAAGGTCGCGGGTTCAATCCCCGGCTGGGTCATACCAAAGACTTCAAAAATGGTACTAGAAGCTTCCTCGCTTGATGCTCAGCATTAAGAGGAGAGTTCTAGGTCTGGTCGGCCCGATGTCAGTATAATGTGACTGGGTGGGATATCATACCATGTGTCTGCGGCATGATACTCCAGTGTGACAGTGCTTAGAATACTGTCTCAAGTAGACACCGTCATGATATTACTGAAAAATTGTTGAAAGTGATGCTAAACACCATACAACAACACGAACCTAATGAAAATATTCTTCATTACAGAATCAAACACTAAAATAACTTATCAATTGTATTGACTTTGAAATATGACAAGTTGTCAATTAAAAAAACTTTGTTTACTTTATTTTTATGGCAATACTATTTTAATATAGAATAGAAACATATATTTGAAATACACTATTTATGCATTGTCAGATACCCCGGGTATTAATTTTATACATCTTGATGCATGGAGAGTATCGCAATTGATACCTTGGGATGTCCCACGATGCAAAAATGAACACAAAACTTTAAGTTTTTTCAACATACCGTTCTCACCTAATCTTATCTTGTTACATACAGTCAAACCTGTACTAACGGTCACCTGTTATAAGCAGCCACCTGCCTTAAGCGGCCAGTTTTAGACCCTCCCGTCGAAATTTACTATATAATTTAACTGCAATAGGCGGTCACCTGGTCGACGCGGCCAGCGGTCAACATTTTTGGTCCCAAATGCATTAAAAACCTCCTAAAACAGCCGCCAAATGAACAAATTTTACTGTAAAATATCGATTATGGCATATAAAAATTTCATTACGGCCACAGAATTAATATTTAATTGAAGTTCTAAAAACCAAATAAATCAAATAATTATAATATATCTTTAACCCTTTGCTCCATATAGGTTTTACCTTATCAGCTATCACAGGTCAATACAGTTGACCATTGATTGATTGATTGGATATTTAGCGTCATTTTTATGCCATCGAGGGCTAACAGACGATCAGTTAACCTAACCACTGTTTCCTGGGATTAACCAGTACTCGAGCACACCCCATCTCCGCAAGTAACTGATAACTTTCCCACTTGAATCAGTAGTGAGACACGAATGATAATGAGACACAATGTCGTATATCAATCATCACGGAGACTGTTGCCGGGCAGGGGATTCGAACTCACGACCCCTAGATTGATAGTCAGACGCGTAATCAATACCCAATAGGTAACTGATAAGATTGCATGCACTATCTCCATGCAGCTTATTGGAAAAATGTTCAAGTTTGACACCTCTGTTAATTAATCCTTTTTACAGAGTGAAATACTGATTTTATAGTTATGGTGTATATCTGAAGTTTTTGGAGAATTAATTTCTCTTTCTGGTGATGTAAATTTTTTAAATATAAGACAGTTGTGGAACAAAATATAGGTTTGTGAAGTAAGAAAAAAAAAATTGCAAAAATATATTTATTTATGGTAATATACCATATATATCTATGACTAATTCATGTAAATAAACAGTGTACAACTTAATAAATAAATTAACATTCATAACAACTCATTTACATTATACAGAATCCAGTTACTGCCTCCCCCCACCCCCTTTTAATTTTTTTAATTATTATTACCACCCCTTTCCTGATTTATATCGGAAAAGTATTTTTCTAGCCTTATACCCCCCGACTTATTTACATTATACAGAATCCAGAGTTTTAAAACTTTAATTATAAAAAATAAATTTGAAAACCTGTTTCCAACCAACCACCCCCATAAATCCATCCACTCCACTACTAAATTTACAGTTGCAGAGTCCAGATTTAAAAAAAAAAAAATATTACCCCACCACCCCTGACCTCACCACTACCAATTTACTTTTTGTATTGTTCAAACTTGTAAAGACCATCTTTACTTGTCATACCATCTTTATTTCCAACTGATTAGTCTAAAAGTTTTATTTATTCTGTTATTTATTTTGTTTCTACTGCATTCCAGCAGAAAGTGAGAATAAACAAATAGCGGACAATTTGTAACGCGTTTGTTTTGCCTGTTTGAACCAGTTATTTATTGACAAAAATTGATAAATTGTTACTTATAAAAAGCTTCATAAAACACACCCTCAAATCAGAATAAATGCTCATCCATTCACGAGTCTGATCCTCGTCTCCAGAGAGAGAGAGTTATCATCAGATGAATCAATATCAAAGTCAGAAAAATCACACTCGTCCAGGTCGCTTTCTAAAAGACGCCGATAATCTTGAATATTTTGATAAAAAAAATTACAAAACACGGTTGCAATGAAAATTTTGATGTTCTAAAACGAACTGGCCGATTGTTTTCATTCTCCTGGTATAATCAACTTGATCCTCTGTTCTCAGCGGGACACTTTTTAATTTTAATTTAATTGAGATAACAATCAAAGGTTTCTTACCGAATTTGCAACTCGGTATATCACTGGCCACGTGTCATATACCACTTTCAAATTCTCCCAACCGAGGACAGCTATCAGCTGTAAAAACAAACCAAATCTTCAAAGATGCCGATTTTTTTATTTTGATTAGCGATGCATAAAGTAAAAACACGGTTATTTTTAGAAATATGACCTTGTTTCAACTAGATTGTTCCAGATCTCGCATACAACTTTCGCGCATGATCTATGGGAATGCTCTCGTTTCATTGGAAGCTATTTATTGCGTAATTATTAATAGTAACCACATGTTTTTTTGGGGGATCCACTTCCTGTAGAATTAATGTTTACAAAAAGAAAGGTCGGACATTTGTTTTGAGCGTTAATATGCAATAATTTTGAGTTTAAAAACACACTGCGGGGAAATGCAGTATCATGAAGCAGTCGATAACTGCGGGGATTTGCGGTATTGAGGTGCACTGGATAGATGCAGTCTTATGCGGTATTGAGGTGCACTGGATAGGTGCGGTATTTTGTGGTATTATGGAGCAAATGGATAATTTAAAATAAGTTTCTTTTAGTTTAAACTTTCTTAATTGGCCATAAACAAACCAAACAAAGCTGTTATTGTGTTCTATATAATCGCCATTTTTCCGACTTAAACCAAACAAAGCTGTTATTGTGTTCTGCATAATCGCAATTTTTCAGACTCAAACACGAGTGTAGTGCGTGATAATTTTCAAATCTATATTTTTAGCTCGCGTAATTGGTAAAATAGACAGATCATAGTGTTTTGTGTAAACACGTTAACTGTGAAAAAGTCGGCATATAAAAAGATTAAAGAAGCTAACGTTTTTGAGACGATAATTAGAATGGCAGTTTGTTTGTGCTTTTAACGAACGATAAGGAATTAACTCATTAAGTTCACACTTGTAAAAAGCACTTATTGTGGAAAAATATAAAATTTGGAAATGATTTATTGTGACTTAAATCATAAATGTTTTTGGTTGTCAGCGTGTTAACAATGCCACCAAAACGGAAGTGTTTGACTTTGGATGAACGTGTTGAGGTTGTGAAATTGTGCCAATATACAAAAATACTTCGCTTATCTGGGTGAAAATTGATGACCCTGTAGTAGGCAGCCACCTGTCTTAAGCGGCCAATTTGACCCTTTCCCTTGGCTGGCTGCTTAAGATAGGTTTGACTGTATATATATCTATGTTTTTTATTTGAATTAGCTGCTATTTTCTAACAAGAACTGCTTCATATATGGTCAATACCAGTATTTCTCCCTGTGGATAGTGTATAACTATCAATCCTTGGTTCGTGAGTTTGAAATCCCTTCCGGCCACAGTCTTTGTGATGATTGATATACGACATAACGTCTCATTGTCACGTCTCTAACTGCTGTTTCAAGTGGGAAAGTTATCTGTTACTTGCTGAGATGGGTGTACTCGAGTACTGGTTAGCCTTCCAGGATCCCAGGAAAGAGAAGTTAGGCTAACTGATATCTTTTAGTCCTAGATGGCATAGAAATGACTCTAAACAAATTGCGCCTCTCAAAACCTTGAGTCCTTTGATTATTTAGTGATTTTTATCAATGTAATTTAGCTTGATTGTAAAGTAACTTTAGAACGTATTTCACCTTGTTGCCATTCCCACCCTGATAGTTGAGTGATGGGTTTTACATAATGCATAAAATTATATTCACAGGATGCAGTTAATTAGGTAAGTGCAGAAATGCAAAGACAAAGTGGAATGATTTATTTTATCCATACAAATATCATTGATTGTAATGTTATTTGATGAGTTTATACCAATTTGACGAAGTCTTTCTGAAAAAATAATGTTCTAAGTATTTTTTGAAATTTTTTGAAAATTTCATTTTTTTGACTGAAATAGACACACTACGTCTGTAAAATGTGATGCACCAGGTGCGTTAATTAGGAAAAAAACACAGTACAAGAATTGCTGGTTTCTTATGTAAAACTCTTACTGAGTGTTCATTTAGAGAATCCATTTGGTCGAACCAGGGAACCAAACCATGACCTAACTTAAGGAGTGAGCAGCCATAAACTATATATATATCCACTGCTCCGTTTTATCTTCGTTATTATCATTGTTGCTGCTTCTTCATGTTTTAAACCAATGTAAAAATGAATGAACCACTGATATAAGATTTGTTAATAAGTTGGAGGAAATTACATTTGGGACTGGCAGTTTTGGCATTAATTCATAATGGATAGGAAACAAATGGTTGAACGTCTGCATGACCTTTGGTTAATGATCACCAAGGGAACAGAAAGTTAAAAGCAGACTTTGTTCCATGTTTTTTTTTTTCCAAGCCAGGAGCTTGCCATAAGTTTGCCACACACCAATTTATTTTTGATATTAAAACAGATTGTTCTTACAGTTTAAATTTCTGTAAAACTATTCCTTTGGGTTGAAATTATCAAGAAGATATGGCAGGTTTTTATGCATTAGTACAACAGATTTTATGTAAACCATAGTGTCAGACAGGTGAAATGAAAAAGAGAAGGAAAATTAGTTAAGATAGTGTTGTTGCAGATATAATAGCTAGTCAGTGACCTGAAATAAGGTTAAATAGAAAAGTCTAGACTAGTCAGTGACCTGGAATTAGGTAGTGTTGTTACAGATATAATAACTAGTCAGTGACCTGGAATAAGGTATAGTGTTGTCATAGATGTAATAGCTAGAGTCAGTGACCTGGAATTAGGTAAAGTGTTGTTATAGATATAATGGCTATATTCAGTGACCTGGAATTAGGTATAGTGTTGTCAGAGATGTAATGGCTAGATTCAGTGACCTGGAATTAGGTATAGTGTTGTCATAGATATAACGCCTATATTCAGTGACCTGGAATTAGGCGTAGTGCTGTTACAGTTATGTACTATTACGATTAGAGTCAATCATCTTGATCTGCGTTATTGATTACTTGAGTGAAATACTGATGTAGATTGTAGATGATTGATTGAATATTTAGCATCATTTTTATGCCATTGAGGGCCAACAGATGATCAGTTAATATAACCACTGCTTCTTGGGATTCTGGAAGGTTAAACAGTATTCGAGCACACCCCATCACCACATGTAGCTTATAACTTTACCACTTGATTGATTGATTGATTGATTGATTGATTGAATATTTAGCGTCATTTTTATACCATCGAGGGCTAACAGATGATCAGTTAACCTAACCACTGTTTCCTGGGATTAACCAGTACTTGAGCACACCCCATCTCTGCAAGTAACTTATAACTTTCCCACTTGAATCAGTGGTGAGAGACAAATGATAATGAGACACAATGTCATATATCAATCATCACAGACTGATCAGTCAGGAATTCTAACTACCGACCCCTGGATTGATAGTCGGACGCATTACCGACTGAGCTGATAGGGCCCGGCTAGTTTGCAGATGAACAACAACATTTGATACATTAATTCAGCGCTGCCTATTGAAACTCTTAATTTACAGTTTGTGAATTTCATTTCCAGAAAATATACATCTAGATTTGTCTGATGATTGCATATTGCTTTGATGCACTGATCACATAATTTTATGTTTGTATTCATCCCATCATATGTGTTAGTATATCTTACATTGCTCATTAAATTTGGTATTTTTTCCATATTCCAGCACATTTGTGCTTGCTTAAGTTTGTATGCATCCTTTGCAGTTGTTTATGTTTATATGCATCCCACTGCGTGTGTATGTTAAGACCTCTGGTTGACATTTATTTGGCAGCAACTGTTTTTACTTTTTTCTGGTTTAATGCTTGGTGGAATTAATCACATACAACTGCCTTTACTAAGAGTTATTCCCCCTTGTAAATTGCTCATAATAATAGGCTAGCAGATTCAATGTTCTGTTTGATAGCAGATGTTATAAATTGTACCTGATGATATTTATGGAAGAATTAACATCATTTATGAATGTGTTACCAGACAATTTCTGTTCTGGTTTGTCATGCATACGGCGTATTTCAGTTGTTTCTATGTGTAACTATAGGTTAGCTTACTCATGCCTCAATAACAAGTACATTCATATATAACCTTTGGTACATGAATGAAGCATTTATTTGTCTGAATCATATGTACAAGCACTGGTTGTGTGATATCAGGATTACATACAAATAATATGTAAAAATCTAGATATCACAAACATTGTATGATACCTTTATATCACATAAAAATAGTGTGTGATACCTGGATACCACATGAAAGAAATTTGTGATATCTGGATACCACATAAAAATAGTGTGTGATACCAGGATACTACATAAAAATAGTGTGTGATATCTTGATACCACATAAAATAGTTTGTGATACCTAAATACCACATAAAAATAGTGTGTGATACCTGGATACTACATAAAAATAGTGTGTGATATCTTGATACCACATAAAATAGTTTGTGATGCCTGGATATCACATAAAAATAGTGTGTGATAACTGGATACTACATAAAAATAGTGTGTGATATCTTGATACCACATAAAAATAGTGTGTGATATCTGGATACCACATAAAAATAGTGTGTGATACCTGGATACCACATAAAATAGTGTGATACCTGGATACCACATAAAAATAGTGTAAGATACCAGGATACTACATCAAAATAGTGTGTGATATCTTGATACCACATTAAATAGTTTGTGATACCTGGATACCACATAAAAATAGTGTGTGATACCTGGATACTACATAAAAATAGTGTGTGATATCTTGATACCACATAAAATAGTTTGTGATGCCTGGATATCACATAAAAATAGTGTGTGATAACTGGATACTACATAAAAATAGTGTGTGATATCTTGATACCACATAAAAATAGTGTGTGATATCTGGATACCACATAAAAATAGTGTGTGATACCTGGATACCACATAAAATAGTGTGATACCTGGATACCACATAAAAATAGTGTAAGATACCAGGATACTACATCAAAATAGTGTGTGATATCTTGATACCACATTAAATAGTTTGTGATACCTGGATACCACATAAAAATAGTGTGTGATACCTGGATACCACATAGAAATAGTGTGTAATACCTGGATACCACATAAAATAGTGTGTGATACATGGATACTACATAAATATAGTATGTGATACCTGGATACCATATAAAAGTAGTGTGTGATATCTGGATACCACATAAAAATAGTGTGTGATACCTGGATAGCATATATAAATGGTTTGTGATATCTAGATATCACATACCTGGACATCACAGTCATAGAAATAGTGTGTGATATTTTAGGAAAACGATATTGGGGATGTAAATTAGACAGCAGATTTATCTGTTACATAAGTTATACAATAAAATATATACATCAATATTAATGTGTTGCCCGTATTGGATGATTCTAACTATACATAGAATGACATCATTTAAAATAAGCTTATTTGTTTTATAGCATAACTTATTGTAAAGGCAAAGTTTACAAACAACAAGGTTAGAATTTCTTTGTCTGTGTAACTGGACAAAAATAAAATCTCGATCGTTCCATCAAAGTCATTTTGTCATCCTACTGCCGTACTATCGCCACCCGGAAAAATACACCATGTAATCTATCGCAATTCTACTATCCCACCATCGCCATCTTAATATTTTACTTGTACTGTGATATTATCCCAGGGGTCGAAGGTCAATATTAGGATACAGCACTACTCAAGAGACGTCTGCAGCCAAAACTAAGTGCTGTGTTGCATTTTACATTGAATGGATGAATGAATATTTAGCGTCCTTTTATGCCATCGAGGGCTAACAGATGATCTGTTCACCTTACCACTGTTTCCTGGGATCCTGGTAGGTTAACCAGTACTCAAGTTAACCCCATCTCCCCAAGTAACAGATAACTTTCCCACTTAAATCAGCAGTGAGAGACAAATGAAAATGAGACGCAATGTCGTATATCAGTCATCAAGGGACTGATAGTCGTGCATTTAATGAATTTGAAGAGCTGATTGCAGTGATTTGCATTTTATAAAGTTAATGTCCATTGGTTCTTACGTTTTTGTTATGTTTGTGTGGAAGCTTTTAGTTGACAGTAAATTGCCATTGAGCCTACTCCATATATATTTTTTTCAGTTCTGTTGTATAAGGCAGTTATTGCTTATTTCACAACCTGTATACTGTAGTGCGCTGCCTGTTGCTATACGACACTATTCAACTGTTTGGTGACACCATATTCAACTATTGGATGGTAACTGTGTTGACAGACAGTGCGCTCTGAGTTTGATCAGAATTTGATGCAGTATTTATTTATACAGGAGTTGATTATTAGCTAGATGAATTATAATGTGTTTGTGTATTAGAAAGAGGAGGGAAGTTATGGATATAATGAAATGAAGTGAACAAGACATGATGCATGGGGATTATACCAAGGGAGCATGCAAGGGAGCATGCGTTATGTGTTTTGAAGAACATGAATAGCTGTTACATTCAGTCTGTGTTTGTTGGGAGGTGATAATTGTTTTTCGAAAAATGTTTAAAAAAATAGTGCATGATTGTATATTGAGATACCTATTGCCTAATGTAAGACACCTGTGATTGCAAGGCTGGTATACAGGGATTCTGTGGTTGTTGTCTTATCTTTTTTGTTTTTTTGTTTTTTTTTGTTTGAGAAAACAAAAAGTTTAATGTTTTTCATTTTATTGTTTGATTATTTACCATTCCATCCTTAAGTTATGAAATAACTGACCGTTACAATTAAGGAAAGGTCAAGATTATAGAGTAATATCAATTTATGAAGTCACTGACCGTTACAATAAAGGAAAGGTCAAGATTATAGAGTAATACCAAGTTATATAGTCACTGACCGTTACAAAAAAGGAAAGGTCAAGATTAAAGAGAAATAACAAGAATGTCAGAGACCCTAGGATTTCAAAAAGATCTAAAAAAAAATTTTTTCCTTATACTGTCAAACCTTCCAGTCAAGGGAAGGAGCAAAAACGGCATTTTAATAAATCAAGACAGTTTGTTGCTAATATATGTTAATTTGCTCTGAATGCATAGAAATAAGAAATGGCACATGTGGCTGTTTAAGAGAAGTGGCTGCTTAATAGAGGTGACCGCTTGCACAGGTTTGACTTTATATTGTGGAATGTAAATATTACCTGAAAAAGAAAATTGAAAATAACATCTTGGAGAATAAGTATTGAAATGAAAAAATTAGTAAGGCAGTGTTCAATGTGTTTTCTTGATTTATGTAAAGCATTTTTGAGTACCTGATAAATTGGATTTCCATATATCTGTAATAGTAAAGATTTGGTATGCCAAAGATAAATGTGCCAATAATCCATGTGTCTTCTTGGTGTATCTGTAGAGAAAATATCTTGGTATATGTACGTTTCAAAATATTATATATATTTTTATTTTTCTATATACATGTACTTGTAACAGTACAGAATGATGATAATTATGAACTCATAGATTTGATATATGCCAGTGTGTCATGTCTCAGCATTGTGCAGAGAATGTATAATTGTATACTTGGAATAGATATTCTATATGTGTCCACATCATGCATATAATGTTATAGAGAATATAATGGTATATTTGGCATAGATATTTGATATGCTGATGTTCCATGTGTCTGCAGTATATATCTGTGGTTCTATAGAAAAGGCAATTAAAGGGTATAATCTTTAATTTTGATATAGATATTTGATAGGCTGGTGTTCCATTCATCTATATTATGAATTTATAATGAGAAACAGAATCTATAAAAGTGTATTTAGAAAGTATATTCAAAATGCTGGTGTTCCATGTGTCTGCACCATAAGTGTATTTGTAGTTATATAGAAAAGGCCAATTGATATAATCTTTTGATATGGACATTTGTTAGTATGTTCGACTATATGTCAAAGATAATTTAGACATTTGATAGGCTGTTGTTCCATGTATTTTGCATCATATATCTGTAAAAGTATACAATGGAGAAATGATTTAATATTTTGAAATGCGGAAGTTACATATATCTGTATCATAAATGTTTTTCCCATGATAGAAGGCATGGACTATTTTAATAGAAATATGCTCACGAATTGTCTCAGATTTCACATAAATTTACTTGAAATAAATGTTGGTAGACTGCACTAAATATTTTGAATAATGATATATTTATTTCTAAATAGTATAATATAGTTAATGAATTTTAACAAACATAAACTTTTTCCCCAAACCATTTTCGTACCGGAAATATTTCTGACCATGACAAGTTTTCTGAAAGAAACAACATTATCTCTTGGTATTTTACTAAACCACTTAAATAAGGTCATTTCAGAGGGGAAAGACTTCATTGAGGTACTCCTGACTTGTTATGGGAAAATTTTGAAATAAAATAGTTCTAATGAAAACAAATCCCAGGGTTCATGGGACACAGGTCAGTGCGTAAGCACCACCTAGTGGTAACACAATGTCTGTATCATATAATTATATGGCATATAGTGAATAGCACATGTGAATTAGTATATCTTGTTGAACTGGATATTTGTTATTTCCTTGTTCCGCATAACAATTTTAGTCAGATATATGTTAAGAATGCAAAGAAACAGCGGGTCTGTTTTTTATACTTTTAAGTAAAACATCAATTATGTTATAGAACTAAACGTAACATGAGATATTCATATGACTTATTGTATAATTTAAATAATTTAACTTGCATATATTAAGTGTTTATGTAGTTGCTTGTCGGTGATTATACAAAATATTGAAGAGGATAGTGTTGTTGATACATTTATGAAATTAGTCATTTGCTAATGTGGATACATTTATAAATTGATTGTTCGCTAATTTTGAAAGTTGGAGTTTTTGTGATAATTTTCATCATTTATGCTGAGTGGTTTTACTATTTATAACTTGTAAATGATGATGTTTGGTGTGATTTTGTCTTAAGTAAAGGTCATGCTGATGACATTTATTGTTGTTGTTGATGGGGATGGTGATGATGATAATGCTGTTACTTATGTTACTGATGATTGATGGTGGTGTTTTGGTGATGAAGATTTCAGCTGATGTTGCTGCTGCTGCTGCTGATGATGCTGTTTTTGGAAATAAAACTTACTGTAATGAAATGTGTTTTATTGTATTGTACAAGTTGGGGAGGGGTGGTGTTTTCCATTTTTTTTTAAGAGTAGATCAGCCATTGCAATGTATTGATCATTATTGTTCTTTAGTGTTATATCTTATTTGAAAACAATGGAATCGTTTCATTTTTCAAAATTGTGTCGTTCTTATTTGTTAAAACAACCTACAAAATAACTTACTAAGTAATTATTAAGTTTGTTTTTAATTATTAAGAAGTTCACGCACGCGTGAATAGCATTGCACAGACTCCGCCCTTGATTCAATTATGAACGAGTCATGTACAAACTATTAAGGCGCACAAGCTATACTTTGAAACGGCCGTGACAAACATCAACTTTAAAACGTCAATCATCTCAGCTTTCATTGTAGCATTGCCCGGAGCCAGTCAAATGATGCCAAACTGTCAGTCAAATGACATTCAACACTAACCCCCGATAGCTCCCTTTGGGTTTCTTAATTGTTAAATTTTTACTAAATGAACACTAACTATTACTTAATTTTGGAGGAACTTTTGTTTTCAATTTCCATTAACCTACACATAAGCTACATGGAATGGAAGAATAATATAATGGCATATTGACAACTATGTATTTTCAGTCCATAATATAAAATTAGTACAATGATATCAGAAATTGTTCTCATGACTTTGCTGATATTTAATGTTATAAAAATATATTTGATCTGTGAACATTAAACCAAAGGTTCGTTTATTGATCATTATAAAAAAAACTGAGCCAAGTAAAATATTAGCTTGATTTTAAAATGAAGGAAGTTGCAAGCTTTAGTTAAGTGATACTAATCTATAATGCTTTTGCAAATGACACGTTTAAATTCCCTCTTTAAAATGTACGGCTTTTAAAATGATGCTTTATCTTAACCCTGTTTCACAATATTACGAGTATTTGATTGTTAATGCATCATGATGCATTTTTGTTATTCATATTTCGTGTTATGTAACAAATCGGAGAGTGGAGTTATCATGCTATACGGTTCTTCAGGTGGATCAAAGTTTAGCTGGATCTCTCCGTTGGATACCCAGTGTTGTCAATTCCGATACTCTTCATCCATCCCCTGTGAGAAATTACGCTAGCTCTGCATCATATAATTTGAACAGAACAGAGCAAAATACAGCTAATGCTAACAATGGCGCTTGTATGAAACTAGCATTGTGATTAGATAACATTCCCTTCATGAAATAGTGAAGTGACCAATCATATGGTTTCATCATGGCTTGTTAAAAATGGTTTAAAGCTAGTGTAATATCCCACAGGTGAGGAATGGAGAGTATCGGAATGGATTACACGTGGGTATCTGACGATGGCTTGGTCTCTTTTTTTTTTCTTTCTCTTCTTTAGCAGGGTCTAGCGTTTTACACATCTTTCTTTGACAAGGACATATTATGTTTTCATGAGTACAGTCAAACTTGTCTTCAGCAGCCAGTCAAAGGAAGGAGCAAGAGTGGCCTTTAAGGAAGGTTATTGCTTAATACAGGTTAATTTGCTCTGAAAGCATAGAAATGGGAAATAGCAAATGTGACTGCTTAAGACAAGTGGCTGCTTGATAGAGGTAACCATTTACACAGGTTTATTCATTCATTCATTCATTCATTCATTCATTCATTCATTCTTTCATTCATTCATTCATTCATTCATTCTTTCATTCATTCATTCATTCATTCATTCATTCATTCATTCATTTGTTCATTCATTCATTCATTCATTTGTTCATTCATTCATTCATTCATTCATTCATTCATTCATTTGTTCATTCATTCATTCATTCATTCATTTGTTCATTCATTCATTCATTCATTCATTCTTTCATTCATTCATTCATTCATTCATTCATTCATTCATTCATTCATTCATTCATTCATTCATTCATTTATTTGTTCATTCATTCATTCATTCATTTGTTCAGTCATTCATTCATTCATTCATTCATTCATTTGTTCATTCATTAATCCGATCACTCACACACTCATACACCCATCCATCATTTGATTATGGGACACAGTGACATTATAATTAAACAAAGAAAAAGGCACAGTTTGATAAATGAAATCTGTAAAAGTTTAATGAATGGTATAGTTAATCATATATTTCCCCCCACCAAGAGCAATATTAATCATGAATCAAGCTAAGGCAGATTTGTTTTCTTCGATGTTCAGTTCATTATTTCACCTTATCCCACTACCCACTTGAATGACTCTCAGTATTACAATCTTGATAATAATTAACCAGCTGCAAGATGGTGCTGTCCTGTTATATTTTTCTGGGACTGATTCAGATGTCATTAGACAACTTCAACAGCTTTTATAATAAAGAGATGACAGTATTAATGGATTTATCCCCTGTCTGTTTATGTCATTGGAGTATTGCAGGCTATATTTGTTCTTCCTTATCTAAGCTTTGCCCCATAAACAATTTTGTCTCTGATAATTGTTTCAGGTATGTCATAGCAAAACATTCCTCAATTTAATTTTCAAGATGTCCATACCAGATAAATTGGCTGACTTTAATAATTAAACCACACTCTCAGTTCAAAGTGACTTTTTGATCCAATTCCCTTAAAAGGTCACTTTGGATACATTGTCTAGACTATGTATCTCATGTACTAATGTGTTCCCCTCTTTACTACCTGGCTGTAACAATTATATACGTCACCATTCTGCTGACTGACAGTACCAACAGATTCTGTGAACACAATGACATACATTTAATCTATTATCTTGACACTTACTTATACCCTTTGGCCAATTTCACAATGCAGGCGACAACTAATTACATAATATTGTGTATGTCTCTGAAAGTCTTTTTCATGTTGGATTTTAAGATATAATTACAATTTCTAGTATTAATTGTTACAATCTGATTCATTTCAAATTTATACATTATATTGTCGTTAATTTCAGAAACAACTTGTATAACTATTTTGTAAGCTATAATTTGAACAATGCCACAACCATCATCATAACATCCTCATCTTCACAGTCATAATCGTCATCATCATCATAAGTACCAAGTTTCAAAAGCGGAGGTGAAGTGTAGGCTATAATAAATGTAGGTAATAAATTAATTGCTAGATTATCATCCCCACCCACCCCCTGAGTGTTATGCTGCCCGAACCATTTTTATATTCATATTTTTATGCCCTCCCTTCCATCCGGTATTTCGTTTCCAGTCTGTATCTTTGTCATGCATAGATGGATTTTGTTGATACTTGGTTCAAATGATCAACATAACATAACGCCATGTCGCGAATAAGACCCACACCTGTACCTCAAAGGTCAAGGTCACTATTTGGGTTTGTTTGACAACACTTCGAGTTTGTGTGAGATTTCGTGTCCGGCCTGTAACTTTGTCATGCATAGATGGATTTTATAAATACTTGCAAATGATCAACATAACATGACAACGTGTTGCAAGTAAGACCCACACCTGTACCTCAAAGGTTAAGGTCATAATTTGAGTTTGTTTAACAACACCTTGAGTCTGTGAGATTTTTTGTCCGGCCTGTAACTGCAGCGTGGTCTAGAGGTAGAGCGACCGCCTCGCATGCGGAAGGTCATGGGATCAATCCTTGGCCAGGTCATACCAAAGACTTTAAAATGGTACTAAAAGCTTTCTCGCTTGACATTTAGAGGAGAGTTCTAGGTCTGGTCGGCCCGGTGTCAGTATAATGTGACTGGGTGGGGTATCATACCATGTGTCTGCGGCATGATACTCCAGTGTGACAGCGTTTGAAATACTGTCTCAAGTAGACACCATCGCGATATGACTGAAAAATTGTTAAAAGCGACGCTAAACACCATACAACAACAACCGGCCTGTAACTTTGTCATGCATAGATGGATTTTAATGATACTTGCTACAATTGATCAGCATAACATGATGACATGTCGCGAGTAAGACCCACACCCATACCTCAAAGGTCACAGTTAGAGTTTGACAACAATTTGAGTCTGTGTGAGATTACATGTCCGGCCTGCAACTTTGTCATGCATAGATGAATTTTTATAGATACTTCTTATAAAAGATCAACATAACATGACGACATGTTGCACTTAATACCCAAACTCCAACTTCAAAGGTCAAGGTCACAATTTAACTTTGTTTATCTTTGTTTGACAACACTTTCAGTCATTTTGACATTTCTTGTCCGGTCTGTCATCTATGGATAAATTTTAAAAACACTTTGCTCAGTTGATCAACATGACATAATTAAGTGTTGCATGTAAGACCCAGAGATCAAGTTCACACTTTCAATTTGTTTGATATTGTGTGTCTGGTCTGTGACTTTGCCTTCAACTTGACTCAATTTATCAAGATGACATGATGACGTGTCATAAGTAAAACCTAGACCCATACCTCAAAGGTCAAGGTCACACTTTTAGTATGTATGACAACACTTTGAATCTGTTTGAGATTTCAAGTCCGTCCTTTAACTTTATCATACATGGATAGATTTCAAAACACTTGGCTCAATTTATCAACAATTTATCTGTAACTTTGTTTTACATTTAGGGATTTTAAAATAGCTTGACACAAGTGATCAGCATGTCATGACGATGTTTCAGTAGCATTTAACTGTTGAAATACCAAGACCATTACATCAGATGTCAAGGTCAAGGTTACACAAAGGTCAAGGTCATGCTTTAATTTAAAAAAACATGAAATTGTATGTTTAGTCTGAAACATCAGTCCATTACTCTTTATATTCATGGATACATTGCTACCTATTATAACATAATTGTATTGTTATTTTTCAACGACCATTTGTGGGGCATGCGACACTTACCAGTGACATTTCTTGTTTTTTATTTATTTTTTTTATGAAAAACATCAGACATTTTTATGTTTAAAAATAAAAATAAAAAAATAAAATCTTCCCCTCTCCCTCTTTTTAATACAAACTTGGATGGTAATCTAGCAATTAATTTATTACGACCTTACCAAAAACTATTTCTACAATCACCACCACTGTACCAACCTCCATGAGCATCTTGTATCTCTTTATCCAGATAATATTAGCCATTTCTATTACCATCAAAAATATAATTTTATATTGTTTATTTTGTAACCAAAATGATCATATTTGGATATATTTTTTTCTACGCAGTAATGGTCTTGTTTGTCGGGCTATTGTGTGAAGATGTTGCATATATAACCATAAATGGCTTTATAGAGCAACTCCCAGAGGACACCAGCCATTACCGAGGGTGTCATGTTTGGCCAGCGTTCACTATATTGACGTTATCTTTCTAGTCTGGTTTACTGTTTACATAGTGTGACTGGCATTTGTAGTTATGATGAATAAATTCGAGATAAGTCTCAGACACAGTCTGCAAGGGTCAGCAGAAGTACCAGCGTAGGAAAGTGTGACATAAAAATTAATTTATCTGTCACTTTGTTGATTTTTAGGTAAGGGTACATGTGGAAATGCAGTCTTGTCATACATTTGTGATCAATGCTTTAATTTGGAATTTTTGGTTGGATTTATCATATTTATGCCATGTGGGGCTGCAAACCTTTAAAACACTCTTGACTCATTCAGATACATGAAATTGACATAACAGCAGGTGCTTTGAAAATAATCCACTATGGCAAATTTCAAAAAAAAAAGAATGGTATGATGTTGATTGTGACAGTATATCTCGTATGAACGCCCAACAATGAAGAATGAAATGACTGTTGTACATGGTTGTAATATTGTATGATGCATTTTGTGAGGGATTCTAACCTTTTTGTGTCTGATTGTGCCTGTATCTGTTGATTGTGGCTGTAGATCTTGTGTAGAGTTTCAACTGAATGAAGTATGAAAAGAATGTAGCACATGGTTGTAATATTGTATGATGAACAAGGCGGTGGCCTCTGACCTTTTTGTGTGTACCCTTGTCTTAGCTCTCTTGTGCCTTTCAGACTGTGTTTGTCATTTCCAGACAGTTTATGCAATTTGTAACATTTCCGGCTGAACTTTTTGTTTTTGGTTTCATGAAACATTGAATTTTATTGTAGTTAATCTTGTTTTTAACTAATTAACAAGAGAAAGTCTGTTGCTTTGATATTTATAAAGAAATTTTATCTTTGAAATACAGGCAATTTAGATAAATAATTTCATGAAAACAGCTACTGAGAATGTTTTATAATGTTCTGTGAATGTTTTACTGTACTTTTTTTTTATCATTTTAAACTTATTTGATTCACAAAAGGTATAACATAAATTTATATTTTGATACAGAATAGGATATATGATTAGAAACAATCTTTTGGGTAACCCTTTACTTCATATAGACGCCTTTGGACACCTCTAATATAGACGCCTTTGGACACAAACTGAACTCTTCCTGCACTGTTTTTTAAAGCCTTCTGTGATTGGTGCGGGAAAACGCTGATCTGTGGAGTAAAGGGGTAATCAATGTCACCATAGTGTGTAATATGTAGAATCTGATATCTCCCGAATCAGGTCTATTAACCGCCAGTGAATAAGCAGGGAATTCCATGCCTTTCCCACAATTCATAGCTGTTGAACACTTACTAAACTGTGATGTCATTCAGACTTCCCCAGAAGCAGCTGACCAATCAACATTCTTAAATGTGGCTTTCCCAATGTCAAATTCACTGCCCAATCAGCGTCCTCCTATCATATTGATAGATGATAACGAATCAGCATGCTTGTAACAATTGTATGTAACGGACCCACTTGTGAGAGCTGCATCCTACAGACCAGATTCAACAGCCCCTACAGACTAGATTCAACAGCCCCTACAGACTAGATTCAACAGTCCCTACAGACTAGATTCAACTGCCCCTTCAGACTAGATTCAACAGTCCCTACAGACCAGATTCAACAACCCCTACAGACCAGATTCAACAGCCCCTACAGACTAGATTCAACAGCCCCTACAGACCAGATTCAACAGTCTCTACAGACTAGATTCAACAGCCCCTACAGACTAGATTCAACAGCCCCTACAGACTAGATTCAACAGCCCCTACAGACTAGATTCAACAGCCCCTACAGACTAGATTCAACAGCCCCTACAGATTAGATTCAACAGCCCCTACAGACCAGATTCAACAGTCCCTACAGACCAGATTCAACAGCCCCTACATACCAGATTCAACAGCCCCTACAGACTAGATTCAACAGCCCCTACAGACCAGATTCAACAGCCCCTACAGACTAGATTCAACAGCCCCTACAGACTAGATTCAACTGCCCCTACAGACTAGATTCAACAGCCCCTACAGATTAGATTCAACAGCCCCTACAGACTAGATTCAACAGCCCCTCCAGACTAGATTCAACAGTCTCTACAAACTAGATTCAACAGCCCCTACAGACCAGATTCAACAGCTCCTACAGACTAGATTCAACAGCTCCTACAGACTAGATTCAACAGCCCCTACAGACTAGATTCAACAGCCCCTAGAGATTAGATTCAACAGCCCCTACAGACTAGATTCAACAGCCCCTACAGACCAGATTCAACAGCCCCTACAGACTAGATTCAACAGCTCCTACAGACTAGATTCAACAGCCCCTACAGACTAGATTCAACAGCCCCTACAGACTAGATTCAACAGCCCCTACAGACCAGATTCAACAGCCCCTACAGATTAGATTCAACAGCATTAAGTCTAATGGTTTTAACAGCAGAATGCGTTCGTTTGATGCTTAAGATTTTGGGTTAAATCTCTATCCAGTGAAATTTACAGTATCAATTTTAAAGTTCTTAGTGTGACCCAACTTGGCCATCAAAACTTAGTAACTTCCGGCAGAAATGGCTGTTTACAAGTGTGCAGCCTCCACTGTCATCCCATTCTGAGTACTATTGAAGAGCAAAATAGATTGTCACAGATTAATACACAATTTGTGAATCAGCTCGTTATCAAGGTCATTATTATTTAATATCATATGCCCATATCAAACCCACAATTCTTATTGGTCAAAAGGGGTCACATGAAAAGTCTGCTGAAAATGATATTGACTGCTGTTGAGATCTATATAGGCATGAAATTTCTTACAAGCGTGTATTTTCATGACGCTGTAAAATAGCACCATTGTTAACAAAGGGAAGTCATTCACAACAACCGTCTAGTGCAAGAGGGAAAGTTAAGAAAAAAACAAATTTTTTAAAAACTTAAGATCAGCATTTAAATTTCCCTTATTTTATTTGGTAAATTTGTAGTTCTGTTGACCGAGAATAAGAGTTTCTACTCAATAATTTCAGTTTTCTTTAATATTTTTTGGTGACATTTAGTGTATATTGTTTGTAACTTGAAAAGGAATGAATGAATGAATGAATATGGTTTTACGGCGTACCAACACATTATAGGTTATTCGACGCCAACAGGAAGGAAGATTCCAGGTTCACTCTACATGTACAAAAACAACAAATTAACATACAGAATAAAAAAATACATCAACAAATGAATATGCAGAATGAACCTAGAACCTTGATACCTGCAGAACTGCAGAGTTTCAGCAAATTCTATCATTACTCAATTTGTCGCTTCTTACGACATGCATAAGCCACAGTGATCCTATTCTTGCCACCACTCATGGCTTCCTGGAACCACACAGGGGTTGATAATTTAACCACAATAGTGAACATGAATATTGAAAAAAGAAAAACAATTTTTGCTTGAAAACTTTCCTTAAGTTTAAGACATTTTGAAAAATGAATATGTTCCTGGCATGGAAAATAAAGTTTCGAATTGGTTTGATGCCAACTGGGTCAATGATTTTTAGCTCTACTGGCCAAAGGCCAGAAGTGCTTATGCGATGGCTCGTTGTCTGTCGTTCGTCGTCTGTCGTCTGTCGTCTGACGTCTGACGTCTGTTAGCAGCACTTTCTCTGAAACCACTAGGCTATATAAGAATTTAGGGGCTAATATATATAGGGGCCCTGTAAGGGGACTTAAAATTTTACATAGGGATACTGTGGGAAAACAGAAAATTCTCTTCTTTTTTTTTCATTTATTCTGAAACCACTAGGCCAATTAAACTGAAACTTCACATGGATGTTTCTATTGCATAGGAGACTATACAAAATATTTATTTTTTCTATCTGAAATTCAAGATGGCCGCCATTACTAAAAATAGTCCAAAACTTAAAAAATCTTCTTCTCATGATCGGCCCAAAAGATTTTCAAAATGTTTATGTTGTAATGATGACCAACTATAGTTTTGTTAGATTTGTTCAAATGGTGTCCCTAGGGTTAAATATGACCCCGCCCCGAGGGTTCAATTAGGGGACACATGTCAATATAATATTTTTTTATTTATTTTTTTTAAAATGGAAATGATTTTGCCTATATCTTCACAGAAGCATTGTTTGGTGAAGGAGGTTAAGATTTGTAAAAATGACTTGGTTGCACTGTTTTAAGGGGTCAGGAGGGGCTCCAAAAGGGTACAAATTGGGAATTACTAAATTCGTTTTCTTAAGAACCGGTATGTCAGATTTGTTCATATTTTGCATAAATTATCCTTATGTGTAGGGGTTTGATTGCAGATAAGAATTTAGGTTCTAAAATTTATAGGGACCCTGTAAGGGGACTTAGAATTTTACATAGGGATACTATGGGAAAACAGAAAATTATCTTTTTCTTTCATCTGTTCTGAAACCGCTAGGCCAGTTAAACTGAAACTTCACATGGGTGTTTCTATTGCATAGGAGACTATACTGAAGATTTTTTTTTTTCGATCTGAAATTCAAGATGGCCGCCATTACTAAAAATAATCCAAAACTTAAAAAATCTTCTTCTCATGAACAGCCTAACAGACTTTCAAAATGTTTATGTAGTAATGATGACCAACTATAGTTCTGTTAGATTTGTTCAAATGGTGTCCCTAGGGTTAAATATGACCCCGCCCCGAGGGTTCAATTAGGGGACACATGTCAATATAATATTTTTTTTTTTTTTTTTTTTTAAAATGGAAATGATTTTACCTATATCTTCACAGAAGCATTGTTTGGTGAAGGAGGTTAAGATTTGTAAAAATGACTCAGTTGCACTGTTTTAAGGGGTCAGGAGGGGCTCCAAAAGGGTACAAATTGGGAATTACTAAATTCGTTTTCTTAAGAACCGGTTTGTCAGATTTGTTTATATTTTGCATAAATTATCCTTATGTGTAGGGGTTTGATTGCAGATAAGAATTTAGGGGCTAGAATATATAGGGGCCCTGTAAGGGGACTAAGAATTTTACATAAGGATACTGTGGGAAACAGAAAATTCTCTTTTTTTTTTCATTTATTCTGAAACCACTAGGCCAATTAAATTGAAACTTCACATGGATGTTTCTCTTGCATAGGAGACTATACAAAATATTTATCTTTTCTATCTAAAATTCAAGATGGCCGATGTTTCTATTGCATAGTAGAATTTCAAAAAGTTCTATGGCCACTATGAGTCAGTACAGCGTCCTCAGGCCCTCTTGGGCCTCTTGTTATTACTAAAAATAAAAGTTATCTACCATTGATTTATAATCATTTTCTGAACCTTTGTTAAAGGCAAATTATTGACTGCTTTATACTCCTTGTGAGGTATGTCCACTTTTAGAAAAAGATTATAAATTATATTTGTTTAGTTTATTTAATAGTTATAATAATTTATTTTAGCTCAATTGCGATGAAAGCTTAAAGCTTATATGAACCGCTAATGAGTCTGCTTCCTGGGTAGAACCAGTACTGAGTGTTGTTTGATGAGAGGCTTCCGGTGAAGCGGGGGATCCAACCTGCAACCTTCAGCGCAAGCGGCCAACATTTGATCCATTGCACTACATTTGGTGCTTGCTTGATAACTTAGTTGAACAATTAGTGTTGTCAAATACTTAATGATTTATACTTTTGTTTTTGAGTATTTTAGAATAGTGGGCCTTGTATTATGTATTTACAGGGTCTTCCATGGGGGACAGGTCTAAGGCGCCATCCCATGATCATTTACCTCTCACCGCTAAGGTTGTAGGTTCGAGCCCAGCTAGCTTCAAAAACTTTCTGTGAGAAAGTTTGCCATTTACTTGTGGAAGGACGGTGGTTCTAATCAGATTCATTCTGAGGTCTTCCTCCACCAATAAAACCAGATATGCCATATATAACCCGAAAAGTATTGGAAATGGCGTTTAAAATCCCATTATAAAATATAAAAAATTGAACCATTCACAAGAGTTGTATTCCTTTTTAACAAAGAAATGAAATTAATGGTCCGAACTGTGATAATTAAATTTCACATTTATTTCGTGTAGACCAATCAATTACTTTCAAAAAATTTTGTTCAGGGACAATTTATCAAATTTGTTTTATGCTACTTTTAAAGCTTTTAATGAATTAATTTTGTATCATAAATTTTTTTTTTAACCCCCCCCCCCATCCGAGGTATACAGGTGAATACTCATAATGCATTATTTACCTCTCAGACAGTCAGTGAGAAGTGTAAAAACTGTCTGTTATGGTTTAATTACTGTTTTGGGGTCATAACTTTATCAAGAATGACAGCTAATGTGAAGGCAAAAATATTGTCAAGTCAGCAAATTGAAGTATTGTTACTGGGGAATACTCATTGTTTAGTTTTAGTAAGGGATTAATGTTTGTATACATCTGTTGTGCACATTTCAAGTTATATTACTGTACTTTTAATGTTTTCATGGCTGATGTGTGGTAGGTTTTGTTGTGATAGACAATTCAGTGATAATTAATTGATAATCAAGGATTGTGTGTCAACTCCATGTTGATTTGTGATTTGATTTGATATTAATTGAAGCATAGTATTATTTAAAATTGGAGAAAATTATAATATATAGTAAAAAGTTTTGTTGTGTGATAATAAATTTCTACTTTTCTGCTGTTTGTTCTATATGGCTTTAATTCAATACTTGAATTGATTGCAAGTTTGGGTGCCAACATGAGAATTTGGTGTAAGTTTTATGTTCTGTTGTATCTACTTTCCTGCTATTTGCTTTATTGAAATGACGGAGTTTGTACGATTATCATTAGTTAAGCATCTGCACTCACCAGAGTTTGTAAGATTATTTATTGTTAGTTAAGCATCTGCACTCACCAGAGTTTGTAAGATTATTGTTAGTTATGCATCTGCACTCACCAGAGTTTGTAAGATTATTGTTAGTTATGCATCTGCACTCACCAGAGTTTGTAAGATTAATGTTAGTTATGCATCTGCACTCGCCAGAGTTTGTAAGATTATTGTTAGTTATGCATCTGCACTCACCAGAGTTTGTAAGATTATTGTTAGTTATGCATCTGCACTCACCAGAGTTTGTAAGATTATTGTTAGTTATGCATCTGCACTCGCCAGAGTTTGTAAGATTATTGTTAGTTATGCATCTGCACTCACCAGAGATTGTAAGATTATTGTTAGTTATGCATCTGCATTCGCCAGCTAGAGATTGTATGATTGTTATTAGTTATGCATCTGGGTTTGTCAGAGCTGGTACGCTAATTATTAGTTATGCATCTGCACTCGCCAGAGTTTGTAAGATTATTGTTTGTTATGTTTCTGCATTCGCCAGCTAGAGTTTGTATGATTGTTATTAGTTATGCATCTGGGTTTGTCAGAGCTGGTACGCTTATTATTAGTTATGCATCTGCACTCACCAGCGTTTGTATGATTTTTATTATAATATATAATAGTTATGCATCTGAGTTTGCCAGAGTTTGTACGATTATTATTAGTTATGCATCTATGGTTTGTAAATGTTATGTGGTACTGAATACAGTCCAGGGTAGTAAATTGCATCATGGGACTTTGATGGATCTATGATTCTTATACCAGTTTGTCCAGATGGAGACACACTGGTTCCAGGCAGTTAATGATGTTTACCAGCTAACCAATCTATGTTTTGTCCATTTGCATTTGGTCACAATCTAGGATAGCTAATGGCTGATTGAAATCTCCCAGTAAATGGTCCAGATTGTTGATTCTATTCGTCTTTGATCTCCATTTTATAAGTTCTCCTTTGCCTTTTGTCTCCATATTTTTTTCTCATTCACCATTATCAGATGTCTATGAAATCTTGTTATGATGAATCTTTTCATTTTAATTTTAAAGGGGGTCTCCTCTAGTTCAAGGAGTCTAAGGCGCAGTTTCAGTAGTATCACTTACCTATCACTGTTGTGGCTGTCAAGCGGGCTCAAGTGGGCTCAAGCCCAGTTCGATCTAGAAAACATTATGTGAGAAAATTTGCCCAGAACTTGTGGAAGCTCAGGAAGTTTTTCTGAGGTCTCATTATAAATAACTTCATTGAGAAAATAAAAGGTGTCATTTCTGCATTTAGGTATCCGATATTTTGTCCAATTATTTCCCATTTACAAGCAATTATTGTCTTTGCTAAAAACACAAGCCAGGCCCGATTAGTTCTCAGTTGGTAATGTGTCTGACTATCAATCCAGAGGTCGTGAGTTCAAATCCCCACTCGGCAACAGTCTCCATGATGATTGATATAACTCATTAAGTCTCATTATCATTTGTCTCTCACTGGTGATTTAAGTGGGAAAGTTATCAGTTACTTGCGGAGGTAGGGTGTGCTAGAGTTCTGGTTAATCCCAGGGATACATGCAGCACTGGGGTAAAAAATGCAGCAAGGAAGATGTTTTGCTCTTGATCATCACTAGGGGTCATGGGATCAAATCCCAAACCAGCCACATTATGATTGATATATAACATTGTGTCTCATTGTTATTTGTCTCACACTGCTGATTCAAGTGGAAAAGTGACCGCGGCGTGGTGTAGTGATAGAGCATCCGCCTCGCATGCGGAAGGTTGTGGGTTAGATCCCTGGCCGGGTCATACCAGACTTTAAAAATGGTACTAGAAGCTTCCTCGCTTGACGCTCAGCATTTAGAAGTGAGTTCTAGGTCTGGTCGGCCCGGTGTCAGTATAATGTAACTGGGTTGGGTATCATACCATGTGTCTGCGTCATGATACTCAAGTGTGACAGGGCTCAGAATACTGTCTCAAGAAGACACCATCGCGATATGACTGAAAAATTGTTGAAAGCGATGCTAAACACCATACAACAACATTAACACTGTGTCTCATTGTTATTCGTCTCTCACTGCTGATTCAAGTTGAAAAGTTATCAGTTATTTGCAAAGATAGGTGTGCTTGAGTCCTGGTTACACTTTTAAGAATTCAGGAGAGATTGGTTATGTAGGTTAACTGATCACCTACTAGCCAACAATGGCATACAAAAGATGCTAAGTATTTAAACTAACTAGACCATGATTGTGCTGTAAGACTTCACTGAAAATTATTGGTTAAATCCTACAAAAGTAACAGCACCTTCTGCTTAGTATAATATAATATATCATATAACTGGAGGAATAGAAGAAACACATTTAAACAGCTGACATATAGTGCTGAGAAAACAAATCTGTTATATTACTGTTCTGCTAATTGCATTTTACAGCGTTTATCAGTTGTAACCTCTCTGTAAAAGTCAGTTTTTTTCATGGAATAAATAATTATATTTGTGAATTAGTAAGTGGATGCAGCATTTATAAAGCTTTTAACAAAGCTAAATTTATGTATTAAAAAATTATGTGAAAGCAAATAAAATGGTTTTTCACTTTCATGCAGTATAAAGATATTTTAAAGTGAAATGTGATATCATTGGTTTTAAATTCAGTTTGAAAAAACACCAGAATCATGAAAGTGTTGCTTATTGATTAGTTTTGTGAAAGTTCAGAAATGGATTATTCGTTGTTTCAAGGCTTCTACGGTACATCTCATGCTATAGTTCATTAAGAAGTGCATCCTGCAGAGAATAGAAGGATAAAATCACTTGAATCCCAGAAAGCGTAACTGTATGTTTTAATTTAATTAACAGCATAATTTCACCAACATGCATGCCATTAAAATATAGACACAACACAAACCCCATCTGTAACCAGGGATTGTTGTTGTTGTTTTTTGGTGTGGGAGAAATTATATTTGGCTTTGTATATATTTTTTTGTCTATAAAAACACCATCTTGTCAACTGCACAACTTTTTACAAAATAGTGCAGCCCGTGTGGTTCTGGCTAAGAATAGAATCACTGTCCATCTCTGCAGAGGGGTAGGAATCCTCCGAATGGGTGTTATGTTCATTTTATCATTTTTTGTCATGACCACTGTTGTGGTTAAATTATCAACCACTGTGTGGTTCCAGGGAGCCATGAGTGATGGCAGAATAGGATCACTGTGGCTTATGCATGTCGTAAGAAGCAACAAATTGAGTAATACAATAGAATTTGCTGAAACTCTGCAGTTCTGCAGGTATCAAGGTTCTAGGTTCATTCTGCATATTCATTAATTTTGTTGATGTATTTTTTTAATCTGTATGTTAATTTTGTTGTTTTTGTACATTTAGAGTGAACTTGAAATCTTCCTTCCTGTTGGCGTCGAATAACCTATAATTTGTTGGTACACCGTAAAACCCTATTCATTCATTACATAGAAATGGCAAGCAATTAAAAACTTTGTTTAAATGTTTGACCTCCACCTCACCTTTCAAGGTCATGGACCACTGTATGAAGAAATTCCAGTCCAAATTCCTTTCAAGGTCATTGAAGACTGTAGAAATTCCAGTCCAAAGTCCTTTCAAGGTCATGGAAGACTAGAAATTCCTGTCCAAATTCCTTTCAAGGTCATTGAAGACTGTGAAGAATTTCCAGTCAGAATTCCTTTCAAGGTCATTGAATACAGTGAAGAAATTCCAGTCCAAATTCCTTTCAAGGTCATTGAAGACTGTGAAGAAATTCCAGTCTTAATTGCTTTCAAGGTCATTGAAGACTGTGAAGAAATTCCAGTCCAAATTCCTTTCAAGGTCATTGAAGATTGTGAAGAAATTCCAAATTCCTTTCAAGGTCACTTCAGCTGTAAAGCAGTTCCAGGCCAAATTCCTTTCAAGGTCATTGAAGACTGTGAAGAAATTCCAGTCCAAATTCCTTTCAAGGTCGTTGAAGACTGTAAAGAAATTCCAGTCCAAATTCCTTTTAAGGTCTTTGAAGACTTTGAAGAAATTCCAGTCCAAATTCCTTTCAAAAAGACTGTATGAAAAAGTTCCAGTCCGCTCATTTACTTTCATAGAATGATTTTGATTTAGTTCAAGCTAGCAGACTTACTGTTATAAAAAGTATAATCTAATTTACTTTAAAGGTCCTACCTTAAAGGTGTGTTGCAACCTTATTTCAAGGTCATAAATACAAGGTAAATTGGACCACAGTTATAAAGATATTATATTATTTTCTATTAATTGGATTAATTTAGAAAATGGCAAAAAGTGTTGACTTTCTATCAAAGGTGTTTAAAAATTTACTTCAGAAGAGTTAGTTATATCTTGAAAGTCAAGGTAAACAATTTGGAAAAAAAAAGATATGGCCCGTTTCACCATTTTTCAACTGGACATGGCAAGCAGTTCGTACTTGGCATAAATGTTGACATCCACTTTAATGATAACTTTGTGTCACAACCTATTTTCAGTCTTCTTGGAAAATTATTCCAAATAAACCGACATTCAGGGATTATTCGATTAGAGGTTCAGGGAACATTTGTGAGAGGTTCAAGGAACATCAAATTTTGTGAGAGGTTCAGGAAACATGAAATTTTGTGAGAGGTTCAGGGAATATGAAATTTTGTGATGGGTTAAGGGAACATGGAATTTTGTGAGAGGTTCAGAAAATATGAAGATTTGTGAGAGATTCAGGAAACATAAAATTTTGTGAGAGGTTCAGGGAATATGAAATTTTGTGAGAGGTTCAGGGAACATTTGTGTGAGGTTCAGGGAACACTTGTGAGAGGTTCATGGGACACTTGTGAGAGGTTCAGGGAATATGAAGTTTTGTGAGAGGTTCAGGGAACACTTGTGAGAGGTTCAGGAAATATGAAGATTTGTGAGAGATTCAGGAAACATAAAATTTTGTGAGAGGTTCAGGGAACACTTGTGAGAGGTTCAGGGAACATTTGTGAGAGATTCAGGGAACACTTGTGAGAGATTCAGGGAATACTTGTGAGAGATTCAGGGAACACTTGTGAGAGGTTCAGGGAACACTTGTGAGAGGTTCAGGGAACATTTGTGAGAGGTTCAGGGAACACTTGTGAGAGATTCAGGGAACACTTGTGAGAGGTTCAGGGAACACTTGTGAGAGGTTCAGGGAACACTTGTGAGAGATTCAGGGAACACTTGTGAGAGATTCAGGGAACACTTGTGAGAGGTTCAGGGAACATTTGTTAGAGGTTCAGGTAACACTTGTGAGAGATTCAGGTAACACTTGTGAGAGGTTCAGGGAACACTTGTGAGAGGTTCAGGGAACACTTGTGAGAGGTTCAGGGAACATAAAATTTTGTAAGAGGTTCAGGGAACACTTGTGAGAGGTTCAGGGAACACGTATGAGAGGTTCAGGGAACATTTATGAGAGATTCAATGAATATGTGAGTACATCATCACAAATATAAATAATTGCATACAACATTTCAAATTGAAATTAAGAGTTTTCCGAAAAGAACTTGAAGGCAAATTAACTTGACACATTGACACATTGACACAAGTACTTAATTTAGCAAATTCTGGGAACATTGAATGCAACTTAATTTACACCTTGAAAAATAAATGAACACATTATGGAACAATCTGAATGCATTAAATTGTCATACCTTAAACAGAAGCAATTGAACACATTCAGGGATCATTTATAATATAGATGAATGCAACTTTACACTGACATTCACATATTAATTGCTATTCATATAGCAATTTAATGGTTTTGTTTATTGAATTGTAAGTTTCCGCGTTTGTCACAGTGGCTGAATACTTTGAAATTAAATATGTTCTTATTGTCTTTAAATGTTAGTATGGCAATTGGATAAATGATTAATGAAAAAATCAATTCAAAATTCTGAGGTAGAAGTTGCATTTAACTCACTTTGCTACAGTCACGTACCGACTCCGCGGGGATGTGTTATAGATATTCTAGTAATCAGTTCCATACCCCATTCAAGGAGGATAATGAGATTTGATGAAAACTTGAGTTTGGTATATAATAATGAAAAGTTTTGTGGTATAAAACATATTTTACACATATTAAAGGATAAAAAAGGAGAAAAATCATTGAATTATAAGTACTGGCTGGACATGGTTAGACTACTACTACTATACAGCATAGTTTCGAGAAGTTGAATTGAGTTTTGGAGCATTTCTTGTTTCTTCAGTCACTCGATTTAGCACAATTACTTGGTCTAATATTGTTCGCCAATGCAGTTCTTGAATTTGTTGTGCTCAAGTGCTTTAGGAGGATAATGTTTTAATCAATTTATAAATAAAGTGCTGTGTGGGATATTGAAAAAAACATAAAAAGACTATAGTTCTAAGCTGTGCCACATTGCTTTACGGTTGTGTGGGATATTTTCCAGTAATATGTAAAGTTGATCATAAAGAAAATGTATTTTTAGTGTTCAAAATGTTATGGTACATAATGTAAGGTAAAGCAACAATTTGTTACAAATGTTCTGCAAAGAAACAATTTTGTTGCTGTGTATTCGAGAAAATGTGAAAATGTTTTAATAACAACAAGAGAAGTGAAGGATAAGAAAGTATGTGCTGTATAAATTTAAGGTTTGTTCTCTGGAAATATAGAGAAAATTTATTGAACATTTGATTAATTTTCCTTATCATTTGTGTTTAGAAATTTTACATTAATATCTTATTTTTCAAAATGGCCGGACCAGATAAGCTCAGTCGGTAGTACGTCAGATTCTCTGTACGGGCATTGTTGGTTGGGAATCATGCCTGACCAAGGTCACCATGATGATAAATACACATTTTTACATTGCATCTCATTGTCAATCATCTTTCACCACTGAGTTAAGTGAAAAAGTTATCAGTTACTTGCGGTGATAGGTGCACACTCAGTAGTGCACTTTCATGATTACAGGAAAGAGCGGCTATGGTTGACTGATTGTCTGATGGCATAAGAATGACGCTTATTACTCAAGCAGACATTTTAAACAAGGTTTTTCAAAGTTGAAAACCTGGTTATAAGATTGGCGAAGTCGGCGGGTGGGCGGGCGTATAGGCGGTGTCAAGTTTTTCGTTTCCGTTCAATAACTAGAGTATTTTAACATCTGAACTGAAACAAACTTACACAAAGTGTGTACCTGTATAAAATCTAGGCCAAGTTTGATAAGCAGCCAATACAGACCATTATCTTCAGAGTTAATGGCCCTTTAATCAGTCAAAAATGCTAAAATTGTCAGTTTCCGTTCAATAACTAGAGTGTTCTTTATTAAAACTGAACCAAACTTACACAAAGTGTGTACCTCTATAAAATCTAGGCCAAGTTCGATAACCAGCCAATACGGATCATTATATTCAGAGTTATGCCCCTTTAATTAGTCAAAAATGCTAAAACTGCCCGTTTCTGTTCAATAACTAGAGTATTTTCCATCCGAACTGAACAAAACTTACACAAAGTGTGCATCTCTATAAAATCTAGGCCAAGTTCGATAACCAGCAAAAACCGACCATTATCTTCAGAGTAATGGCTCTTTAATTAGTCAAAAATGTTAAAATTTATCGATTCCGCTCAATAACTAGATTAGTCTTTATCAGAACTGAAGCAAACTTACACAAAGTGTGCATCTCTATAAAATCTAGGCCAAGTTCGATAACAAGTTAATACGGACCATTATCTTTAGAGTTATGGCCCTTTAATTAGTAAAAAATGCTAAAATTGCCCATTTCCGCTCAATAACTAGAATATTCTTTATCAAAACTGAAGCAAACTTACACAAAGTGTGAATCTCTATAAAATCTATGCCAAGCTTAATAACCAGCCAATTAAGACTATTATCTTTAGAGTTCTGTCCCTTTAATTAGTCAAAAATGCTAAAATTTACTGTTTCCGCTCAATAACTAAATTATTCTTTATCTGAACTAAAGCTAACTTACACAAAATGTGTATCTCCATGAAATCTGAGCCAAGTTCGATAACCAGCCAATTCTGACCATTATCTTCAGAGTAATGGCCCTTTAATTAGTCAAAAATGCTAAAATTGATTGTTTCTGTAACCAAACTTTTACAATTTTTCTAGCGGTAAAGTAAAAATAATCTTTTTCTTTTGTTATTTTGATGAAGATACTAAAAAAGTTTGGATTGATGTATTGATATATATTAAAATGAAACTCCATTAACATGCACATTTTTATCTTGAAAATGGTTTGCGGTGCCCTTGCTCAGTTGATAGCCATGAGGCAAAAAGAATTATAAAAAATACAAATGATTTATTAGAGAAATGTACAGGTCCATTTAAAATTTTTACAACACAGCTGAATTTCTCATAATGTTTTGTAATATATTTGTAGAATCAAACATCGTGTTTAAGAAATTGTTGCTATCAGTTGAGCATGTGTGACTTACCTCCTATCTTTGGGTACTGGAAACAATACCATCACTAAAGCCTCAATGCAAAATGTGAAAATATTGATGTATCGTTTTATGAATATGCATGTTTGTTTCCAAGTATAATCACATTACATCTTTCATAATGTGAATTACGGAAGTAATATTTTAGCCAAACAAACAGTGAATAGCACAGAAACATGAGAAAAACTTTATTTCATGCTTTTTTAACAAAACTATTGCATCAATGTTTTACAAATAAAAAAAACAAAATTTGAATTGTATGCTTTTTTATTTTCTGCTTCAATGTACATAAAATCCTGGCATGAAATAGAGTTTTAGTTACAGAATAGCTAAAATGTTTGAAAAACCTGGTTTTCGGGGAATTTCTTGTTCATATTGTAATTTTAGCTACATAGCTTTTTTTGAAATTGGTTTAGAGAATGATTTCTCAGTTTAATGCCTATTAGAGTATTCTAAATAATAGTTAGTGTTCATTAAGTAAAAAATTAACAATTAAGAAACTCAAAGGGAGCGACCACCAGGGTTTTTTAATTGTTAAATTTTTACTTCATGGAAACTAACTGACTTAGTGTTAAAGCATTTGACTGACAGTTTAGGTAACTCTTGGCGGAGCTATGATAAAAGCTGAGGCGATTTATGTTTGAAAGCCACTCTGTTGCTAAGGCCATTTCTTAGCAGAGCTCTCGGGGTGCTTTGTAGCTTGTACACAACTCGTTCAGAATTGAATCAAGGGTGCAGTCTCTGAAATGCCATTCCCGCATGCGCAGTGATGACGAACATCTTAGTAATTAAGAACGAATTTCATAATTAAAATTTTTTGTTGGCTGTTTTAACAAATAAGAGTAAGACAATTTGAAAATTGAAGCCATTCCATTGATTGCCAAATGAAGTTAAACACTACTTCATATTTGCATTATATAAGATATGTAATTTAATAAGGGAAAATTCACCAAAATTGCCATGACATTGTGCCCCTTTAATATTTTCAGAAAAAAATAAGAAAAATTCATAAACGTTGCCATGACGGTGTGTCCCTTTAATATTTTCAGAAATAATTATAAAGGAAAATCTAGCGAAATTGCCATGCATCCCTTTAATAGAAACATCAGTGCTGCCGGAGATAACGTGGCACTGTTGTTGTAAAAAAATTGAAAGTGCAGCTTACATACAATTTATTCATGGGAATTCTGTGATCATTCTGCAATATGAATTTGAGATGCAAAGCAGATTGGAATTGTTGGTAGAAAACAATTAATTATGTTGTTTAGAAACAGCTCAAAGGCTATTTTTTTGAGCGTTGTTAATGTGCCGTGAGCATTCTGCTTCCAGTGATTTTCAGCTTTATTATATCATAACAACTATAGAAATAAATTAAAGATTATCATAAGAGGTGATTTGTTTTATGAGGTAATTGTATTGTTTTAAAGTTTTGTTTTCAGTTTAAACACAAGGAGGCGGGTGGAGTCTGTTACCGAGTGGTTTAAGGCACGTCTGACATTAACTTGCCACTCACTGCTAAGGTCATAGGTTCGAGGCACTCTTGCTTCATAAACTTTTAAGTGGGAAAGTCTGCCAGTTACTTGCGGTGGTTCTACTCAGATTTATTCCGAGGTCTTCCTACACCATTAAAATTGGATATGCCAAATATAACCTTAAATGTGTTGAAAATGGCATTGTGAACCCCATTTAAAAAAAAAATGTTTCTTGAAGTTATAGTATTGTGTTTAAAATTTTGTTTTGAGTTTAAACACAAGGAAAATATTTGGGAAGTCTGGATATATAGGGTACTGGGTTTGAGACCAGCTTGCTTTCAAAACTTTATGTTTATTTTCTGTTTAACAAAAAAAATTGCTTTCAATTTTAAGCAGTATCACAGGTGTTGCTTCCAAGTGTATGTATTGCAGGTGTTGCTTCCCAGTGTATGTATTGCAGGTGTTGCTTCCGAGTGTATGTATCGCAGGTGTTGCTTCCGAGTGTATGTATCGCAGGTGTTGCTTCCGAGTTAATGTTTTGCAGGTGTTGCTTCCAAGTGTATGTATCGCAGGTGTTGCTTCCAAGTGTATGTATCACAGTCAGAGCTTCTAAAATCACCGTTTTTTCGGTTTTTGGACTGATTTCTTCTGTTCAAAACCGGTTTTCATTTCAAAATTTAATAATAATCGGTCCAGATATTTTCTATCGGTTGTATAAATTACCCTTATCATGCCTTATAAGCTGTGAAATACGCCTTGCGGCAATAATATTCAATTGTTTTGTCACTCGCTGTGTGAAAGGAGGTAAATTTGACCAAGCCATTACGGATAGTAGTGGATTTTTTCAGAAGAGTCTATCGCTACATGACATGCCTTCAATGTGTGATCAGCGACCCGTATCGGTTCATCAAACCGGTTAAGCTTCGGTAATTCCTTTGATTTACGCTTGCCACAATGTGTTTGCTCAGGCTGTGGTGTTTTTTTTCAAGTGGTTAAAGCTGGGACTTTCGGACCGAAAATTGATTGCGTCATTGAAATATTTATTAAAAACGCGCAGTATTACTTGTTTGTTTGAGTTTTTTATTTAATTATAATATTAATGACATTAATTTAGGAAAGTGATCAAACCTGGACCAATTTTATTTTGATGTCAGACAGAAATTGTTTGCGTTAGCCATAACGTTTGGAAAAAGAGTTGTCCACAGAGTACAGATCTGTGCATCATCAACGTAACTTGAACTAAATAATTAATATAAAATTTCCATGCCATTTATATATCTTATCCATTAATTTGATATATTTCCTCCATATAACTAACTTTGTAATCCAAAAACATGCTTCAATTTCAAAAAACATGTCACTTTCAAGGACTTGAAATCATATACGTTTCACCAGTACAATATCCCTTTGATATTAGCTGATGCACAGTGACGTCACAGTCATCAAAAAGACGACAGCAAACTTGTTGTTTCATTCAATACATGCTATGAAATTGTGCAGTTTGTTTGTGTTCACTTTAAATAGGATTTCCTCAATAAGGTTTATATTCCATTTTAAATATCTTCCATTAGATGCTAATGTTGTTTTAATGAATTGATAATAATTTAATAGGAGACAGAGTTAAAAGTGGTTGTACTTTCATATATTCATATTTAGTTTAGCGAGAATAATACTGTTTAAATGTCGCATTCAATAAAAAGTGCTTCTGACAATGTTCAAAGCATTGAATATGGCATCGACTCAAACAGAGGCTTAGTATCAGGTATACACGATACTTCCAGTTTACATCCTGAATTTATTTTTTTGCGTGAAATTGATTGGAACTGGTTCATTCAAATGAAAATACATGATTTTGGAAATAATAATGTACATATTTAGAAAAGTTTAGTCAAATGAAACACACATAGCAGGAAAAATAAAAGAACTGATAAAATTGCGTGGTGGGTGGGGTATTGGGATATATATATATATGCATGGGCCAAATGTAGAGTGGTTTTAAAAGGAAAAAGTGTGATTCTTATGGTAGCGATTCTTATGGCAATAAAAACCCTGGACTTATTGCATTTTGGAATTTTAGAAGCCCTGATCACAGGTGTTGCTGCCAAGTGTATATATCGCAGGTGTTGCTTACAAGGGTATGTATCGCAGGTGTTGCTGCCAAATGTATGTATTGCAGGTGTTGCTGCCAAGTGTATGTATCACAGGTGTTGCTTCCAAGTGTATGTATCGCAGGTGTTGTTTCCAAGTGTATATATCGCAGGTGTTGCTTCAAAGTGTATATATCGCAGGTGTCGCTGCCAAGTGTATATATCGCAGGTGTTGCTTCCAAGTGTATATATCGCAGGTGTTGTTTCCAAGTGTATGTATCGCAGGTGTAGCTGCCAAGTATATGTATCACAGGTGTTGCTTCCAAGTGTATGTATCGCAGGTGCTGCTTCCAGGTGTATGTATCACAGGTGCTGCTTCCAAGTGTATGTATCACAGGTGCTGCTTCCAAGTGTACGTATCACAGGTTTTGCTTCCAAGTGTATGTATCGCAGGTATTGCTTCCAAGTGTATGTATCGCAGGTGCTGCTTCCAAGTGTATGTATCGCAGGTGCTGCTTCCAAGTGTATGTATCGCAGGTGTTGCTTCCAAGTGTATGTATTGCAGGTGTTGCTTCCAAGTGTATGTCCAGATCAGTGCTCAAGAAATACTACGACAATCATTTTTAAGAATCAGCAATTTATGGAAGAATGATACTTCTATAATAACAACCATATAAGCACAAATAATATTATAAATACGAGGTGTTATTAATTAGTTGTAGCTCCAATGCCAGAATAAAACATTGAGGTTAATGTTGGTGAGATCGCAAAATGACGGAATGGCACAAAACAATTGTTTTGTTATCATGGGTGAAACATAAGTACTTGAGAAATACACTGTCAAGTAAATCTTATCTAAGTTTAAATCGCTGAAAAAAAAGAAGACAAATGGGGACTCAACTGTCATGACATGATTGGCACATGACTTACATTTGTTTTAGTATGTGGTCTTTCAGTGTCAAAATTTTGTTCTGATCAGGCACCTTACTTTGTTTGCAGCATCGCTAAATTGTTAACCAGTTGTTGTTTTTCAAAATGTGTTGATGGATGATTATTGTTGGCTGGTGAAATTTCTGCAAACTGCTGATTTCTGTTCAATACTTTTAGTTAGCATTGAGCTATTTGAATATTTGAATGAAACTTTGTTCATAGGTAGTCTTTATGTTTGGATTGCATAGTGGGGTCAGGCATGGGGTCAAGGTCACTGTTACTTAAAATAGAAAAAATGTTTTCTATTCACTTAAGTTAGGATTTAACTATTTCAATAAAATTTTGAACATAAGTAGCTTATATCAAGACGAAGTTTGGGATTGCATAATTAAAAGGTCACTATTGTCAAGGTCACTCTTACTAAAAGTAGTTTCCACATAATAACTTACAGAAGAATAAGATACTGGAATGAAACTGAATGCATAAGTAACTTATATTGAGACAAAGGTTGGTGTACAGTTAATGTTACCGGTATTAACACTAGCAATATGGTTTCTGGTGACTCAATAACATTAGTTTTAAACGTGTAAATGCTTGTTACATGAGCCCTAACAAATGTATTACAAAGTGAAAACCTGTTATTGTTGGAATCACCATGCCTCTTGTTAAACAATTTAAAATAGAGAAACTGCTTATTGAATACATCCATATTTGTCTTTAAAGCGCGGCCACACATATAATTGTCCGGTTCCCTACCGAGTGACCTTTCCCAGCACTATATGTAGTTTATGTTTTACAAAGGAAAATTGACAGTCAACCTTCATCAGTGAGCAAATTAGTTTACCTTAAAATGTCTGAAAAAATACGAAGACCGAATGGACTTGGGATCTCAAGATCATTTATCAGTCACCGCTGAGGTTGTGGGTTTGAGTCACCTCAATCCAAAACTTTAACATGAGAAAGTTTGTCGGTCACTTGTGGCAGTATAGAGGTTTGTCGTAATTATATAATATAATCAGCCTGGTTGTCGTAATTATATAATATAATTAGCCTTGTTGTCGTAATTATATAATATAATCAACCTGGTTGTCATAATTATATAAAATAATCAACCTGGTTGTCATAATTATATAATATAATCAACCTGGTTGTAATAATAATAATAATATAAATTAATCAACCTGGTTGTCATGATTATATAATATAATCAACCTGGTTGTAATAATTATATAAAATAATCAACCTGGTTGTAATGATATAATATTATAATCAACCTGGTTATCATAAGTATATAATATAAAATAATCAACCTGGTTGTCATGATTATATAATATAATCAACCTGGTTGTCATAATTACATAATATAATTAGCCTGGTTGTCATGATTATATAATATAATCAACCTGGTTGTCATAATTATACAAAATTATCAACCTGGTTGTCATAATTATATAATATAATCAACCTGGTTGTCATGATTATATAATAAAATCAACCTGGTTGTCATAATTACATAATATAATTAGCCTGGTTGTCATGATTATATAATATAATCAACCTGGTATTCATAATTATATAAAATAATCATCCTGGTTGTCATGATTATATAATATAACGATCCTTGTTGTCATGATTATATAATATAATCAACCTGGTTGTCATAATTATATAATATAATCAGTCTAGTTGTCATGATTATATAATATAACCAGCCTGATTGTCATAAATATATATAATCAACCTGGTTGTAATTATTATATATAATCAACCTGGTTGTCATAATCATATAATATGATCAGCCTGGTTGTGGCTTTATGTGGAGCGCGTGGTCTAGTGGTAGAGCACTGAACCCATGATTGGAGGGTCGTAGGTTTGATCCTCCGCGACGGTTATGTGTGGTGTCCTTAAGCAAGACAATTTTTCCTCGTATACTTTGTACTGGTTCTACCCAGGAATACTTTGAGCGTGATTTGCCTAATTGTAAGAACTTGTTTCACAATTGAAGTAAAATTAATAAGTTGAAACTAGCCTGGTTGTCATGATTATATAATATAATCAGCCTGGTTGTCATAATTATATGATATTATCAACCTGGTTGTCATCATTATATAATATAATCAGCCTAATTGTCGTAATTATATAATATAATCAGCCTGGCTGTCGTAATTATATAATATTATCAACCTGGTTGTTGTGATTATATAATAAACAACCTGGTTGACATAGTTCTACAAAATAATCAATTTGGTTGTCATTATTATATAATATAATCAGCCTGGTTGTCGTAATTATATAATATAATCAGCCTGGTTGTCGTAATTATATAATATAATCAACCTGGTTGTCATGATTATATAATATAATCAGCCTGGTTGTCATGATTATATAATATTATCAGCCTGGTAGTCATGATTATATAATATAATCAACCTGGTTGTAATAATTATATAAAATAATCAGCCTGGTTGTCATAATTATATAATATAATCAGCCTGGTAGTCATAATTATATAATATAACCAACCTGGTTGTCATGATTATATAATATAATCAGCCTGGTTGTCATGATTATATAATATAATCAACCTCGTTGTCATAATTATATAATATAATCAGCCTGGTTGTCATGATTATATAATATAATCAGCCTGGTAGTCATAATTATATAATATAATGAGCCTGTTATGTGCAGAGCATTAGTTTACCATTTAACGAAACAATAAAAAGTGTTATCCAACTACAAATGATCAGTAAAACTGAAGATAGGATAGTTATACAAGGTGTGAGATAACTAATTTAGTCTGTAAGATAACAAGCACCTCATATGTTAAATTGTGTGATTTGAATCAACCTTAAGAGTGCTCCTTGCACCAAGAACAGTATTTTAAGTCAAACTGCTCAAATTTGTAATTTCCTGTGATGTAATCAAATTTAAAATGTAATACAGCTGTAAAATAAGCATGACTTGGTAATTTTGATACAGAAAATCACATTTCCTACTAGAGGATTTAAATTTAAATTGTAGAGCCTCTGTGAATTTGTGTGGCGATAACAGTAGTCTTGCTGTATTTTGAAACTCAGAAAATCTCATTAACGCGCGATGGTTGGGGAGAGGGGGGGGGGGGGGGGGGGGGGGGATTCAAATTGTAGAGCTTCTGCAAGTTTGCATGTTCATTGGAATACAGATATCGCTGTTGGGACCAACATGGAGAGATTTTGGTTCAGTTAGACTATCAATATTCTGTAGAGCAGACTGGAATAATGATTGAACAGTTAACTCTTCTTACTGCTGTGACTTTTCATTGACTTTTCAGATAAATATAAATTATATCTGTCTATAGTTGGTTTCATATATTCTCATCAGATAGAGCAATGGGATGTTTTAACAATTCATTATTCACCAAACTTTAAGGTGTATAAGTCATCTATTAACGTGGGTTAGTCATACCATGTCATTTAATCATGACTGATACAAGACAACATAAATATGGACATTTTTAAGCTGGTTTTGAATCTCTAGTGCCATTGAGGGCTAACATATGATCAGTTAACCTAACCACTCTTTCCTGGTTACTGATAACTTTCTAACTTGAAACAGCGGCAACGACAAATGACAATCAGAGGTACTGTTGATAGTTAATCATCATAGAGACTGGTCGGGCAGGGATTCAAGCTTATGAACCAAGGATTGATAGTCAGACGTGTTACTGACTGAGCTAATCAGGTCTGGCTTTTCAAGTTTAACTCTTTTTTAAAATATCTTCATTTCCTTCCTGCAAATTAAACATGAATGGGTTACTGTGAGTGCTCCAGATAAGCTTTTCTTCAAATGAGTATTTTACCCTTTAATTAACCCTTTACTTCATATTGATGCCTTTGGACACCTCTTATATAGACACCTTTGGACACCTCTAATATAAAAAGCTTTTAAATTATTGGGTGAATTATGTTTATATTAACTGACAGAGTGGAAAACAGTACAGGAAGTGTTCAGATTGCTCATTACGAGCAATCTGAACTCATCCTGCACTGTTTTCAAAGGCCTTCTGTGATTGGTGTGGGAAAACTTGTATCTATGGAGTAAAGGCTTAAATTAATATGCAATGGTTATTTTCAAAATGTTAAGGGTAAAAATGAACATTCTTATCAAATTGCCATTTAAAACAAACCAATGAACACTGAAATTGAGAATAACCAATGCTCATTTTACCCCTTAATTTAAATTTTAATGCTTTATTCAGAAATTTCAATGCTTAAATGCCCCCAAATAGTGCTTACCAGGAGCACTTGCTTATTTTGTCGAGGTTACCAATAATGTTGTTTTTAAGCAAAGAAACCCAAACCATTCAGTTTCTGATTTAACTATAAATTTAAATATCAATTGCTTCGATTTTAAACAAGATCTTAATTTAAATTTTAATTTAAAAGACAATGCAGGACATAAAGACAATTTCAAGAAAAGCTGCATTATCCTCAGTGGCTCTGATTACAATTTGAATTGATGTTGCAATGTTTTTTGTCATAATATCTTTCCTAGCTTGATATCGGAGGCTAGTGTTCCAGTTGCAAGTTCAGGGATTTAAGAACCTGGCAAAGTGACTGCAGGCATTAATCATACTTTTCACTTGTGTTGTTCTAGTAAAGTTGGATACGAGCTCTGTTTGAGTTAGTTGTTTTTTTTATTAAAAATAATAATCCGGTGAAAATGCAAACAATTTTTACCATTTTCAAGTTTGATACAATCAGCTTGGACTAGACAATTTTTTTCTGTGGCCTATCAAATTTACTTCCAGACAAAAAACATCTGGTCAGACAACTTCTGAATATTATCTGTCAGGAATAATCCCAAAATTTGGCCATATTGTTTCATATGTTGTTATACTCAATGTGGAGGAGTACAGCTTGTTTATAATATTCAACAAAGAATTGATCGTTTTTATCTTTTACAGTATCAGCTGCTCAAACAGAATGACAATGACTAATGGAGCTCCTTAAAATTCTGGCTGGTTTTGTTAGTGTTGTATTAGGGGGTGTTTATTTGAAAGTGTTTCTATCAAGTTAAAACTGGATAAATGGTTCCTGATCTTCCCTTCTTCGTGATCTAATGGTTTTGTTAGTGTTGTATTAGGAGGTGTTTATTTGAAAGTGTTTCTATCAAGTTAAAACTGGATAAATGGTTCCTGATCTTCCCTTCTTCGTGATCTAATGGTTTTGTTAGTGTTGTATTAGGGGGTGTTTATTTGAAAGTGTTTCTATCAAGTTAAAACTGGATAAATGGTTCCTGATCTTCCCTTCTTCGTGATCTAATGGTTTTGTTAGTGTTGTATTAGGAGGTGTTTATTTGAAAGTGTTTCTATCAAGTTAAAACTGGATAAATGGTTCCTGATCTTCCCTTCTTCGTGATCTAATGGTTTTGTTAGTGTTGTATTAGGAGGTGTTTATTTGAAAGTGTTTCATGTCAAGTTAAAACTGGATAAATGGTTCCTGATCTTCCCTTCTTCGTGATCTAATGGTTTTGTTAGTGTTGTATTAGGAGGTGTTTATTTGAAAGTGTTTCATGTCAAGTTATATCTGGATAAATGGTACCCGATCTTCCCTTCTTCATGATCTAATGGTTTTGTTAGTGTTGTATTAGGAGGTGTTTATTTGAAAGTGTTTCATGTCAAGTTAAAACTGGATAAATGGTACCCGATCTTCCCTTCTTCATGATCTAATGGTTTTGTTAGTGTTGTATTAGGAGGTGTTTATTTGAAAGTGTTTCATGTCAAGTTAAAACTGGATAAATGGTACCCGATCTTCCCTTCTTCGTGATCTAATGGTTTTGTTAGTGTTGTATTAGGAGGTGTTTATTTGAAAGTGTTTCATGTCAAGTTAAAACTGGATAAATGGTACCCGATCTTCCCTTCTTCGTGATCTAATGGTTTTGTTAGTGTTGTATTAGGGGGTGTTTATTTGAAAGTGTTTCATGTCAAGTTAAAACTGGATAAATGGTTCCTGATCTTCCTTTCTTCGTGATCTAATGGTTTTGTTAGTGTTGTATTAGGGGGTGTTTATTTGAAAGTGTTTCATGTCAAGTTAAAACTGGATAAATGGTTCCTGATCTTCCCTTCTTCATGATCTAATGGTTTTGTTAGTGTTGTATTAGGAGGTGTTTATTTGAAAGTGTTTCATGTCAAGTTATATCTGGATAAATGGTACCCGATCTTCCCTTCTTCATGATCTAATGGTTTTGTTAGTGTTGTATTAGGAGGTGTTTATTTGAAAGTGTTTCATGTCAAGTTAAAACTGGATAAATGGTACCCGATCTTCCCTTCTTCATGATCTAATGGTTTTGTTAGTGTTGTATTAGGAGGTGTTTATTTGAAAGTGTTTCATGTCAAGTTAAAACTGGATAAATGGTACCCGATCTTCCCTTCTTCGTGATCTAATGGTTTTGTTAGTGTTGTATTAGGAGGTGTTTATTTGAAAGTGTTTCATGTCAAGTTATATCTGGATAAATGGTACCCGATCTTCCCTTCTTCATGATCTAATGGTTTTGTTAGTGTTGTATTAGGAGGTGTTTATTTGAAAGTGTTTCATGTCAAGTTATATCTGGATAAATGGTACCCGATCTTCCCTTCTTCGTGATCTTAAGGTGAGCAAATTATAGAGCTGTCTTTCTGTTTCCCTCTTGTTTTGAGGAATTCTGCTGAATATTTTGTAGATTGGTAATATTGATGAGGTGTTTATAATACAGCTGGTGAGAAAAGTAAACTGAAAACTTGACAAATAAGGAAATGTTTCAAACTTGCATAGAAGACAATATAGAAGTTATATAGATAGTTGATGTGGAGTTTAAATTAGAAAATTGGTCAAAACACCATTTATTTCCTATTCAGAAATATTAAAAATATTGTAAAAACACTTGGTATAAAATCCTGCCTCCCCTTCTTAAAAAAAATTCGCTAGCCACAAGCCATCACAAATTAGAAAAACCTCTTTCATCTAACGTTTTCTGCATCTGGTTTGAGGTAAGTTAGTGGCTGTGGCCCGGCCACAGGGTATAATTCACCCTATAATTCAAGACAAAATTAATGTTTTTTATAAAATATAAATATCCTGCTTTTTTGCAGGGCAATGTCATGTAGAGTGATATATATCATCTCTGTTTATACAACATGTGTAAACCTGATAACCCCCCACACACACACACACACCCACCCACTATCCCCACTGCACCCCCCCTCCTCACCTCTGAATTCTCCATGAGAGACTTCCCTGTTATGATGCCCTTGCAGTATTGATATAGAAAAACAATGATCAGTATTTATAGGTCCTTCATGATTAGCCATTCCAAGCCTCCATTGCCATTTATACAAGCTCCATAATCTTCGTCATTTCTTCTACATGTGTAAGAATTACCACAGCTCCATAAACAGATGTGTATGGACATTGCCCTGGAATCTTCTCTGTTTTTCCATGAATAATCTGATGGTATGAATAATTTTAAAATCCATATTTACCGTTAAATATATAATTCTACTGGAACCAATTCATTATTTCTTCTTAGAATCTCGTTTCTTTATACGTTATAAAGAAATGCTACCTGATTGTGTGTTTGAGAGAGAAGGTTTCTATTGAAATGTGGAATGACATGACATTGCTGTGGAGAAAAATATAAGTTCATGAAGGAAATTGTGTAGTGATTGACATTTAAAATTTCATGTGACAAAAAAGGAGATTCTTCCATAAAACGATGTACAGACTTCTGTGTTGGTATTGTTGGTGATTTAGCAAGGACTTCTTTGAAGGAGGAAAATTGATTTTTTTTTTTTATTATTGTTATTATATAGATAAAAAGAAGTGGATTTACATAAATAATTTGTTTCATATTGTTATAATATATACATATATGTCATGTTTAAAGTGATTACAAGTGTGGTATTATTTAGGAATCTGAAGATGCCTGTGTTAACAGTATCGAAGGAGTTTCGGAGATAATAAGATACATTATTTTTTTAATTGACAAAATTTTAAAACCAATATTGAATATTTAGCTATATGCTATTAAAACTCGGATGCAAATTGATTAATAATAAAAGTGACACATTAAACCTCCCCCCGGATGTTTTAGTTTTATAATCAAATCCCGAATGCAGCAAAAACGAGACAGTATTGTGCATGGGGTGAAAAAATTAGCGGGAGCTTTTACAACTGCAACAACAGGAATGCTGAAGGTTCAGCATACAGAGGACACTCGTCAGTCGAGGACAAGTTTGGCATCAATATTCGAGGACCTGGCCAGCATTCGGAAATCTATTCTCGGCCAAGGATCCCATGAGAATCCGGTAAGAATGATTCTATAAATAATACATGATAGAATAATAATGGTTTTGGGGAATAATTTTAAGCAAACTGTATCACAATGTTCTAAAAAAAGCTCTTTATATCATTAACAAAATATAATATGTAACCTGCATACAAAACGCTGTCTTTGACGTGGATGGCAGTTATAGTGTTGTAAAGAAAAGATGTTAACTATGAAATGTCATAAATGGCCTTTTAAAATTATTATATCCATTAATTATATTTTTCTATTCCTCTGTCATTTGAAGGCTGGGGAACGGACATTAAACTGACATAATCATGCTACACCCAGGATTGTAGAAAGTGACTATGAACACCATACACTACAATACATTGCTATGTGTATTGAGATACAGAGTTGGCAGCATAGCAGAAAAAGATGAATTATGAATTTACTTTCAAATACAGAAACAAAACATACTTTTTAATGCTTATTTCTAAGATATCATGAAATTGACAGCTTAAAAGAATCCAAAGCATGTAGCAGGTATATAGGTGAACATTATCATTTACTGTAAGGTCTATTTTTAAAGTAAATAGTTTATTCTGTATTATTTTGTTAGAAGGTGTACTTTTCATGTAGATAATTATGCTATGTTATTCTGTTATAGTCTAAATATCATGTTGATAATTGACTCTAATTTTCATGTAGATAATTATGCTATGTTATTCTGTTATAGTCTAAATATCATGTTGATAATTGACTCTAATTTTCATATAGATAATTATGCTATGTTATTTTGTTATAGTCTAAATATCATGTTGATAATTGACTCTATTTATCATATAGATAAGTATGCTATGTTATTCTGTTATAGTCTAAATATCATGTAGATAATTGACTCTAATTTTCATATAGATAATTATGCTATGTTATTCTGTTATAGTTTAAATATGTTGATAATTGACTCTAATTTTTATATAGATAATTATGCTATGTTATTCTGTTATAGTCTAAATATCATGTTGATAATTGACTCTAATTATCATATAGATAATTATGCTATGTTATTCTGTTATAGTCTAAATATCATGTAGATAATTGACTCTAATTTTCATGTAGATAATTATGCTATGTTATTCTGATATAGTCTAAATATCATGTTGATAATTGACTCTAATTTTCATGTAGATAATTATGCTATGTTATTCTGTTATAGTCTAAATATCATGTAGATAATTGACTCTAATTTTCATGTAGATAACTATCCTATTATTTTATTATAAAATCTTTATTTCATGTAGATGATAATTTATTATTGTATCTGTTTAGAAACAGTACTTCAAGTAGATACTTTATGCTGTATTTATTATTTGTTATAAGGTCAACATTTCAAGTAGATAATTTATGCTATGTTATTCTGTTATAATAGTAAAGGTCTACTTTTCAAGTAGATAATTTATGCTATATTATTCTGTTATAATAGTGAAGTCTTCTTTTCAAGTAGATAATTTATGCTATGTTATTCTGTTATAATAGTGAAGGTCTACTTTTCAAGTAGACAATTTATGCTATGTTATTCTGTTATAATAGTGAAGGTCTTCTATTCAAGTAGATAATTTATGCTATGTTATTCTGTTATAATAGTCAATGTCAGCTTTTCAAGTAGATAATTTATGCTATGTTATTCTGTTATAATAGTGAATGACTTCTTTTCAAGTAGATAATTTATGCTATGTTATTCTGTTATAATAGTCAATGTCAGCTTTTCAAGTAGATAATTTATGCTATGTTATTCTGTTATAATAGTCAATGTCAGCTTTTCAAGTAGATAATTTATGCTATGTTATTCTGTTATAATAGTCAATGTCAACTTTTCAAGTAGATAATTTATGCTATGTTATTCTGTTATAATAGTGAAGGTCTTCTTTTCAAGTAGATAATTTATGCTATGCTATTCTGTAATAGTCTAAATATGTTGATAATTGACTCTAATTTTTATATAGATAATTATGCTATGTTATTCTGTTATATTCTAAATATCATGTTGATAATTGACTCTAATTATCATATAGATAATTATGCTATGTTATTCTGTTATAGTCTAAATATCATGTAGATAATTGACTCTAATTTTCATGTAGATAATTATGCTATGTTATTCTGATATAGTCTAAATATCATGTTGATAATTGACTCTAATTTTCATGAAGATAATTATGCTATGTTATTCTGTTATAGTCTAAATATCATGTAGATAATTGACTCTAATTTTCATGTAGATAACTATCCTATTATTTTATTTTAAAATCTTTTTTTCATGTAGATGATAATTTATTATTGTATCTGTTTAGAAACAGTACTTCAAGTAGATACTTTATGCTGTATTTATTATTTGTTATAAGGTCAACTTTTCAAGTAGATAATTTATGCTATGTTATTCTGTTATAATAGTAAAGGTCTAATTTTCAAGTAGATAATTTATGCTATATTATTCTGTTATAATAGTGAATGTCTTCTTTTCAAGTAGATAATTTATGCTATGTTATTCTGTTATAATAGTGAAAGTCTACTTTTCAAGTAGACAATTTATGCTATGTTATTCTGTTATAATAGTGAAGGTCTTCTATTCAAGTAGATAATTTATGCTATGTTTTTCTGTTATAATAGTCAATGTCAGCTTTTCAAGTAGATAATTTATGCTATGTTATTCTGTTATAATAGTCAATGTCAACTTTTCAAGTAGATAATTTATGCTATGTTATTCTGTTATAATAGTGAAGGACTTCTTTTCAAGTAGATAATTTATGCTATGTTATTCTGTTATAATAGTCAATGTCAGCTTTTCAAGTAGATAATTTATGCTATGTTATTCTGTTATAATAGTCAATGTCAGGTTTTCAAGTAGATAATTTATGCTATGTTATTCTGTTATAATAGTCAATGTCAACTTTTCAAGTAGATAATTTATGCTATGTTATTCTGTTATAATAGTGAAGGACTTCTTTTCAAGTAGATAATTTATGCTATGTTATTCTGTTATAATAGTCAATGTAAGCTTTTCAAGTAGATAATTTATGCTATGTTATTCTGTTATAATAGTCAATGTCAGGTTTTCAAGTAGATAATTTATGCTATGTTATTCTGTTATAATAGTCAATGTCAACATTTCAAGTAGATAATTTATGCTATGTTATTCTGTTATAATAGTGAAGGTCTTCTTTTCAAGTAGATAATTTATGCTATGCTATTCTGTTATAGTCTAAATATGTTGATAATTGACTCTAATTTTTATATAGATAATTATGCTATGTTATTCTGTTATATTCTAAATATCATGTTGATAATTGACTCTAATTATCATATAGATAATTATGCTATGTTATTCTGTTATAGTCTAAATATCATGTAGATAATTGACTCTAATTTTCATGTAGATAATTATGCTATGTTATTCTGATATAGTCTAAATATCATGTTAATAATTGACTCTAATTTTCATGTAGATAATTATGCTATGTTATTCTGTTATAGTCTAAATATCATGTAGATAATTGACTCTAATTTTCATGTAGATAACTATCCTATTATTTTATTATAAAATCTTTTTTTCATGTAGATGATAATTTATTATTGTATCTGTTTAGAAACAGTACTTCAAGTAGATACTTTATGCTGTATTTATTATTTGTTATAAGGTCAACTTTTCAAGTAGATAATTTATGCTATGTTATTCTGTTATAATAGTAAAGGTCTACTTTTCAAGTAGATAATTTATGCTATATTATTCTGTTATAATAGTGAAGGTCTTCTTTTCAAGTAGATAATTTATGCTATGTTATTCTGTTATAATAGTGAAAGTCTACTTTTCAAGTAGACAATTTATGCTATGTTATTCTGTTATAATAGTGAAGGTCTTCTATTCAAGTAGATAATTTATGCTATGTTATTCTGTTATAATAGTCAATGTCAGCTTTTCAAGTAGATAATTTATGCTATGTTATTCTGTTATAATAGTCAATGTCAACTTTTCAAGAAGATAATTTATGCTATGTTATTCTGTTATAATAGTGAAGGACTTCTTTTCAAGTAGATAATTTATGCTATGTTATTCTGTTATAATAGTCAATGTCAGCTTTTCAAGTAGATAATTTATGCTATGTTATTCTATTATAATAGTCAATGTCAGGTTTTCAAGTAGATAATTTATGCTATGTTATTCTGTTATAATAGTCAATGTCAACTTTTCAAGTAGATAATTTATGCTATGTTATTCTGTTATAATAGTGAAGGTCTTCTTTTCAAGTAGAAAATTTATGCTATGCTATTCTGTTATAGTCTAAATACCATGTAGATAATTGACTCTAATTTCCATGTAAATAACTTATCCTATTATTTTATTATAAAATCTTTTTTTCATGTAGATGATAATTTATTATTGTATCTGTTTAGAAACAGTACTTCAAGTAGATACTTTATGCTGTATTTATTATTTGTTATAAGGTCAACTTTTCAAGTAGATAATTTATTCTATTATTATAGTGAAGGTCTACTTTTCAAGAAGATAACTTATGTTATATATTATGTTTTTTTGTAATAATGTCAACTTTTCTAGTAGAAATTTTATGCTTTATATATTATTTGCTATAAGGTCAACTTTTCAAGTAGATAATTTATGCTATGTTATTCTGTTATAATAGTGAAGGTCAACTTTTCAAGTAGATAATTTGTTCTATTATTGAATTGAAGGTCTACTTTTCAAGTAGATAACTTACGTTATATATTATGGTTTTTGTAATAATGTCAACTTTTCTAGTAGACACGTTATTCTATTATTGTATTATAAGGTCTACTTTCAAGTAGATAATAATTATTTATTCTAAATTGTTCTCTTATAGGGATTTATTAAATTTATTCTTTGTTGTTCTGTTATAATCAGAGGTCCTCCAAGGCCGAGTGGTCTAAGGCGCCGTCTCGAGATCACTTACTTCTCGCCGCTAAGGTTGTAGGTTTGAGTCCAGCTAGCTCCAAAAATTTTATGTTAGAAAGTTTACCCAGAGTTACTAACAGAAAGATGGTGGTTCTACTCAGATTCATTTGGAGTTCTCCCTCCACCTACAAAACTGGTTATGCCATACATATCCTGAAATGTGTTGAAAATGGCGTTAAACCCCCATTCTGTTGTAATGTCCATTTTTCATTGAATGATTGATACGGTCGTACTTGTCAAATGGATGCTTTTGGACTCTGGTAATCTGAATACATTTTGAACAAACTGTTAATTTTGAAAATGATAAACATTTTTGTCTGTTTATAACCATGCTTCTAAAATAATATACATGTAATATGTTGAAAATGGCATCAGAAACTCATCTGAGATCAGTCAGGAAATCACACATATTTTATTGCAGTTGAGATTTTTCCAAAGACACAAAAAAATAAAACCATCACGATAAAGATGTTTTGTATGGAGTTCATTTAATCGCAGAACTGCATACACTCTTTCCATCCTTGCCATTGCTCATATAAATGTAACTGAATTGCAGGGTGCCAAATAATAAGATATGAAATACACATTTTCTTAACATTGATGTATTTTTCTCAGCTAAATTTTAAGCTAAATAGATTGAGAAAGTTATTTCCTTGAGCGTCCCAGTGTATTTAGGTAGTTAAATACGAGGTGCACATGCAACAAGACTAGCTAAAATGCTAATATATTCTGACCTTAAAATCTTGATAAAATCATGAAACAAAGATTGTTGCTATTGATTCAGGTCATTCATTTCAAGGTCATTTATTACTGCTGTCATAAATACAAAGGAAATTCCCATCTGAATAACTTTAGTTTCCAGCAAGATATCCAGTCTGTTGAAAGAAATTTTGATATTACTTAATTTGGTAAAAGGTCATTGTGGTCAAGGTCAATAAAATTTTATAAAGGTCAATAGGGTCAAGGTCAACAATGCTTAGAACAGAACAATAATTGTTCCCTTCAACATAGTTTGTAGTTTAATTGTGATGTTATAAATTTTTATTATTATGGTAAACATGGCATTGTCAGTACACTGCTGTCCCACTATAAATCATTGTCTGGAATCCAAAGAGAGGGGACATAATTATAAACAGAACTGATTATGACATAAACATTGCACTGTGGAAAAAACCCAATGTGAACTCGGTGACATCAATAATTATTGCGGAAATTAAATTTTTTTGTGTTTCTTTTAATTTTTCTTTCATTGATTGACAGTTGAGTCTATGATTGTCCTCGTAAATCAATGAAAAACGATGCTATGTATAGTCATTAGAGATCATTATTAAGTCAGTATGTATTATTTAGGTGTAATTGACGCACACAAAGACATGGTTAATGTTGGGATTCATAAAAAATATCAGGATTTAGTATAAAGGAGTGTATCAGAATAAAATGCTGTAAATGTCTTAAAAAAATAAAAATTATGTTCACAATGGATAAAAAGCATCTTTTTATCATTGATAAAATAAAATCTGAATGATTTGGTATGAAATTACTCCACCAAAATATGACATAATCGAAATTTAATTGGAGTTTTAAACTTGAAACGAAAACCCCATTCTTACTATAGACAGCACTAAAAGATGCTTGACTATCTTCACTGCATCATTCTGACTTTTTTTAAGATGAATCCATTTTTATTATGTGTGCACCTGTAAAACGGACCAAATCCAAATCCAAATCTAAATGAAAGGAAGTTTATTTTAGTATATTCGTTCCTAAGCACTAGTCCAAGTTAGGAAACCTCTTTTCAATATATTATTTTGACATGTTGAAATAGATATTCTTATGGCAATATGGGGTCAGTGAGCTTATAGACTTGATATATTTGTAAAAAAAAATGTTTAGATTTTTAAAAAATTCTGATAAATTCCCTTTAAATCTTATCAATTTATCAATTGTTATAAAATGATTTCTAACAAATCTAGTTAGAAATAGCAATTTAAAATTTGGAACCATTGAAAATTGTGTTATAATGAGCATATGATAGAGAAAATAATTCCCTGCATGAATTTGCATTTCCAAGCACTGCAACACATGCATTCCTATGAACAATAACCTCGTTTAACTTTTACCAATTTTTCATGCTCACAATGTCATGACATTTATAATATTGTGTGAGATTTTGCATGGTAAACCAAAAAACTTTTGAATTGTATAATTTTTAGCTCTATTGGCCAACGGCAAATTAAGTGCTTGTGCGATGATGTGTTGCCCATCATCTGTCGTCATTTATTAGCTTCACTTTCTCTGAAATCATTATTTCATTTATACTTGAACTATAGATGGATGACAGATTTGGTATAATACACAAGTCATATGTTTCATTTCTGCCTTAAATTCAAGATGGCCACCTTTATTAGCTCACCTGAGCTGAAGGCTCTCAGGTGAGCTTTTGTGATCGCCTGGTGTCTGTCGTCCATCGTCTGTCGTCCATCGTTAACTTTTAGCTTCTAACAACTTCTCCTCTGATACCACTGGGCCAATTTTGATATAACTTCACAGAAATGTTCCTTGGGTGAGCCTCTACCAATTTTGTTCAAGCCATGTTGATTCGTCAAAAAACATAGCCCCAAGGGGGGGCCGGGCAAGTTTAATTAGTAAAAACTTAAAAAATCTTCTTGTCAGAAACTACTGGCTCGGTTTTAAAATAATTTCACAGCAATGTTCCTTGGAGGACCCTCTACCAAGTTTGTTCAAGCCATCTTGATTCATCAAAAAAACATGGCCGCCAGTGGGCAGGGCAAGTTTAATTAGTAAATACTTAAAAAATCTTCTTGTCAGAAACTAGTGACTCGATTTTAAATTAATTTCACAGAAATGTTCCTTGGAGAACCCTTCACCAAGTTTGTTCAAACCGTAGTGATTCGTCAAAAAACATGGCGCCAGTGGGTGGGGTTAGTTTACTATGTAAGCTATAGTTAAAACTTAAAAAATCTTCTTATCAGAAACCACCGGATCGATTTTAAAACAATTTCATATAGAAATTTTCCTTGGGTAACCCTTTACCAAGTTTGTTCAAGCCGTTGTGATTTGTTAAAAAAACATGACTGCCACAGTGAGGTGCTAGTTTTCTATGAATGCAGCTATAGTAAAAACTTCAAAAGCCTTCTCGTCAGAATCTTCGGACCTGATTTCGATGTAATTTAACTGACATTTACCATTGGTGAACCTCTACCAAGTTTGTTCCAGCCATTGCGATTCGTGGAAAAACATAGTCGCCAGTAGGGGAGGCTGGTTTTCTTTATATGGATAATTATATAGTGAAAACTTTCTTTTCGATATCTTATATCCAGATATCTGCACAAGGATACTATTGTTATCACAAAACTCTTCTACACATCTGTTACATCTTCATTCTAACTACTCGCCAATCTTGTTTTTCTGGAATTTTGAGTGTACATGTATTATATAATATACTTAAGTTTGATGACTCCAGGTCTCTCAGGTGAGCGATATAGGGCTATCTTGGCACTCTCTTACAAATTATGTGACGCTGAGGATGAAACCCCCCCCTCCCCCTCCACCCCCCCAACTTTTAGGTTCAATTTGGGGACATATTTGATTATAATGGTGATTAATAAGTGTGTTTTTTTTTGTTGTTTTTTTATTAAAATGGGGTCTTCTGTGGCCCATGCAGTGGCCTAAGGCGCCGTCTCAAGATCACTATCTCTCACCGCTAAGGTTGTAGGTTCAAGTCCTGCTCTCTACAAGACTTTATGTGAGAAAGTTTGCCTGTTACTTACGGAAGAACCTTGGTTCCACTCAGTCTAAACAAGTCTGAGGTCTTCCTCCTTCAGAAAACTGGATATGCCATAAATAACCTGAAATATGTTGAAAATGGTGTTTAACCCCATAAAAAATTTGTTTTTTTATAAAAAATTGGAACTGATTTTGCTTAAATTTTCACAGAAGAAATCATTGGGTAAAGGAGGTTACATGATTGTGCTGACTTGATTCATCTGTATAGAAGACCAAAAGGGTTAAAATTAAACAATTTCACAAATCTTTTTCTCTCAAACCTGGCTATTAAATGTGTTCATATTTTGCGTAAACTATCTCTTTGAGAAGAGCAGGGGATTATGAACTATATAAAATTGCCTCTTGTTTCTGAAAATAGAGATTTAATTAATGATAAAAATCAATAGAAGTATAAATATCTTAAAATTATTTGAGAAACTCTGTTAAAATGTGTTATTGAAGACGCGCTTTCAAGATCTTTATATGAATTCTCCTTGTTTTTGGTTTTATTTGTTTTGCATTCTTTTAAGAATCGATACATAATATTAGTGAAACCATAACTTTTCTAATCTTGTTAATGAACCCCTTATCTAACGGTCTTAATCCACTCACTAGCACTGCAATATTCATTTGTGTACTTCTGAAAACTGGAGGAGATACAGTTGGAAAGCAACCGAGTCATTACGGAATTAAAAAATGTAAAAAAAAGTTAAAAGTTTGGTCCGCTGGCCTAAGAAATGCACTTTTCGATCAAAGTTATTTATTTTCTGACTTTTTTAAAAACAGTCACTAAGGGATCTGAAGGAATGGTTTTAGCAATACTATCAACACATGTAATTACAATCAATTTTGTTATTATCAATTTGTGTCCATTTCTGAGTTTAAATAAATACATTTTTATGCTCCCCCATGTTTTATGTTTTACATAGTATTGCATCAGTTGTTTAATGGCAACATTAGTTAATTGCATCTATGAATCTTCCCAGGAATTAAATGTGATTTGTCAAAGGAAATCTAGTTGTAAGTACAATACAATAGAATAAACTCCCATTATAACTGCAGGATCTCTGTAAAATCTAAATTCTGATTTTTTTTATTGAATATTTAGCATAATTTTTATTCAATCAAGGGCTAATGGACGATCAGTTAAACTAACCACTCATGTCTGGGATCACCAGACATCCGCAGATAACTGGTAACTTCCCCACTTAAATTAGTGGTAAGAGATGAATGATAATGAGACACCCATTCGGAGGATTCCTACCCCTCTGCAGATGTCAACATGGGCTACATTGTGTTAAGAAAAGTCATTCGTGATATTACTGAAAAATTGGTAAAGTCTGTCAGAATATACCTGAAAAATTGGTTAAGTCTGTCATGATATTACTGGAAAATTGGTTAAAATGTCAATCTTGATATTACTGAAGAATTGGTAAAAAAGTCAGTCGTGATATTACTGAAGAATTGGTAAAAAAGTCAGTCTTGATATTACTGAAGAATTAGTAAAAAAGTCAGTCATGATATTACTGAAAAATGGTAAAAAAGTCAGCCTTGATATTACTGACAAATTGGTAAAAAAAGTCGTCTTAATATTACTGAAGAATTGGTAAAAAAGTCAGTCTTGATATTACTGAAAAGTAAATAAAAAAGTCAGTCTTGATTTTACTGAAAAATGGTAAAAAAAAGTCAGTCTTGATATTACTGAAGAATTAGTAAAAAAAGTCAGTTGTGATATTACTGAAGAATTGGTAAAAATGTCAGACGTGATATTACTGAAGAATGGTAAAAAAGTCAGTCTTGATATTACTAAAAAAATGGTAAAAAAGTCAGTCTTGATATAACTGAAGAATTTGTAAAAAAGGTCAGTCTTGATATTACTGAAATATTTGAAAAAAAGTCAGTCTTGATATTACTGAAGAATTGGTAAAAAAGTCAGTCTTGATATTACTGAAGAATTGGTAAAAATGTCAGTCGTGATATTACTGAAGAATTAGTAAAAATGTCAGTCGTGATATTACTGAAGAATGGTAAAAAAGTCAGTCGTGATATTACTGAAGAATGGTAAAAATGTCAGTCTTGATATTACTGAAGAATTTGTAAAAAAAGTCAGTCGTGATATTACTGAAGAATTGGTAAAAAAAGTCAGTTGTGATATTACTGAAGAATTAGTAAAAATGTCAGTCGTGATATTACTGAAGAATGGTAAAAAAGTCAGTCGTGATATTACTGAAGAATGGTAAAAATGTCAGTCTTGATATTACTGAAGAATTTGTAAAAAAAGTCAGTCGTGATATTACTGAAGAATGGTAAAAATGTCAGTCTTGATATTACTGAAGAATTTGTAAAAAAAGTCAGTATTGATATTACTGAAAAATGGTAAAAAAGTCAGTCTTGATATTACTGAAGAATTGGTAAAAAAAGTCAGTTGTGATATTACTGAAGAATTAGTAAAAATGTCAGTCGTGATATTACTGAAGAATGGTAAAAAAGTCAGTCTTGATATTACTGAATAATGGTAAAAAAGTCAGTCTTGATATTACTGAAAAATGGTAAAAAAGTCAGTCTTGATATTACTGAAAAATGGTAAAAAAGTCAGTCTTGATATTACTGAAGAATTTGTAAAAAAAGTCAGTTGTGATATTACTGAAGAATTAGTAAAAATGTCAGTCGTGATATTACTGAAGAATGGTAAAAAAGTCAGTCGTGATATTACTGAAGAATGGTAAAAATGTCAGTCTTGATATTACTGAAGAATGGTAAAAAAGTCAGTCTTGATATTACTGAAGAATGGTAAAAAAGTCAGTCTTGATATTACTGAAGAATTTGTAAAAAAAGTCAGTTGTGATATTACTGAAGAATTAGTAAAAATGTCAGTCTTGATATTACTGAAGAATTTGTAAAAAAAGTCAGTCTTGATATTACTGAAGAATTGGTAAAAAAAGTCAGTTGTGATATTACTGAAGAATTAGTAAAAATGTCAGTCTTGATATTACTGAAGAATTTGTAAAAAAAGTCAGTCTTGATATTACTGAAGAATTGGTAAAAAAGGTCAGTCTTGATATTACTGAAATATTAGTAAAAAAGTCAGTCTTGATATTATTGAAATATTGGTAAAAAAGTCAAGTCTTGATATTACTGAAAAATGGTAAAAAAGTCGTCCTAATATTACTGAAGAATTAGTAAAAAAGTCAATCATGATATTACTGAAGAATTAGTAAAAAAGTCAGTCTTGATATAACTGGAAAATTGGTAAAAAAGTCAGTCTTGATATTACTGAAAAACGGTAAAAAAGTCGTCTTAATATTACTGAAGAATTAGTACAAAAGTCAAGTCTTGATATAACTGAAAAACGGTAAAAAAGTCGTCTTAATATTACTGAAGAATTAGTAAAAAAGTCAGTCTTGATTTTACTGAAAAACGGTAAAAAAAGTCCGTCTTAATATTACTGAAGAATTACTAAAAAAGTCACTCTTGATATTACTGAAGAATTGGTAAAAAAGTCAGTCTTGATATTACTGAAGAATTGGTAAAAAAGTCAGTCTTGATATAACTGGAAAATTGGTAAAAGTCAAGCTAATGGACACTTCAAGAAATGAATATAGTCAGGGAAGAGTGATCGTCTGTTAGCCTTCATTGGGTGCCTTTATTGGTAGACGTTGTTTTAACAGAGAGTTAATGGTACATCTAATTTATGTCTTTGTGATTCTAAATTTGAAAAAAAAGCAAAACATGTCACAATAATAGATTATAATGCTATTTTCATGTTTCAACTTCTATGTATGGGTAAATTTTAGATCATCTGGGCGATTGGGCTGATGATTAAACTGCTGTCACGATCAGTTGTTGGAAAACCCATTTCCTGGCAGCGCTTGCATATCTATTAGTGAAAAAAATATTATGAATTTCATTTTAGAAAAAATTCTGGGTTATGTCATGACGTGAACCAGACCACTGCTTTCCAATAACAGCGATTGGAATTGTAGAAAAGTCAATATTTCTTGGTTTGCCATTGTTCAAATCATGACCTAAATAATTTGAAAAGTCATTGTTTGTTTCTTGTGTTTCTCAATGTCTTTGAAAGGTTTAATAACTGATTTTATCATAATATGTTGCGCAAACTTAATGAAATGAAGTATGCAATTTAGATATTTACTCGTCCCCTGTGATGATATTATTAAGATAATGCAATTATTATGTTCTAGTAATCAGGTTGGTATTTACCAATTATGGTGGTGGTGAATATCACTGGAAGCTCAAAGTTATGGCACAGTTCTAAGAATGATTTTTCATTTATACTGATTTTTAGCTCTATTGCCATTTCCCGCTCAGAGCTTGCATGAACCACTGTCGAGTCTGTTACCAAGCCTGCATATTAATTTATACTGTTAAGCAGTAGTATATTGTGCCTTACACTCCTGGTGATATTATTTTGCTGTTGCTGTAATAAGTAAATAACTGTTGTAACGGTATCTCCAACTTGCACTATCGCAATATAAGTACATGAATACCATAGAGGTGGTATAGTTACAGAGTGTCTGGCTCCTGTTTCACCAATGTTTACTCACAGTCTAAGAAAACTTAAGTCTAAGAAAAGCAGCCAGGTGATCATGATTTTAGACTGGTTCCAGTAAGACTGCATATGGTGTCATTGATATTGATTATATAATAGATAATAACCAGTCAAAATTTAAGTTCAGTTTTTAAGTATTTAAGTAAATGTTGGTGAAACAGTCATCAAGACGGTACTATGTTAAAAATGGCATTTGATAAATTTACCCCATTAAAAGTAAAAAAGGTGAAAAAAGTAAAAGAAAAATAAGAGCGGTCAACGTCCATTATCAGTTGCCATAAACCGTCTAATGCCCTTTCTTACTGCTTAATTGAACACTTGTGATGTAAAGTTCCTTCAATCAGTTCCTACTCATGACTGCTAAGAACATTTATCAAGTACACACTTGACATTTCTCAGAATCTGCTGAACTCTGCGGTTAGGCTATCCTTAAAAAAATATCTGTTTGCTGTGCTCCAACCCAGTATTTTTCATGCGGGTATCTAAATTTTTATTTTGCATAGTGTTTTTAAAGAAAAATGGATATAAATCATAAAAAAATCAAACGCTTTGAAAGCCAATAAAAAAATTTGGGTAGCTGCAATTTTGAGTGAGTAAGTAGGAGCACGGCAAACAATTGATATTTTAAGGATGGCCACAACTGCTGAGATAATCATTTCCTGAGAGTTGCTGCCTCTGTCAATATATGCTGCATTGTGATGATTCCAGTTTGATTTCTCACTTGCCCTTCAATGTAATTAGTTTACATCGGGGATTATGGAAGTCAGGAATCGATAATTATACTTATGTCGTACCATACCTGATAATAGAGTCTGTCACGATTCACATCTCCTCCTGGTGCCTGAGTGCTTGAATGTTCTTGACCTTTTTGGGATTAGGAGTTTTATAACATCACTTCTGACATAGTCTTTGCTCTTTAAACTTTATTTCGTATTTCAGATAATTTTTTTTTCATTTTTAAGCTCTACTGGCCAAAGGCCAGAAGGGCTTATGCGATGGTGCATTGTCTGTCTGAAACCACTAGGCCAATTAAAATCAAACTTCACATGGATGTTTCTATTGCATAGGAGACTGTACAGAAGATTTTTTTTTGTTTCAATCTGTATTTCATGATGGCTGCGGTTACTAAAAATAGTCTAAAACTTAAAAAATCTTCTTCTCATGAACCGTCCAACAGAACAGTTACATGGTTTTCTTCCTGACTAGGTACAGTTGGATCATCTTGTGGACATAAAATGTATAGGCAAGACCTTTTTAAGATATTTTATTTGTTTTCATTTGCGGCTCAACTGAAGCTTACTAATGTCCCATGTTCTCGAGTCAGGAGACGACTTTTTCAATTTCTCAACGCAACATTATCCTCTGATTTATGGAGAGCCATATCTTGCTACGACTTTGTTAAATCACCAGACTATAATAATTATTAAATGACTCCATTTCTCATTTTTGATGACCTACCAAGTAACCATCATCATTTTTTTAAATTCGCTGTATGTTATCAAGAATGAGTAATTACTTATTTGACGAATAGGATGATTCTCACCATGTGATGACTATGCTTTATAGGTGACATGGCGACAATGCTTTATAGGCAACAATGCTTTATAGGCAACAACAATGCTTTATAGGTAATAACAATGCTTTATAGGTGACATTGCTTTATAGGCAACAGTTTTGACTCTGTTGAATTACCTCCAACCATAGATTTTCACCTCATTGATTTGTATTTAGGCTTGATAGTTATTAAGATGAATTGATTGGCACGGCAGGTGATCAAACCACACAGGATATCATCACCGGTGTACAGTGAGCTTACCCGTCATAAAAGTGGCAACTGATCTACAGTCATTTTATGCTTTATTACATTGTAAAATCAATGAGTTTCTAATGAAAAATAGCCTGTATAGTTGAATTTTTTTGTATAAAAGTTATTCAAATTGTTAGGTGTTTCTTCTCTACAAATAAAACTGGAATCCTCTTTATATCCAAAAATGTATTAAAAATGGAGTTAATTCCAATTCAAAAAAAGAAATAAAAATCTAGCACTTTAAATTATGTGAAATCTCATTGGACGATTCTCATCATGCGATCAACAATGCTTTATAGGCGACAGTTTTGATTCTGTTGAATTGTTATTTACTGGAATCAATAAGATTTTCACCTTGTCATTGATTTCTAATTAGGCTTGATAGTTATAAAGACGGATTGATTGACACTGCAGGTGATCTAACCATATCATCAATGGCGTGCAGTGAGCTAAATACCTGTCATAAAAGTGGTAACTGATCTATAGTCATTTTATGCTTTATTACATTGTGAAATCAATGAGTTTCTAATGAATAATAACCTTTATAGTTGAATTTTTTTGTATTGTAAAGACAGTCATTAGATTCACTCAAAGGTCTTCGTTCTCCCTCAATAAAACTTATACCATATTATACAGAACCTGTCACGTGTTGAAATCCAATAAAAACAACAAAGAATATATTGGGCACATCTATTAAACTAAATAGATGGCAATACTAGCAACATTCTGTCCTGCAATACTAGCAACATTCTGCCCTGCAATACTAGCAACATTCTGTCCTGCAATTCTAGCAACATTCTGTCCTGCAATACTAGCAACATTCTGTCCTGCAATTCTAGCAACATTCTGTCCTGCAATACTAGCAACATTCTGTCCTGCAATACTTGCAACATTCTGTCCTGCAATACTAGCAACATTCTGTCCTGCAATTCTAGCATCATTCTGTCCTGCAATTCTAGCAACATTCTGTTCTGCAATTCTAGCAACATTCTGTCCTGCAATACTAGCAACATTCTGTCCTGCAGTACTAGCAACATTCTGTCCTGCAATTCTAGCAACATTCTGTCCTGCAATACTAGCAACATTCTGTCCTGCAATGCTAGCAAGATACTGTCCTGCAATTCTAGCAAGATACTGTCCCGCAATATTAGCAACATTATGTCCTTCATCTTTTGTATATTTTAGCTGTCTATTAACTAAAAAATCAGGATCCTGGCTTAGATCAGTGAACCTCTAATCACTGAGATTGTGGATTGGAGCCTAGATTTACGGAAAAAATGAAGTAAGACAGTTTATCTGCAATGAGTTGTAGATTATATAAATGGAGAAATTGTAGCTTTAAGATTGTTTCATGTTGGGCAAATTGCCGAAATGGAATTTCTAGAGCCCAATAACAGACTTTGATATTTTTGATAGGTTATTAAATTGACCCAGCTGCCTTCTTGAAGTTTTGACATTTGATTGAAATATTTACAGATGGTATTGTGGTTGTCAGAAGAACACCAGTACTGTCAGTGTGACGGTACAATGTTTATTAAATGAATTTGATATAAAGGAAAAACTCTCTCCAGACATTTTCTATGTAAAAAAGAATCTGTGACCAATTCAGTAGTTTTTCAAATAGAAGAATAGATTTTGACAGATAGTAAACGGAAGGCACGGTCGTACAAATTAACTTGATTGGAGAAGCTAGACTTGTGTCTACTTAAGTCTGCGGTAACTATAAATAACCATATTCCACCAAATAAATGCCACTGAGGACGATGCCCTTACAAGTAGGTTTCTTTTAACTGATATCACTTCAAAACGTTATTTGTTTATTTTTAGACCCAAATTGGTTGGGTTGAGGGGAGGGCGGGGTGGTGTTTATTCAGTGGAATATGGTTAATCATTTTTAGATTTACTGATGAAAAATAAGGGAGGATTCCGTAAAACAGTGTTGTCTGCATGATTGTAACTTTTTATAATAACTGTTTATTAATTTTCTGTTTGCAGAGTCAAAGATCATGGATAGAAAAGACATTTCAGAAGAGGGAATGTTCCAAGTTTATACGCAGTACCAGAGATTCTGGAAAGTAAGTACAGTATAATTGGTCACGTGAAAAATCTAAAAGCAATTAGTGGGTTTAAGTTTAAAAAACTAATTAGCCTATTGTTTCACACCAATTATTGCCGCTGCTGTGGGCCAGCAGTAGAGTCTTCCATGCAAGAGTTGACAGGTCATTCATTTAATTCCTGGCAGAGTCAAGGGGGAGCGTAGGGGGTGAGGGGGCACAATTTTTAATCAGACGGCGCCAAGTATGATTTCCCAAGGGAGCACATTGTCACATGTCCAGTACCTGTAAATTATTGTGACAGCATGTGTATTACTGGTATTTAAAGGGAAAATATCAGGAAAAAAGCTATATATGTCTTAAAAATAAAATAGCTATTAAAATGGCTAAAAAATATATCTCATTATCATATAAAATCTGAATGGTTTGGTATGTCAAATCCACCAAAAACGTGGTAAACTTGAAACGAAATCCCCAATCTAAAAATAGACAGCACTTAAATACTGCTTGACATCATGCGGACTCTTTCTAAGATGCATCAATTTATATACTTGTATAACTGATCAAATTGAAATCAAAATGAAATTAAATGACTCGCTTAATATATCACAAAGTATGTTTCACTTTCAAGTGGGAAATCTATTTTAGTCTAACCTAGGCGTATAGCCCAAGTTAGGAAATCCCTTTCCAATATGTTATTTAAGCAAGTTTAAATAAATATCCTTATTTTTGATAATAGTTGTCACGGGAATAGAGCTCAAATCACCTGAGTGACAATCTGCAGATCTAAAGACATTACCTCAAAACAGCTGAGCATGTGGTCTAGTGGTAGAGCACCGAACCCATGATTGGTGTGTCATGGGTTCAATCCACTGTCACGGCTATGTGTGGTGTCCTTGAGCAAGACATCTTTTCTGCATATGCTTAGTACTGGTACTACCCAGGAAGACTTCGAGTCTGATTTGTTCAAGTTGTAAGAACTTGTTCCACAATTGAAGCAAAAAAAAATAATTTGACACTGGGGTCATTTTACAGAGGGGTCAAAATACTATACGACACCAGCACTGTATTAAGTAAGTGTGTATGACAAATGTAAATCTCCCCCTTGTTATTGCAACCAACACATTTCTTAAAATTGAGAAAATCACATATTTGACTCGATCAATATTTGCAGTATTGTTTTGATTGGCCGGATATGCAAAATGAGAAATGAAGAGTTCATATCATTTAAATCTTCTTATAGGAAATCCAGATATTGTAAATTTCCAATTTAAATATAAATTGGACATTTAATGCCCAACTTCCATGCAACAAATATAAAAAGAGTTTTTCTCTTCCAAATTGTATACAAAACATTCGGCAAACAAATCTCTAAATTTGTTTAAAAATTTATACAATTGAACTATTATTTTAAAACTGGGAAACAAATTGAAAACTCATTTTTAACACGCACTCAAGGATAATGAAATCCAATTTTATTATATGACAAACTCTCTCAAATAAATATTTGAACCATACAGCATACAGCTAGGACCATATTTTTTTTTTTTTTTTTTGGGGGGATGGATCCCTTTCATAAGAAAAAATCGTTGTGGTGAAAATTGGGGGGGGGGGGACAAAATAATGCAAATTGTAAGCAATGTTGTATGTTTAAAACAGTCCACAGGTCAACATAATGTGCTTTTTTTTGTTTTAGAAATATATATATACGTTGTACATACACTTAACACAACAGTAAACCTGTCACCAGACATTTTATGTACCAGACATTTTGTTTATTATACTCCCGACAAACGAAGTTTTGAGGGGGTATATTGGAGTCACCCTGAGGTCGGTCTGTCGGTCCGTCCGTCCGTCGGTCCGTTGGTCTGTCGGTCGGTCTGTCCGTTGCAATTTTCCTTGTCCGGAGCATCACTTGAAAAGTACTGGATGGAATTTCATCAAACGTAATACAATGGTAGAATATAATGAGAGGAAGTGCAGTGTACAAGAAACATAACTCTATTCTTGCTAATTACAGAGTTATTGCCCTTTGATATTTTTTCTTGTCCGGAGCATAACTTGAAAAGTACCAGATGGAATTTCATCAAGCTTCATACAATGGTAGAATATAATGAGAGGAAGTGTAGTGTACAGGAAACATAACTCTATTCTTGCTAATTACAGAGTTATTGCCCTTTGATATATTTCCCTTTGATATTTTTTCTTGTCCGGAGCATAACTTGAAAAGTACCGGATGGAATTTCATCAAGCTTCATACAATGGTAGAATATAATGAGAGGAAGTGCAGTGTACAGGAAACATAGCTCTATTCTTGCTAATTACAGAGTTATTGCCCTTTGATATATTTCCCTTGTCTGGAGCATTACTTTTAAAGTACTGGATGGAATTTCATCAAACTTCATACATTGGTAGAATATAATGACATGAAGTGCAGTGTACAAGAAACATAACTCTATTATTGCTAATTACAGAGTTATTGCCCTTTGATATATTTCCCTTGTCTGGAGCATTACTTTTAAAGTACTGGATGGAATTTCATCAAACTTCATACAATGATAGAATATAATGAGAGGAAGTGCAGTGTACAAGAAACATAACTCTATTATTGCTAATTACAGAGTTATTGCCCTTTGATATTTTTTCTTGTCCGGAGCATAACTTGAAAAGTACCTGATGGTATTTCATCAAGCTTCATACAATGGTAGAATATAATGAGAGGAAGTACAGTGTACAAGAAGCATAACTCTATTCTTGCTAATTATAGAGTTATTGCCCTTTGATATATTTCCCTTGTCCGGAGCATTACTTTTAAAGTACTGGATGGAATTTCATCAAACTTCATACAATGGTAGAATATAATGACAGGAAGTGCAGTGTACAAGAAACATAACTCTATTCTTGCTAATTACAGAGTTATTGCCCTTTGATATATTTCCCTTGTCTGGTACAGTACTTTTAAAGTACTTTTAAAGCCATCAGTGATAACAGTTTAATAAAGTTCATGAAAGAACCAAGTTGATGAATACATGGAGTTCGAGCAAAGCAGGTTCGATATTGTATTCCTAGTGCTCTTGTTTGTTTCTTATCCATAAAATTGTTGTCCCTCAACATAACTCGAAAAAAGTATAACATTTATTGATTGCCATGAAAGCTTGTACACTGCACAATAATTAAAAAGACCGTTTTTAATTTTAACAAAACCATAAAAAAATTAAAAATACAAACAACTCAATCCATAACATTCTCTTTTATTAAGAATTTTTTTTGTCTGGAGCATAACTTTAAAACTATTGGATATAATTTAATAAAACTTCATACAATGGTTAACCATTTTCTGTCATGGCAGCGTTCGGGGGTATTCATCACCTTCAGTGATAGGTCTAGTTTTCTCAAAAACCATCACAGCAGTTTCCTTGAAATTTGGACTTGAATAAGAAAGAACACTGCTACGTTAAATCAATACATAATTGTCTGTTTATGTCGTATACATAATTGTCTGTTTATGTCGTATACATAATTGTCTGTTTATGTCGTATACATAATTGTCTGTTTATGTCTTATACATAATTGTCTGTTTATGTCGTATACATAATTGTCTGTTTATGTCTTATACATAATTGTCTGTTTATGTCGTATACATAATTGTCTGTTTATGTCTTATACATAATTGCCTGTTTATGTCGTATACATAATTGCCTGTTTATGTCGTATACATAATTGCCTGTTTATGTCTTATACATAATTGCCTGTTTATGTCGTATACATAAATGCCTGTTTATGTCGTATACATAATTGCCTGTTTATGTCGTATACATAATTGCCTGTTTATGTCGTATACATAAATGCCTGTTTATGTCGTATACATAATTGCCTGTTTATGTCGTATACATAATTGCCTGTTAATGTCGTATACATAATTGCCTGTTTATGTCGTATACATAATTTCCTGTTTACGTTGTATACATAATTGCCTGTTTATGTCGTATACATTGTCTGTTTATGTCGTATACATAATTGTCTGTTTATGTCGTATACATAATTGCCGGTTTATGTCGTATACATTGTCTGTTTATGTCATATACATAACTGTCTGTTTATGTCGTATACATAATTGCCGGTTTATGTCGTATACATTGTCTGTTTATGTCATATACATAACTGTCTGTTTATGTCGTATACCAGGCCTTTTAAAATTCCAAAATGCAAATCGGTCCAGGTTTTTTACTACCGTAAGAATCGCACTTATTTATAAAAAATCACTAAAATTGCCTTACATTATGCCATTACATGTATGCATACCCCACCAACCATGTCAGCTGCATCGTGTATTTCTCCGTTAATTTATTAATAGGAAACGATTTCAAGTTTATTTGTGTATTATTTAAAACATACTTTATCACAATGTGTACATTTTAATGACTGACATTATGTTTCTGCTTTACTGAATAATTTTCATTATATTAAAAATGTTCAATCGAACCGGAAGTGATGCAAGTTTCGGAAGCTGCGTGAAATAATCACCGTGGAAACCAATGTAATGGTTCAACCACCAAAATAAATCATTCAGAACCTGGCCCACATCAAAACAAAATCGGTCCGGCTTTTATCACTTTCATTAATTAATGTCATTAATTTTATAATTAAAATTATTTTTTTTAAAAAATGAAACAAACAATTAACACTGCACGTTTTATCAAATATTTTAATGACGCAAACAATATTCGGGCCGACCGTCCCAGCTTTGGCTAGCGGTATATCAAAGAAATATATGAACGCAAACACAGTCTTTTGATGAACCGACAGAACGCTATGGGTCACTGATTACACATCGAAGGCGTGCTACATAGCGATAGACTCTTCGGATAAACTCCCCTAATACCGTCAATGGTTTAGTCGGAATTGCACAGCAGGTGACAAAACAAACGGATTATTGGGTCAAATTATATTGCCGCAAGGCGTATTTCACAGGTCAGTATGGCATGGTAAGAGCAATTTATGAGATTTTATACATCCGATAGAAAATATCTGGACCGATTTTTTATTGAACTTTGAAAATATATGGACCGATTTTTTATTAAACTTTGAAACGAAAACCGGTTTTGAACTTCAGAAATCGGTCCAAAAACCGAAAAACCGGCAATTTTAGAAGGCCTGTCGTATACATAATTGCCTGTTTATGTCGTATACATTGTCTGTTTATGTCGTATACATAATTGTCTGTTTATGTCGTATACATAATTGCCTGTTTATGTCGTATACATTGTCTGTTTATGTCGTATACATAATTGCCTGTTTATGTCGTATACATTGTCTGTTTATGTCGTATACATACGTCTGTTTATGTCGTATGCAAACTTTGATAACGCTACTCAATATTTGACGAATATACTGGAAATACAAAAGTGGCGAGTTAGCTGTTCCATTCCATATGTATCGACACCTGTAAATTTCTACTCAGCATCATCCAGTACCCGTTACGCTACTCAAAAGTGAGCCAGAGTTATTATAGACCAACCCCCCCCCCCCCACCACACTAAAAAAAAACAAAAAACAACAACACCACAACAACAACCCCCACAAAGTATTTTTATGTGGATAGGTAGCTATTTTTTTATGCTTTACCAAGTTTATTTAACAGAATTGTAAATTTAAGGATATGCAAAGTAAATTTCAATTAACACATTTGGGCATTTGTCTCAAATGGTAATTCTTTAGTAATTTTATGGGTATAGTAAACTTTTTCAGATTTTTATGGTATATACCACATTCAGAATTAGCATTAGTTTGATATTGTAAAATATCAATAGACCAATGGAATTCATATCCAAGCATTAATTTACATCTAAAACTTAATATCAAAAAAATCATTTTATACAACTAGTGGTGTCCCATTGATTTGAGTAAAAAAAATCATTAAAAGATACACAAATTGATATTTCCTTGGATTTTTCTTATAAAATTTATTGTTAAAATCTGATGAAGTAAAAATTATTTATCTTAGTCAAATCCTTTTGCAAACTTAAAAACAAAAGTAAAAGTGTGCACAAGTACTAGGATACTCAAATTCACATTCAAATGTAGACTGATGTGCAAATTTTAGCGAAAGTGTCAAGTGAATAATTTACGGAAAGTGCCCTGTGTTACAACATAATTTAACTTTGAAATTAAATTTTGAATTTGTAAAAGCTTTCATTTGAATACTGGCATTAATCAAAGTATAGTTCATGCAGTCGCTTAATAGTTTGCACAACACATAAAAACAATAATGGGTTTGACAAAATAAGTTTTACACTTAATTCCAAACTGACACTTAAAGAGACGCTGTGATCTCGTGCACCTTGTTTAAGCAGTCCTAATTGAAAAGATTGATTGATTGATTACATAGGTTAAACAAGTAATATTTTTTTCACCGAGAGCTTTGTTCGCATCACTATTGATTCCATTATTGTATCTAACCCATCATAAAGTGAGAAGAAATATAAGTCTTACTGGCTCAGTAAGCTTCTTTTGTTTTTCAACTCACCTGAGCCGAATTCTCACAGGTGAGCTTTTGTGATCGCCTGGTGTCCGTCGTCTGTCATCCGTCATTAACTTTTAGCTTTTAACAGCTCTGAAACCACTGGGCCAATTTTGATATTACTTCACAGAAATGTTCCTTGGGTGACCCTCTACCAAGTTTGTTCAAGCCATCTTGATTCTTCAAAAAACATGGCCGCCAGGGGGGCAGGGCAAGTTTAATTAGTAAAAACTTAAAAAATCTTCTTGTCAGAAACTGCTAGCTCGATTTTAAAATAATTTCACAGAAATGTTCTTTGGGTGATTCTCTTCCAAGTTTGTTCAAGCCATCTTGATTTGTCAAAAAACATGGCAGCCATGGGGCGGGGTTAGTTTAAGTAGTAAAAACTTAACAACAATTGACATGTGCCTTTAACTAGATTCATTATAAATTGCCATGTGCCTTTAAACAGATTCATCAACAATTGACATGTGCCTTTAACTAGATTCATTATAAATTGCCATGTGTCTTTAACCAGATTCATCAATAATTGCCATGTGCCTTTATCCAGATTCATCAACAATTGCCATGTGCTTTTAACCAGATTCATCAACAATTGCCATGTGCCTTGAACCAGATTCATCAACAATTGCCATATGCTTTTAACCAGATTCATCAACAATTGCCATGTGCTTTTAACCAGATTCATCAACAATTGCCATGTGCTTTTAACCAGATTCATCTTAAAGTGCCATGTGCCTTTAACCAGATTCATCATAAATTGCCATGTGCCTTGAACCAGATTCATCAACAATTGCCATGTGCTTTTAATCGCTGGATTCCAGTATTTATTTTAACCGATATAAGACAAGCCTTTTACTCTTCAAGACACTGACTACTGCCCCACATATTTAGAGGTGAGAAATTCATGGCTGTAGAGATAAAGTTCATGACCGAACACAGAATGTGGTTTGGTCTGGTTTTGCACTCACAACCTAGAAATGGATAGACAGTCGGATGCATTACCAACTGGGATTAGAGCCAGGCCTGGTCCAATATAATATATCTGTGGCATTCAAAATTTCACTCATGGAACCTTCTTGTTCAAAACAGTACAAATTAATTATAAATTGGTTTGCAGTTTAACCGTATTCTAACAATTAACGTAATTTTCATTTTTTAATGGTCAAAAGTGAACAGATTCAATGTACCACATCATGCAGTGTATTTCAATCTGCAACAGACGACCAACAAAATGCTTAAGAGAATGATATACGGAAGTGTTTAAAGAAACTATCTATAGTGATGAATTTGATATATGGGTTTGAAAAGTATGTAAAAGCGTCTTGTTGGCTGAGCGATGTGAAGGATTCTGTTAATAGAGCCAATAAAGTTTACAGATTCGATATAAATCATTGGAAGCTGGGTAATTGGAATCGTGTTAAACACATTACAAATTATATATATATAGAATCCAGTTTAATTTGCAGAAGCCAGGCCCTATCAGCTCAGTTGGTAACATGTCTTGACTATCAATCCAGGGGTCGTGAGTCCGAAACCCCGCTCGGCAACAGTTTCTGTGATGACTGATACATGACATTATGTCTTATTATCATTCCTCTCTCACCACTGATTCAATTGGGAAAGTTATCAGTTACTTGCGGAAATGGGGTGTGCTCGAGTGCTGGTTAACCTCTTAGGATTCCAGAAGACAGTGGTTAGGTTAACTGAACATCTGTTAGCCCTCGATGGCATAAAAATGAAGCTTATTATTCGATCAATCAATCAATAAATTCACAGAAATCAATACAGGTCCTTCAACAAGAAAGTGCTAACTGTCTCACAGTTTTTATTCGGAGTTGGAATGGATACCCATCACCTCGGCAATGAGAGGTAGCTAGGAGACATTGAGAATGAGCCTTAGACCAATCGGCCTAGCAGAACCCCTGTATAAAACTCTACTTTATTATTTTAAAAACGGGCGGTATTGGTAATCCTACAAATTGGCCAGTACTCCTGGGTTTTAAAATCAGGCAGTATATTGGTAATCCTACAAATTGGCTAGTACTCCTGGGTTTTAAAATCAGGCAGTATTGGTAATCCTACAAATTGGCCAGTACTCCTGGGTTTTAAAATCAGACAGTATTGGTAATCGTACAAACTGGCCAGTACTCCTGGGTTTTAAAATCAGGCAGTATATTGGTAATCCTACAAACTTGCCAGTACTCCTGGGTTTTAAAATCAGGCAGTATTGGTAATCCTACAAACTGGCCATTACTCCTGGATTTTAAAAACCAGGCAGTTTATTGATAATCCTACAAACTGGCCAGTACTCCTGGGTTTTAAAATCAGGCTGTATTGGTAATCCTACAAACTTGCCAATACTCCTGGGTTTTAAAATCAGGCAGTATTGGTAATCCTACAAACTGGCCATTACTCCTGGGTTTTAAAATCAGGCAGTATTGGTAATCCTACAAACTGGCCATTACTCCTGGATTTTAAAACTAGGCAGTTTATTGGTAATCCTACAAACTGGCCAGTACTCCTGGGTTTTTAAATCAGGCTGTATTGGTAATCCTACAAACTTGCCAGTACTCCTGGGTTTTAAAATCAGGCAGTATTGGTAATCCTACAAACTGGCCAGTACTCCTGGGTTTTAAATTCAGGCTGTATTGGTAATCCTACAAACTGGCCATTACTCCTGGATTTTAAAACCAGGCAGTTTATTGATAATCCTACAAACTGGCCAGTACTCCTGGGTTTTAAAATCAGGCTGTATTGGTAATCCTACAAACTGGCCTGTACTCCTGGGTTTTAAAATCAGGCAGTATTGGTAATCCTACAAACTGGCCAGTACTCCTGGGTTTTAAAATCAGGCAGTTTGTGTAATCCTACAAACTGGCCAGTATTCCTGGGTTTTAAAATCAGGCAGTATATTGGTAATCCTACAAACTGGCCAGTACTCCTGGGTTTTTAAATCAGGCAGTATTGGTAATCCTACAAATTGGCCAGTACTCCTGGGTTTTAAAATCAGGCAGTATTGGTAATTCTACAAACTGGCCAGTACTCCTGGGTTTTAAAATCAGGCTGTATTGGTAATCCTACAAACTGGCCAATACTCCTGGGTTTTAAAATCAGGCAGTATTGGTAATCCTACAAACTGGCCATTACTCCTGGATTTTAAAACCAGGCAGTTTATTGGTAATCCTACAAACTGGCCAGTACTCCTGGGTTTTAAAATCAGGCTGTATTGGTAATCCTACAAACTTGCCAATACTCCTGGGTTTTAAAATCAGGCAGTATTGGTAATCCTACAAACTGGCCATTACTCCTGGGTTTTAAAATCAGGCAGTATTGGTAATCCTACAAACTGGCCATTACTCCTGGATTTTAAAACTAGGCAGTTTATTGGTAATCCTACAAACTGGCCAGTACTCCTGGGTTTTAAAATCAGGCTGTATTGGTAATCCTACAAACTGGCCTGTACTCCTGGGTTTTAAAATCAGGCAGTATATTGGTAATCCTACAAACTGGCCAGTATTCCTGGGTTTTAAAATCAGGCAGTATATTGATAATCCTACAAACTGGCCAGTACTCCTGGGTTTTAAAATCAGGCAGTATTGGTAATCCTACAAATTGGCCAGTACTCCTGGGTTTTAAAATCAGGCAGTATTGGTAATTCTACAAACTGGCCAGTATTCCTGGGTTTTAAAATCAGGCAGTATTGGAAATCCTACAAATTGGCCAGTACTCCTGGGTTTTAAAATATTCCTTTGGCAAAAATCTTTCACAGAGTTATGTACTGCTTAAACAGCAAAATATGATATCTGCCATTCTTTGTTTGTGTGTTTGAAATTATGAAAAGGGTTTGGGATGGGGGGGGGGGGGGGGGACATTTTATTACTGAACCATGAATAATTTTTTATGATAATTTTGATTTGCTTTGGAAACCAACCAAAAACTTCTGTCAAGCTTTGTCAAGCTATCTTCATTGTAACTTCCTGCAGTTCTTTGTTCTTATCTTTTGATGATTTTCACATCGCTTAGCAATCTAGCGTAAGTGATGTTTTACTGAAGACTGTGACATGGACCATCATGCACTGCTGGTTAATAAATCTCCCATTTATAAAGCTTCTCCAGTGATATTTTTGACTTAAAGAAGTTAATAAAAATCTTTCATGTTGTCACAATCCAACCCATATTTTGAAACTTCATCACAAATCTGTTTAAAGGCACATGGCGATTTATGATGAATCTGGTTAAAGGCACATGTCAATTGTTGATGAATCTGGTTAAGTAAACTGTTAAAAATATGTTCAAGTTTTTATTTACCCTCGTGATTTTGGCTAGCAAGAAACTAATTATTGAAACTAAATGTGTGAGAAATTGATAATTAAACATAATATTATTAGTTTGACCTTGACCTAGTTGGCAATATACTATTTTTATATGAAGGTGTCACACATCTACATGTATTACACTTTGTTGTCAGTGTGACATTTTTATCCAAGGAAATATTAGTTTTCAATCAAATATAATGAATGCCCTGAACATCCCTATACTTTTTTATCAGCCAATCATCAATATTATGCATAGTTTTCATTTTTAATCTAATTACAAAAGATATTTACACTAAAGAGCATCCACACTGTCCTCCCACACACCCCTCCATCTTTTTAAGAAAAAAAAGGATGATAATCTAGCAATTAATTTATAATGGCCTAAAGTGCTGTCTGTCCAAATGAGAAGCATCTAGGCCCTTCCTGGATGATCTGTATTCCTTGTATACCACATAAACTTTCAATATTGAATACACCATGCAGTCTTCCAGTCTGCTAGCACCAAGGTACTCAATTGTTTGATCTATGGACCAGTCTTGCCTGTCATATAATTTAAATATATAAATCATGGGCAATTTGGATCAAATGGGTTTATACAAGGCATTGTGGACAGTTAGAGTCATGTATCAACTTTGGAGACAAGGAAAGTCTATAGACAATAGTTAGAGACATAATTTGAGGGAGCTTTGATAGGTCATTGGAATTTATCTCGAAAATCAGTAAGACACAGGTCTGTTTAATGCGTGAAATAACTTCATTGCCATGGTAATAATGAATAAATCTGTTCCATGTATTTTTTTTAAAAAAATATATTTGAAGCTGTTTTGAAAAACGTTTATTTTAAAATATATAGTTATATTACCGTTAGTTGTAATCCGCCACACCGTTTATATTTTTAGGGTCATATAATGGTCAGAATCTTCCCCTGGGACAGGAGTTGGGGGTGGGGTATCAGGGAGCAAGATTTCATGTTTAACCAGTACACATTACTTGGGCTTTTTGCAGGGAGTGACAAAAATGACTGAATCTTTTGAAAGATTTACTAAACGTAACACGTTACTGCAACATGTGACTACTTTTGTTTCAGATGTTGTTGTGGCAGACCAGAGAGTTGGCAGGGCCATGTTCCACAGGCCCTTGGGGTTCCACTTGACGAACGCTGGCATCCGTACAGACATACAGAGGCCAAGCCCACAGATTCCTATGGTGTTCTGGAGTTCCAAGGGGCACCACATCCCAGCAAGGCCCAGGTAATATTGAGACTAGGCCCCAGTGTTTATGTCTCACAACACAGTTGGAACCCCTTTCTTGCTGCGGTAACATGATTCTTACTCTTAAAAGAAGTTATTTGGCTTGAAATATTTTGAAAAAGTTCATGGTGGTTGTGATTTTTTGCTGAAGATGAGAAGATGCTGTCATAGCATTAACTGCAATGAGACATCACTGTTACTAAAACAGTGACTTTAATAGGATTTTAACAGATGCATGTATTTATGAGCAATTGAGGACTTTTTTAAAAAAAATATTATAGGGTGTGTTAAAGAAAACCAAGCTGGTCATCCTACCATGTTTTGTGCATTTTTATGTGTGGATACATTCCTGCTGCGGAAAAAATATACATTAAAAAATATTCAATGTGGAATATTTTTTTACCGTGGAAATTCTAGACCTTATTTTATATAGAACCGAACAAAATTCAACTGTGTAGTGAGACCTTTATTGCTTTATAAAGGGTTTGCCAATTCAAGAAGAATTTAATTCGGGAGTTTGCCCAAATTTTTGGATTTGTTTTAGTCCAAGCTTTTTATGATGGTAACGGAGATGTATACACTGTATTACCATAATAGGTCCTCACATAGGGGTTGGGTGACATTGGTTTAAGGGAACAATATTGATGTAGGAAAAAAATGACAAAAAGGAAAAAAATAATCTTCAAAATAAAAACAATAATTTTCATGTTGCTCCGACAGAAAAAAATAATAAAATAAGATATAAAAAAAAAATAAAATTAAATAAAATTCTCCCCCCCACCACTCCATTTTTAAGAAAAAAAGAGGATGATAATCAAGCAATTAATTTATAATGGCCTAAGGTAAAACTAAGGTTAAGTTGGAAAAGTTAAAGGAAAAGGTTAGGAGTTTTTATATACTATACTTTTTATCAGTACATGTATTTCACCTAAACATAAACATATAATGTTACAAAAAGAACTTCTACCAGTATATACCCCTAGTTGATTGATGCTGACCCTTGCATAAAAGATGGAAGTGTTACATTTTATTGACGCTTATTGCGACTGAATTTATATATTTGCCTATTAAGGGCAATTTTCGGTGCAAAACTGTCACATTCGATTCTGGTTCCCAATTCCAAGTGTGAAACTTGTTCTCTCAAGTTGAATAATTTTGTCAGGAAAATTCTGAACTTGCCAATGTTATGCTATTAGCAAGCCAGTTAATTGGTATTGGGAGATTGCAGTTTTACCAATAAGCGGTAGTGAAGAAGAGGATATAATGAGGGGGAATCGTTACAAAAAAATAACAACATATTTGATATTAATCATACTGCCAAGAGATGTTGTATATGTTTTTAGCTCTACCGGACAGAACAACATATTTATAGCTCTACTGCCCAAAGGCTGTAATACGATGATGTGAAGTCCGCCATTGTCTGTTGTTGTCTGTTAAGCCATTATAAATTAGTTGCTAGATTATCATCCAAATTTTTCTTAAAAAATGGGGAGGGTGGGAGGATTTTTTTATTTTTTTAAATTTTTATTTTATGAAAATAAAAAGGGTTGGGGCGGCATGAAAATGATGCCACAATTAAAAATATCTCTGTTTCCCCTTACCCGACCCTAGATTTAAGAACTGGGTAGGTAGGTAGGCTTTTTTTTTTTTTTTTTTTTTTTTTGAAATCTACAAAAAACATACATGTATAAGATAAACAGAGAAACTTAACATTCTGTTAATTGATATGGCTATTCCAATGCAACAACATAATTTATATTACATGTATTAATTGTACTCAATACTAACTGTATTGCTCTTAGACGTGTAGGATTGAAAACTTAGAAAAACTGTAAAACAAATAGTATTTGTATAATATTTATATATAATAAACTGAACCATATTTATTTTAATTGACAAAATGAAACTGTATACAGAATAACTAGTATTAGTAAATCTGACAGCAGTTACTTAATTAAACTTTTGGCATTTAAAAATGCCTACAGAACTTTATTAAAAAATGAACTGTATATAGAATAATAAGTATTAATCTGTTGGCATTATTCAATATAGTTCATAGGCATTTTTAAATGCAACAGTTTTAGTAACTGCAGTCAAATTTTCTAGTATTAGTTATTCTGTATAATTATACAATTTCTGAACATTGTTTATCAAAATAAACTAGCAGAAGTAGTACTAACTTGCTCTGATCAAAGATTCACTTGCCCAGATTTTTATTACCAATACACTTCGGGGTATAATATAAAATAATTAAACCTAAATAGACTTAAATGTATCTATTTTTATGTAAGGTTAGCTCCCTATAACATTATGCATGTGTAAATCACAAGTTTTAAAGTTTGAATAAGACCGGGAGAAGTGAGAAAATTTCCGGGAGAACTGACTATGTCTCTATAAGTATGACTGACTTATTATGTTGTATTTAGTCTTTGTTCTTTATTGGCTATCACTTCTGTTCTGTCACTCTGTGGCAGTGTGGGAGTAGGTGTTAATTCAAAACATTATTTTAGATATCTTTCTCTTTTTTTCTAAATGATTGCTAAATATCATAACATACAACAATGGCAATGTCAAGCGTACAAAGCTATCCAAGAGAACTTGGCAGTCTATGATCTAGAAAAGTGCAACTAGTCAACTATATTTCAAATATTAAAAAGACAATTTATCTTAATTGTGGTTTTCAAAACTATATTTAAATCATGGCATGACTGCCAAAGAAAATTATACGCTGAAACCACACAACCAAAAAGCAATAAGTATATTACTATAATACCCGTACCACATTTTTCTTTACCGTGTACTTGATTTAAATATCAACGTTCATGTTTTCACAGCAGGGGTCATGAAAAACTTTTAAAAGCACTCGTCCGTCAGGCAAGTGGACTGGTAAAAAGTACTTGTTCGGATGGAAAACTCACTTGTCCAAAAAAGTTATAGTAAAATTATAAGTGTCTATTTTGGAAGCACGTGATAACCTTATCTTACCTTTAATAGTTTTATTACTTCATTTACTGTAAGTACACCACTAGCTCTAAATTATTACTTTTTTTACACTTTTCAGATTGTTTATTTTTCGATCTCTGCCAAAAAGTTTACTTGTCCGAAGGACTAGTTACTGGTAGAAATCACTCGTCAGGATGAGTGCTTTTGCCGGCCCCTGGTCACAGACAGTTCAAATTATTGTTAATCATCAAAATATTTATAAAAATACCAGAACTTAACGCTGATATTATACATTATGCGATCAATTGCGAATTATCTGCAAAAACATAATCAGATTTTAGAAATTGCCACCATCCGCTAACTACGTCATCTATTTTTAAATCCTTTCTCAGGAGCGCAGTAATATATGTGTACAGTGGTCATAGATATCCAACCATAGCGATTATTTAAAATAGATTAATTTATGTTCAAAGCTACACCCCAATCACATCAGAGGAATAAAAATAGATAATTGAATATGCATGAGAGGTTTTCCGAAGTCACAATATCGGGCATGCAGTAAACACCGCTGAGGTCAATTGTTTCTACTGATTAGTTATGGTCTATAAGCAAAAGTTTCACATATGTTGTATAGAATAGATATATTTGCAGACATGTGAATTGTGAAAACTCGCTTGTCCGATTTTTAAGAAAAATTAAAAAAAAGACCTCAGAAATTTTCCCCAATAAATTTTTTTCAGTTGGTGCTTTTTTCGTGGGTCAGTCGCGCAAGAGAAAACACAGATATTTTTAATTGTGGCTTTATGGGGCAAGCAGGGATGATAATCTAGTAATTAATTTACTATGGCCTTAGCAGCTTTTTATCTGAATTCACTAGGCCAATTATAATCACATGGATGTTTCTCATGTTTTTGAGATAATATATAAGATTTTCATTTCTAATCTAAATTTCAAGATGGCCGCCATTACTAAAAATAGTAAAAATTAAAAAAAAAGATCTTGTTCTTATGATCCGCCGAATAGATTTTGAAAATATTTAATTAGAAATGATGATGTCATATAGTTCTATTGGATTTGTACAAATGTTGTTCATGGGGTTAAAAAAATTACACCTTCTCTTAGGGCTCGGTTAGGGGACACATGTGATTATAACAGAGATTAAGATGGTGTTTTTTTTTTAAAAAAAGGAAACTAATTTTGCCTTTATTTTCACTGAAGCATTGTTGGGCCAAGGAGATTCAGATTTGTAAAAAACGACTGGGTCCTAAAAATTGAGGATTTTTTAAAATCTTTTTATCAACAAATCAAATTATGCCTATGAGTAGAGGTTTAAAGTTTATATAAATTAAGGAACTAAGTGCTTACAGGGGTCCTCTAACAGGACTGAGTTTTACATAGGGATACTGCTATAGGAAGATGGAAAATTATAATTTTTTTATCACAAATATTCTTCAGTTGTTATAGTATTCTTTTCAAGAATTCAGATTAAAACTGATATTATTTCATACTTATATTTTCAAGATCTTTGTCTTAAGATTTGTGTTTTTATCAGCTAAAATTTTCAGTCACAGAGATGTGAAGTTTTAACAGATCCCAAGTGACTTCTACGAAGCAGTGTGGGATTTTTTTTTAGAATGAACAACTGCAGTAAAATTACAATGAAATGTGGTAGTTTCTGAATTCCAATTTGGCTGAAAGTGTTTGTTTTTTATATTAATTGTATTGAACTCATATTTAGTAGCAACATGTAATTAAAAGATGGTAACTATCAAATAAGTTCTGTGAAATTTGTAAAACTTGTGTTGTATTGATGTTAGGGAGGGAGATTTATTCCGTTCTCCGCCACAAGATGCAAAACAGAAGCCGTGTTTAAAATCAATTTCTCGCCAATAAACATACCAAATGACATATCTTCATAGTTTACTGCCGAAACTGTGAATATTTTGCAACTTAATTATTTACGTGAAAGGAAAATTAGATAATAATTTCTAAGTAGAGTGCTTTTTGAAATAGTTTAAAAAGACCCTTATGTTGAATTTGCACAATGATTCTTCTCTCGGATATGTTATTTTTTATCAGACAGGCAGCATAATGAAATAAGAGATTACATCTGGGAACTTAAATTACAATTAAATGTCAAAAGTTTCCCTTTGCAAACTGTCAGTGTTTTTAAAGTAGAGAAAAAACACTCCTATTAAAATGATTAACTAAACATTCATATTCTTTGTAGTGTATAAAAATTATTTCTATGCTTTGTATTTTATTTGCCCAATTTTAAAAAAAAAGTTATTATTGTATGACGTCATCTGTCTATTTTGTCCGCCTGTAAGTAAAACATGAAACCCTGGGTGAATTTCAAAGCCATGATAATCTCAAACTATTGTAGTAATATTTACAGTTTAAGAATACACACTCAGGACCCGTCATAATGCAGTTGCTGGGATCCATGAAATGAAGCCGTGATATACACAGAAACACATTATAAATATCTCAAGATGCACTGTGCTACACTATTTGGAAATACTTTATCCCAATGAAGTATGTTAACAAACATAAGACAATGTGAAATATGACAGATCATTATTTGTCGACCTAAATCAATTAAAAGCGATGTTGTTTATAACAATTAGTTGTAATCATGTCAGTCTGAATTTTCAAGGTGTAATTGATGCACAGATACATGGTCACAGTTTGAAAAAGAAAAGTAATGAGCTCGGGAACACTTAGCGATATAGGTGAGGTTTTCGATTAATTATTATACCTCTTTTCATTTTTGTAAATGTGGTTGAAAAAAAATTTGGGAGTCATAGAAAAAAAAACATAATAACAAGTTTCACTTATATCAGACTGCATGATAATGGGACCCGAGTCTATTATGTAATGGTGTTTCATTAATGGTTTTGTCATTATGATCTATCATCATTATTGTTGACAAAATTATTAAAGTGAAACATCTTTACATACAAATTAATCTTTTACACCAGTTGTGAATTAAGTAACAACTTAGACAAATCTTCCTGAGTAGAACCAGTACAAATCCCATTCCAAATCTTCCTGAGTAGAACCAATACAAATCCCATTCCAAATCTTCCTGAGTAGAACCATTACAATTCCACTCAAAATCTTCCTGAATAGAATCAGTAATAAGCAAATGTGGATGAAGTTATTGTCAACTTAAGGTCAACTAATAATTAAATGATCAACTGGGTTGCACCCTTTGCTCCTCAATACCGCAAAATTCCGCACCATTCCAATACGCCTCAATACCACAAAATCCTGCATCTATCCAATGCGCCATGATGCCGAAAACCCCCGCAGTTATCGATTGTTTCATGATAATGCATTTCCCCGCAGTGTGTTTTTAAACTCAAAATAATTGCATATTTACGATCAAAACAAATGTTTGACCTTTCTTTTCGTAAACATTAATTCTACAGGAAGTGGATTCTCCCAAAAAAACATGTAGTTACTATTAATAGATATGAAATAAATAGCATCCAATGAAAGAGGGCATTCTCATAGATCACCATGAAAGTTGTGTGCGCGATCAGGAACAATCTAGTTGAAACAAGTTCATATTTCTAAAAATAACCATGTTTTACTTTATACATTGCTAATCAAAATAAAAAAAAATCGGCATTTTTGAAGATATGGTTTGTTTTTACAGCTGATAGCTGTCATCGGTTGGGAGAATTTGAAGGTGGTATAATTATGACACGTGGCAAGTGATATATCGAGTTGCAAATTCGGTAAAAAACCTTTGATCGTTATCTCAATTAAGCTAAAATTAAAAAGTGTCCTGCTGAGAACAGAGGTTCAAGTTGAATATACGAGGAGAATGAAAACAATCAGCCAGTTCGTTTTAGAACATCAAACTTTTCATTGCGACCGTGTTATTAGAAATTTTTTATCTAAATATTCAAAATTATGGCTGATTTTCGGCGTCTTTTAGAAAGCGACTCTGACAAGTCTGATTTTTTTATGACTTTGATATTGATTCATCTGATGATAGCTCTCTCTCTCTCTCTCTCTCTCTGGAGATGAGGATTAGACTCGTGAATGGACCAGCAATTATTCTGATTTGAGATTGTGTTTTATGAAGCTTTTTATAAATAACAATTTATCAATTTTTGTAAATAAGTAACTAGTTGAAACAGGCAAAACAAACGCGTTACAAATTGTCCGCTAGTTATTTATTCTCACTTTCTGCTGGAATGCAGCAGAAACAGAATAAATAACAGAATAAATAAAACTTTGAATCAGTTGGAAATAAAGATGGTATGACAAGTAAAGATGGTCTTTACAAGTTTGAACAATACAAAAAGTAAATTGGTGGCAGGGAGGTCAGGAGTGGTTGGGTAATATTCAACTGAGGTCTGACTGGTAAACTGAGGTCTGACTGGTAAACTGAGGTCTGACTGGTAAACTGAGGTCTGACTGGTCAACTAATGTTTGACTGGTCTACTCATGTCTGACTAATCAACTAATGTTTGACTGCTCAACTGAGGTCTGACTGCTCAACTGAGGTCTGGCTGTTCAACTAATGTTTGACTGCTCAACTGAGGTCTGACTGCTCAACTGAGGTCTGGCTGTTCAACTAATGTTTGACTGCTCGACTGAGGTCTGACTGGTCAACTAATGTTTGACTGCTCGACTGAGGTCTGACTTGTCAACTAAGGTCTTACTGGTCAACTGAGGTCAAATTGGTCAGCTAAGGCCAAATGGGTCAAATGAGGTCTAATGAAATCCTGTTCTTATGATATATAATTATTATAATTTATGTACATACATTACTCAAAACAAAACTCGTTAACAAATCATTTCCAGAATGTCATACCTACACTCGTCATTAAATGTTCATCAAACGTCTACATTACTATGTGTCCCTTGTGCTTGATAAACAACCTTGTATCATGTTTTTCTAGTGTTCACCAGCAATGAGGACATTAGTAATAAGAGTCGTAATGCTGTATATTCTCTTTCTTCCCATGTAAAGCTACAACGGCTTGTCCCTGATGAATGCAAAGATGATTATTAAAACAATTATTCTGTCGCTGAAATGTCTTGATGTCTATTTTATCCATCTTTGTCTCTTCACCTCCGACTTATATTTATGTTTTATGAGGATGCGAATGGCTCATTACTGTTTTATATTCATATAAAAATGTGTCTTACTGTGACAGTATTGTACTGTTTTGTGATTACGCATCTCTCTCTCTTGAGGGCTCTGCAACTGTTGTCCCAATGTGTGGTGTGAGTTATTGCCTTAACAAAGGGGAGCTGTCATCATTCATGACAGGTGCGCTGACCCTTTTGTCAGCTGTCTTCTGCTTCCTGGAAAGTTCTTGTTTGGAGTTGTATGTGAACCTCTAGTATAAAGATACAGGTGTATAATTATAGAAGCATGTCTAGTAGGTGATGAAATAATCATGACATGTAGAATCGTGGTGTAGTGGTAGTGAAGCAGACTCAGTGGTACTGAACATCAGACTCGGGATCTCTGAGGGCCCTGTGTAAATACCCCAGCTCGGCTTCGTTGTGTGTCCTCCATAAGCAAGACTCTTTACACACATAAACTTAGTACAGGACGATTTCTAATGTTATTTGTCATTTGCAATATGTTGATTCAATTTTACAGGAGTGCTGATGGTGCGTCATCTGTTGTCTGTTAGCAGCACTTTCTCTGAAACCACTAGGCCAATTAAACTGAAACTTCACATGGATGTTTCTATTGCATAGGAGACTGTACAGATTTTTTTTTTTTGATCTGAAAATTATTGTTTTTTTGTCCATTTGTGTAAATATGTTGTTCAATTTCAGTTCTAAAGCATTGTCTAGTAACAGTAAATTTGATTTTGTTTAATAAAGAGGATCAAATTTCCATAAGGTGCCAGTGGGGTGAGGGGCAATATAGTTAAAATCGGGAATTTTCATAAAGCTTCCTCTTGATCACCTTTTAGTCAAACTAGTTCATATTTGATATAAATTATCATGACATCAGCAAGGATTGAAGATTCTGCATATGAAGGGGCTGGGATATATATCGGAGCCCTGCAAGGCAACTTTTGTTTTACATAGGAATATTATAGGGAAAACTGATTTTTTCATTTTCGCATCCATGTGTACAAATAAACTTTTATTTAAAATCTAAAGCATTTTTGCTCATAACAAATCTTTAAGAGTGGATGATTGAAGTTCTGACAAATCAAGGACCTGGGTTTTATAAGGGTTCTGTATGGGGTATATATATTTTTTTACAAATGAATGGTATAGGAATTGAAAGTCATTCCTTTTCATAGAAATTAATTGTTTTGTTCAGTATATGGGTGTGGTTGCGGTATTTATCCATAATTTATCATTAATAAGACGACCCACAAAGAGTGTAAATATTGTGAAATTTCAAAAAGTGCTATGAGCCAGTAGAGTGGCCTCAGGCCCACTTGGGCCTCTTGTTTACTTACTTAACTGTTAGTATAACAATATGGCATCTAACTGCATCTGTGTCCTGTGAACCTATTTCTAGTTTTTTTAGACTTTTTTAATGATTTTTCCTGATACTACCATTAAAGAAACCAACTTGTATCAAGCTGTGCAAATCATTGAATGTTCCAACAGCTGCACACAGGAGACACAATTATACCTGCGTCATCGTGACCTGGAATGGATTTTATATCTAGTCTCAAGTTGCAATCTTACCTTGTATTATTTCTATATAAATAGAGAGTATTGTGAATGAGATGATTTTATAGTTCCTTTGATAATATTCAATCCATATTGTTTTATTGTATGTCAGGCAGATAGGTGACATTATATTGGTAGCGATAAAAACCAAGAGCTTACTTTACCTTGATCACAGGCTGCGAACACTCATGGGCTCTTTTTAGTTGACCAAATGTGATCATGTTAATGGTCACTATGGGGACGGTTTCAAGTTAAGGAGCTTAGTGTTCATTTGGTCCCAATAAAAGGACATTTTTACATACGAATACTTTGGGAAAAGAGTAAATTCTGTATTTCTCACCTATTCTGGAGTATTTTAATCGTCTTTATGTCTGGAGTACTGTTTATTTATAGCAGTGGATACGGGTCCTCCGTGGCCGAGTAGTCTAAGGCGCTGTCTCAAGATCACTTACCACACACTGCTTAGGTCATAGGTTCGAGTCACGTTCGCTCCAAAACCTTTATGTGAGAACGTTTTCAGTTACTTGCGGAAGGACAGTGATTCTACTCAGTCTGAGGTCTTCCTCCACCAGTAAAACTGGATATGCCATATATAATCTGGAATGTGTTGAAAATGGCGTTAAACCCCATTCAAAAAAAATAATTTTAAAGTGGATTTAATATCGACAAGGGGCCATCATGCAGTGACCTAACAAGGAATAATATTGTGAATTTTTAAAAAGATATCTCAAGAACTGATAAACTAGATGTGTTGATACTTGATATTAAAGGGAATATATAAGGATTTTTCAAAAAATTTAAATTGACCAAAAACATTTTTTCCAATATATCATGGTTATATTATTTACTCATTGACAACGTATTGCCAATATGATATCTTTTTAAACATGCCGAAATAATATGTTGAAAGGGGTTTCCTAACTTGGGCATTGCACCTAGGTTAGACTAAATTAGATTTCCTGTTTAAAATGGCAACATATTTTGTGACATTAAAGGGGTCACGGGATTTCATTTTGATTTCAATTTCATCCTTCATACATGTTTACATGTTGTAAAATGGGTTTCATCTTAGAACGAGTCCGAATGGTTATATGAAGTTTGAAAATAGTTTCTAAATACGGTCTAATTTTAGAATGGGGATTTCATTTCAAATTTACCACTCCGACTGAAACATTGATTTTATCACGTTTTCGTGGATTTTATAAATCAAACCATTCTGATTTTATTTATTTATGATAAGAGGGTCTCTGTGGCTGAGTGGTCTAAGGTGCTGTCTCAAGATCACTTACCTTTCACTGCTAAGGTCATAGGTTCAAGTCCTGCTCGCTCCAAAAACTTTATGTGAGGAAGTTTTCAGTTACTTACGGAAGTACGTTGGTTCTACTGTCTGAGGTCTTCCTCCACCAATAAAACTGGACATGCCATATATAACCAGAAATGTGTTGAAAATGGCGTTAAACCCCATTAAAAAAAAAAAAATTATGATGTCAGATGCTTTTTTATCCATTTTAAAATAATTTTATTTTTTTTAGACATTAATAACATTTTTTCATGATATATTCCCTATAAAGGTTGAATTGAAGAAACATTTTATATTTGTGCAAATAATCAAATGGTCACTTCTTGTTTAGATCTTCTTTTTTTTTTTATCAAAATGGTAATCCAGAACAATCATAAAAAAAACATCTTTTTGATTCCCCTGATCCAAAGGGCTGGGTGGCTTAAAAGCGATTACATTTCTGTCTTTTTGACTGTCCTACTGTTCATCTGAAAATAAATTGAGGTTTGGATCTTCTGTGGCCCAGTGGTCTAAAATATTGTTTGTTTGTCTTTTACCTACACATCATTTTTATTCTTAAATAGGTAGGTAGTTAAATTATTATATATTCTACATTTTGATTTTTGGTTAGCTGTTTCGCTGACAGAAATTATTGTAAAATTTCCGTTTAATAGTATATACTCAACCAGTTCCATCAACCATCGGTATCTAAGAATGGTCACCAGTTATGTGCAATTTTAATTATATAAATGAATACATTGATTTTTTTTTTTTGGAACCTCAATTTTATAGATGAGAAACTATTTTAAGAGCACTGTAGTAACAAATAGTTTTGTCAAGGAAATGAACAAAAAAATTCTTGTCACAGACTTCAAACTTGGATTTCCCAAGTGACAATTTGCAGATATAACAGAACATTGGATACTATCAAACATTTTGGCAACGAAAAACAAAAAAAATAATTCTGCAATAAAATGGTGAAAAGCTTTTGTAATGCTTAAAAAAAAATCACAAAAGTAGGTGCAATTATATCCGGTAGCTCGGTAAAGGACAAACAAACATTTAGTTTATTTTAGGTGTTTCCTCTGACTGCTATGGTCATAAAATAATGCTCAAGTCCTGCTCGCCCCAAATATCTTTTTGTTTTAAAGTTTGCCAGTCACTTGCAGATGGACGATGGTTCTACTCAAATTCATTCTGAGATCTTCCTGATGGCGTAACGCGGCATTCAATGAGGTTTTTCTGACATTAGTATAATTTAAATCCATTCTTTTCCAAAATGGGTTATAATGTTGGTTTACAGAATGTCTAAACCAGCTCAAAAGCTCCAGTTACTCCAGAGTTATGACCCTTGGTTTGTTTAAAATGTGCAGGAATGGTGGTGTCCACTCTCTGACCACAGTCAATTTATTTCACTTTTCATGAAACTTGGTTGCAACATAATTTTATTGGCAAAATATCTTGGCCAAGTTTGATAAGCAGTTAAGTCTCAATAATTCTGGTGTTTAAAATGATGGCCCTTGGATTATTTGAATTTTTCAAAAATATCGATGTCTTCTTTTAACCTATAGTTGCTGAATCTTGGGTATTAGCCACACAATGGTGACCTTTTAGCTCGCCGGAACCAAATCCAAGGAGAACTATTGCCATGACCCCAGTGGCGTTGTCGGCGTTGTTGTCGTCTGTAGACACCCAGGTCAAACTTTTGCATTTAAGTTTAAGATATCTATGGAACCACTCATTGGATGTGAATGAAACTTCGCATGTGTGTTCACCATCATCAATCGTACACACACAGACAAGAACCATGGATTGCATTTTGGCACAGTTATGGCCCTTTTTGGACTTAGACACCCAGGGGCGAGTTTTGTTGTCTTCTGACAACTCTTGTTCTTGTTTTAATATGAGTCAACAAAATAACAACTTCCCTTCAAACTATCAAATTAATTACAAAAAGTGTTGCAAAGTTAAATGAAATCCAAGTCAATATTTCTTGTAATAATGACTACCTTTTTAAGATGATGTTCCAAAAATGCCGTAAAATGCCGTTACAATTTTTTGATTTGAAGCAAACTGTGCATCAACAACACTTAACCTGTAATCAGCAACAGACACAACTGTGAGATAGATTTCATGATAATTAATGTAATTTGAAAAAAGGAACATGATTATGTTGATCAAACATGAAAAATGTTTTATGGTTATTGAATTATTGTTTTAAATAACATTTCCTTTTAATATATTTTTTTTGAATCCGAGATTCAAAATAAAAATAAAGAGTTGAGCATTACCATACATGTGAACCTTTTTTGAAAGCAATGAGGGAGATTGGGTTTTGAAATGAGGTAGATTGGATGCAAAAGAGGGAGATTTTTTTTTCGTGGCATAAAATTTGAAAAATTATTATTTCGGTACCATTTTACATAATTTCTAAATAATTCAAGTATAAAACCATAGAAGATGGTGTTTTGTCATAATATATAGGGAATATAAATTAATAACAAGAGTATTTTAAAATCATAATTTTTAGCTCTACTGGCCAATGGCCAGAAGTGCTTATGCGATGACGCGTTGTCTGTCGTCCGTCGTCTGTCGTCTGTTAGCAGCACTTTCTCTGAAACCACTAAGGCCAATTAAACTGAAACTTTATATGGGTGTTTCTTCTCATGAACGGCCCAACAGATTTTCAAAATGTTTATGTAGTAATGATGACAAACTATAGTTCTGTTAGATTTGTTCAAATGGTGTCCCTAGGGTTAAAAATGACCCTGCCCCGAGAGATCAATTAGGGGACTCATGTCAATATAATATATATATATTTTTTTAAATGGAAATAATTTTGCCTTTATCTTCACTAAAGCATTGTTAGGTGAAGGAGGTTAAGATTTGTAAAAATTACTGGGTTCCTATGTCTTAAGGGGTCAGGATTGTCCCCAAAAGGGTACAAATTGGGAATTAGTCAAATTGTTTTCTTAAGAACCGGTATGTCAGATTTGTACATATTTGATTTATTCTGAAACCACTAGGCCAATTAAACTGAAACTATACATGGATGTTTCTATTGCATAGGAGACTATACACAAGTTTTTTTTTTCTATCTAAAATTCAAGATGGCCACCATTACTAAAAATAGTCCAAAACTTAAAAAATCTTCTTCTCATGAATGGTCAAACAGATTTTCAAAATGTTTATGTAGTAATGATGACCAACTATAGTTTTGTTAGATTTGTTCAAATGGTGTCCCTAAGGTTAAAAATGACCCCGTCCCGATGTTTCTATTGCATAGTAGAATTTCAAAAAGTGCTATGGCCACTATGAGTCAGCAGAGCGTCCTCAGGCCCTCTTGGGCCTCTTGTTTTATTAATTTTTATTGTTTCTTCATTAAATCATACAAAAGTTTGGGGGGTGGGGGAGGGGGAGGTGTTGACCTAGCATTCTAACTTCTTGATAAGTCTGAATCCTAATTTTATTCATCACAACAACTATTCTAATACCACAAACAAGTTTTCTGAATTAATTATATGAAAGTGGTGAAAGGAGCATGCTATTTTATTTTGTTTTTAAAAATCCAACCATGTAAGTGTGATTTTGTCCACAAAAAAGCAGGGTTGGTGGGTAGAAACTTTTTTTAAACTGTATTATCAAGTGCTTTGGTTAATATTTGCTGTATAGAAAATATCTACTTTGATCCCTGGGTTTTCCCGTCAAATAAAAAAACACGGTAAATACTGGAAAATAGCCTGACGTGTTAACCGAAATTAGAAAGTCGCACATGCACGCCTCGATACCTCATACAAGAAAATGGCAAACGATTCGTGATGAATAAATTCCTTGGAGATTCAACAAGAATGTCCTCATGTTATAACTTATTGCCGAGGAACGTTCATTGTTTAGTTGCAGATGATTTGATAATTATAATTGCGTTGATATGTAGAAAGAATAAATAGTGTAACAATTTCAGAAAATATTTTGTGTCATTTCTTGTTCACATTTTTTCAGATTGTTTATTTTTGGTCGTGTAGCACAGTGCTTTGAATTTCATGTCGCACTTTTCTAAAAGTTTAGGATGTGTTAAAGATCGTCTTTGGTATAGAGTTTAATGTATTGATTTTCTTTATCATTTTTTCGGCTGTAAACTAATGAAAACTAATAAGACGCAATTTATGCCAATTAGTCATGCTGTGTTGAATTTGATTGAACACCTCTCACGTGTAATCACTTTAGAAGTTCTGATATTACCGGGTATCTGCAATCTGATTGGGGTTCATTCCATTAAGGCGGAGCTTATGTATCTTGGTCATGTTTAGGACAATGATTGACATTCACAGTGTCAGTTAGTTTGTTTTTACAGCAAATTGCACTGGAGTGAAAATATAATACACAGGAAAGTGTGATTATGGGAGATTTTGACTCCCGTCTGATAGTCGCTGGTTTTCTCTTTGATTCTGGGAGAGTTCACATGTCTGCATAATACACATAAAAATGCTTGACTTTTTTTTAAAGCTCACAGATGACATTGATCTTTTTGTTACAGGACTTTTTATCATCCCTGCTCGCCCCAAAATTTTCATGCCGCCCTGACCCTTTTTTTTTTTCAAAATTTTTTTAAAAAATATAAAAAAAAGAAACATCCAAAATTTAAAGAAGAATATAAAAAATAAAATCCTCCCATCCTCCCTGTTTTTAAGAAAAATTTGGATGGTAATCTAGCAATTCATTGATAATGGCCTTGGAGAAAGTTTACTGAAATGAAAATACTATGAAAGAGAGAAATTTTGTTTTAAATATCTACAGCGCCTGGTGAAAAACTATTTTCTGTATAATTTTGAAAAATAATATTTATTTATTGAATTGAAAAGAGTTTTTTTCTACTGATGGTTGATTGAACATCCTTTCAAGATGTTTCAATGATGCACAGCTGCATTGTACCAAAACCTTTAAAGACTAAAATAAACAAAATAATATAATGCAGCAAAAATTTTCGCTCGCATACTCGCAAAATCATGTTATTTTTGTAGAAAGTGAGTACATATTTCCATAGCTCCCAAATTTCTGCGAGTCAATAATTTTAATAGAAAATTTATGAAACACAAATAAAGCAGTGAATCAAAGAAAAGTATGGGAATCATAAAAACAGAAGTCAAAGTTCAATAATCAAAGTCAGTGAGATGATCATCAAGCATCTGTAATGTATAATAAAGTGACACTATCATTACTGAGATTGGCAATTTTGGTTGGCTGTCACTGTTCTATATTAAGATTTGCCTTTAAAATTTAGAACGCATATTATCAGCTGTAATATTGGAAACACTTTTGTATCAATATTCCCATGGCGACAAAAAAAACAACACAATTTCTAAAATGGAAGATGACGATGATTAGGCAGAAACTAACTTTTGTGTAATAAAGTGACATTAAAAGAAAAAATGAGTATAATGTCTGGATTTGATTCAATGATGAGTCCCATAATGAGATAAGTTTTAAATGCTTAACATATTGACACACCTGATAGATAGATTCCTATAGAAGATAGTCTACAATAAAATTGGGAAAAAATTATGCCAGCCAAAAATATGCATAATTTGTTTCCTGTAACACCCAGCAGCATCCAGGCTCAGTATATTTTCGCAAACTTGTTTAATGAATTGAAAAATAAACGAGCACTCATAATAACACCCTGTAATAGGTTCCAACTGTGCTATATTTCAGTATGTTCGTCTGAGCAGTTATGACACAAAAGCTGACCAGGTTCTTCAACTTCTGCAAAACCATTGGGGTTTAGATTTGCCCAAATTGTTAATCACTGTTCATGGTGGCATCTTGAACTTTGACCTACAACCTAAACTGAAGAGGGTATTCAGAAAAGGTCTCCTTAAAGCTGCCAAAACCACCGGGGCCTGGATTATCACAGGTGGAACAAATACAGGTAAGTTAGCTTAAAGCTGCAATGTAGAAACGGCACTGAATGTTTTGAGAGGAATTGGGTCATGCTGGAAGTTGAACCCGCAACCTCTGGCGAGAGTAGGCAATACTCTATCCACTACACAACAATATTGTCTCAAGGAGATAACTGAAAAATTGTTGAAAAATTGTTAAAAAACAACGACATACAACCAACCGTACATTACTCATTCATGTTAAGCAGTATTCACTGGTTGATTCAGCCACACTTGGCAAAGATTGCAGATGGAGATATAAGAAAGATCTCAATTATATTATAGGTATTATTTCAATAGGGCCATTATAATCAAATTTTTCTTAAAAATGGGGAGGGCAGGAGGATTTTATTTTTATTTTAAAAAATTTTGATGAATTATTTTTTTTTAAATAAAAAGGGTCAGGACAGCATGAAAATTAGGGGGTTGGCAGGATGATAATCTAGCAATTAATTTATTATGGCCTAATGATAATCATGTCTTTAATTTTGAGAAGGTATCTCAATTAGAGTATACATGCTATATATAAAATATTTATTACATATAAAACCTGTTTAATATTGATCAGCAACAAGAATATACTTTAAATATACAAACATACATATAGAAAATGCAGACATTAAAAACAATTATCTAAGCATTGTCCAATAAATATGTCTTATACTTGCGTTTAAATGCATAAAGAGAGGCCAAAAACCAATATGATTCGAAGTGAATTTGATGTCTGCATTCCAGAGTAGCTGAACTCTGTTTTTGGTTTAATACCAGCACTGTCTCTGTTTTAATTGGAATTGATTAGGAATTTTCAAACTTTTAAAATTGGCTAATAATATATTTTTCCAATATATCATGTGTATATATACTCATTGACCCCCTTTTGCCAAAAGGACATCTATTTAAACATGCCACAATAACATATTAGAAAGGTGTTTCCTAACTTGGGCCACGCGCCTAGGTTTGACTACAATAGATTTCCCCCTTAAAAGGCAACATATTTTGTGACATTAAATGAGTCAATGTGATTTCATTTTCATTTCAATTTGATCTGTTATGTGCAGGGGGCAACACAAAATAACAATGGGCACACATGTTTTTCAGTAGAAATTAAGTGAATTTTAATAAAATATAGGAGTTTATGGGGGTCATACACCGCTTTTACCTTGCCGGGATAAAGTCCAAGGAGAGCTGTTGCCATGACCCCTGCAGCATCGTCGTTGGCGTCGTCTGAAGACACCCAGGTTAAACTTTTGCGTTTAAGTTTAAGATATCTATGCAACCACTCATTGGATGTGAATGAAACTTTGCATGTGTGTTCACCATTATCAATGGAACACACAGAGATAAGAACCATAACTCATGATTGCATTTTGGCACAGTTATGGCCCTTTTTGGACTTAGACACCCAGGGGCGAGCTTTCTTGTCTTCTGTCTTCTCTTGTTGAAAGAGTAGATCTGCCATTGATACAGGCTTACACATAGTAAGATATGTTCCGTCTTAGAGAGAGTCCGAATGATGTCAAGCAGTATTTAAATACTGTCTATTTTTCTCCAAAGGCTTAGTCCGTTCAAAATATGAAAATAGTTGAAATAAGGTGAGCTACTTGTTCCCATTTTAAATTTAAATTATTGTGATATTTTTTACCACGATAGCATATTTTTGTATGTCATGTATTGCATGGTTCCAAATTCACAGCGTGAGGATTTTGTCTTGGCCCGGGAATGAGATTATAAGTAGCCATGATATGGGATTAAAAAAATGTGGGATTAAAAAAAAAAAATCTCACCCATGGAGTCAAAATAACATGCAGGGAGGGATTATCATTGAAGATGCAGATGCACAGTTTTTATCAATATTCCATAATACTGCATCAGATGTCTTTATCATGGTGAATGGCCATTAAAAGCGCAATTCCTTCGAGTTAAACAAGGTTCACACAGATTTCAAATGAAAAGTGATTATTTCTTAAAAACATCCTTGAATAGTGCTTCTTTTTAATGTCAGTGGGAAAAGTGCTTGAAAGGTACTTGAAAATGAACAAAAATCATTGAAAAGTGCTTGAATTTAAAAGAGTTTGAATTTAAAAAATAATAATGGAGTATATTATGAAATGTCCAGCTTCGCCATTTATTTAACTCCTTATTTTACTATATGCAAGAGAAGGGAGACAACTCAATTTGACAAGTCTGTTTCCCAGCAGTATTGTGCAGTGCAGCATGCTTGGAACCAGTGCGTACCTGTTCTAATTTTAAAAATAGATACGATGTGTTGTCGTTTAAACTAATTCTCCCATAACCCCCGCAGAAAAATTGCCAATAACACCATAAATACAACCCCAAAATACAGAGAACAGAATCAAATACAATAACAGCTGCTTGTGGTCTGAACTAGTGACGTCATCTGGGGAAACCCAATGTTTTTATAAAAAATAAACGGATAACAATGCCTCTGAGAAAGTGTGTATTCAGCCCTGAAATTGCACGATAATAGCAAGAAACATAAGAAAAATGAAACGTTCATGCTGACAATTCGCAAATGAGCACAAGATAAACTTATGTAGTACAAAGAAATTGGTAAGAAATGGGATGCAAAGGTTGATCTGAAACATTAAGGGCTGTGTGAAACTAACTGAACTTGTAAAAAAAAAAAAAAAATTTCTTGGAAACGCTGAGAGCATGAGTTTTTTGTTTTTGAAATTTTGATGTTTTTCTAATAATTTTCTTATTTTTTTTAAATAATTTTAAATTTTTTTTTTGATGAAAATAAAAAGGGTCGGGGTGGCATGCAAATTAGGGGGCGGGCGGAGATCTAGCAAATAATTTGTTATGACCTTATGTTGCTGTTCATATGTTTACGTTGTCTTTATTGGGAGAGACAGCTGGGCAAGCTACACAATATTGTAACTAGCCCCTTGGATAGTTGTGCAGGAACTCCTAAGATACAGTAAGTATGTATGTCGAGTTCATCTATTTTAGTGCTTGAAATTGAAATTTTGACCTTGAAAAGTGCTTGAAAAGTGCTTGAATTTTATAGGTCCTAATCTGTATGAACCCTGTTTAAAGAGAATCTTCTATATATATATTGGTTTAAAAGTGAAATAATTAAGAATAATGGCCTGCGCTAAGTTATGCAGACTCAGTCAATTCGAGATTAATTCTCCGTTTATATTGTTTTTGTCCTGAGCTTGCTCTTAATTGTCACATCAGAAATCCGTAATGTTGATTGCCACGTGCAGTTTGTTTCATTGAGGTGAGTTTTTTTTGTCGCTTTTACTGATCATATGCAGGAAATGTTTTATCTCAACTTGAACCAGACTTAAGAAACTTAAGTTTCAAAATTCTTAGGTCAGCCTTAAAAAATTGTTTTGTTTGCTGTGTTCCGTTCCAACAAGATCTTTTTATATGAGTAAATTAAAAGTAATAAGTAGAAATTTTGCCAGTTACTTGCAGGACTGTGGTTCTACTCAGATTCATTCTGAGGTCATCCTCCACTAATAATGTTACGTGCTTGTGTAACGTGTCTTGTACAAGATTCAGTCTATGCCATCAGGTCAAAACTCAGGCAGGATGTAAATAAAACTGACTCCACGAATAAATAACTTAAAAAGTATGGAACTTAAAATTAAGTACTAACTAGGCAGGTTAAAGTATGATTAAAACAATGATCTAAGTTTTACTCTTTTATTTTCATGAGTAAAACAACAAATTGTAACATTTAATACAATTTCAAAGTAGAAATGATCAATACCATTACCTCATTTACTATTGACATACCACTTTCAACTTCAATCTGGTTACTGTGCACCAATTTAGTTAAAGGCATTTCCAAGGCAAGCTTATCTTTGTATGAGGTGTGTCCAAAATGTTTGTGGACACATATATTTTAAAAATAACACAGTTATAAGGATGATATGTACATTACCAAATAAGGCGTCTGATTATGGCAATGTATGAATCATCCTAATAACTGTGTTTGTTTGTTTTTAACGTTTTACTCCATAGATACGAGTTTTCCCACACCAATCATAAAGGCCTTTGAAAATATTGCAGGAAGAATTCAGATTGCTCATAACGAGCGATCTGAACACTTCCTGCACTATTTTCCACTCTGTCAGTTAATATAAACATAATTCACCCAATACTTCAAAAGCCTTCTATACTAGAGGTGTCCAAAGGCGTCTATATTAAAGGTGTCCAAAGGCATCTATATTAAAGGTGTCCAAAGGCATCTATAATAGAGGTGTCCAAAGGCATCTATATTAAAGGTGTCCAAAGGCATCTATATTAAAGGTGTCCAAAGGCATCTATAATAGAGGTGTCCAAAGGCATCTATAATAGAGGTGTCCAAAGGCATCTATATTAAAGGTGTCCAAAGGCATCTTATATTAAAGGTGTCCAAAGGCGTCTATTTGAAGTAAAGGGTTAAACAAATGTGTCAGTGGACATTTTGGACTCCGTATATTATCTTTTTCAAATTTAAAATTCAAACAGAGATAATTTTTGCATTAGGTGAATAAAGGCCCCCTCTTAAATCAGTTTATATCAATATTAGTTATACAATCAGTTAACCTAACCACTGTTTCCAAGGATCCAGAAAGGTTAACCAGTACTCAGTACACTTCATTTCGGCAAGTAACTGATAACTTTCCCACTTGAATCAGCAGTGAGAGATGAATGATGATGAGACACAATGTCATATATCAATCATCACAGAGACTGTTGCTGGGCTGGGATTTGAACACACAACTCCTGGACTAATAGTCAGATGTGTAACCGATTGAGCTAATTGGGCCTAGTGTAAAATTAGATAAAAATATGCCAGTAAGGTTTTATATCAAAGTATTATTGACACACTAAAGTACAAACTTTAAGGCAAAGTACAATGGTAATTTTTACATTGTCAGAACATTGTATTTTTAGAAACAAGGTTGACAATGATTAAAGATGTAAATATCGATTTCGACTTAAGCAGCTTATTAGTAGTGTCGGGTTTACAACCTAATAACCTATTATGAACATTATTCAGACTTAGTTTTTCATTAAAAGATACGGTAGTGTGATATAATTTGAGAAATAATTAAATAATTTCCCAGCACCTCAAATTTCTGCTATTCATTTAAAATAATCTGGCTGTTTGGGCTAGAGGGAGCGGGTGCGATCCCAGTCTCAGTCTGATGCCCTTTCAAAACAAGCAACACTTAGTACTGGTTCTACACAAAAAACAGGCTCAAGAGTGATTCATATATAAATTTTCTTTATAATTTAGCTTGATTCCCTGTCATAGAACCTGTAGACTGTTTGGTTCCCTGCCTTAGAACCAGTGTAATATAAATAAATATCTGTTAAACTCGGCAAAATATAAAAATAATTTTTCATTTATAGTGCAGCTGAACCTGTAGAATGTTTGGTTCCCTGCCTAAGAACATGTGTAATGTTTGATTCCCTGTCATAGAACCTGTAGACTGTTTGGTTCCCTGCCTAAGAACCAGTGTAATGTTTGGTTCCCTGTCTAAGAATCCGTAGAATGTTACGTTTCCTGCCTTAGAACCTGTGGAATGTTTGGTTCCCTGTCTCGGAACCTGTAGAATGTTTGGTTTCCTGCCTAAGACCCTGTAGAATGTTTGGTTCCCTGCCTAAGAACCTGTGGAATGTTTGGTTCCCTGTCTTAGAACCCATATAATGTTTGGTTCCCTGTCTTAAAACTTGTGAAATGTTTGGTACTCTGCCTTGAAATCTGTAGAATGTTTGGTTCCCTGCCTTATAAAATTCTATGGAAAGATTGATTCCCTGCCTTAGAACAATCAAATGCAATTAATCTTATATATTATGCTGTTGTTTTCTTGTTTCCCAATTTAATAGTTTAATTACAACGCTAATTTCTGAATTCAAAAAGCTAGACCTTCATTCTGAAATACAGAAAAAACATCAAGATAGAAACTGGATTGCGGTCTAAAATCAATAACCCCTTACTCTCTCATGATACAATAACATTGGTCAAGGAATTTGAAACTGTGGTGAATGAATCCTTGTTTACTTTTTAGAATTTAATAGCAGTTTTTAATGCATCAATTAAAATTTCTTGTGGGAACACTGTTTTAGTTTGATATATAATTTATCATATGCACTTTTTGCCTCATTTGAATTATTAAGGGATCTAAGAACTGTCTCTGAAAATTTATTGCGTCTGCAATTATTGTTAATTTAATAATATTATTGCAGTATTTAATTTAATAACTCAATTTTGTAAATTGCCTATTTATTCTGAGGAAAGTGCCATATGGGTCTAGGAGGATGTCTTCTGGTTTGATTAATGATGCTATTAAGGGATTTATTCAATATTTGGAAATTGCTCATTATTTAAAGTGGAAGTCAATGTAGCAAACACAGACTTGAGCAGGTCACGGTTTTAAACAGTTATGACTTCTTTGCATGTCATTCAAATACTGGTCTTTAAATTGAATTTTAAATCGTTTTACTTATTTCGTATATGAAAACTCTGTCAGGCAAAAGATTTCAAAAGAATGGTCCACCCTTTCAGAAATTGTCTCCCGTCACTGGAAAAAATTCTGTCAAAATAGGCAGTTCCTTTTCATATCAATTGCTCTAAAAGTTTTTAAAGTGTTTGGCAATTATCCTTTATAGTATGTTTGCCTGTGACATATTTGTAACTACAAGATCAAAAAAATATGGAGGATGTATTAAAATTTACTTGTTGGTCTGTAAAGTAAACTATTTATATTGAAGGCTTTCTTTTTATTTATATTCTTTAGGGAACTTTCATTTCTTTGCATCATAAAATTATGTAGGAAAATTAAAATATTTTTTCGCCAATTACCCTTATTACCTAACTACAGGATATTACTATTTTGTCGCCCCCTACTCTAATTACCCTACTTTAGTGTATTACTATTTTGTCTCCCCCTACCCTAATTACCCAGCTATATATATAACTATTTTGTCACCCCCTACCCTAATTATCCTATTTTAGTGTATTACTATTTTGTCACCCCCTACCCTTATTACCCAACTTTAGTGTATTACTATTTTGTTGCCTCCTACCCTTATTACCCAACTTTAGTGTATTACTATTTCGTCTCCCCCTACCCTAATTACCCAGCTATATATATAACTATTTTGTCGCCGCATACCCTAATTATCCTACTTTAGTGTATTACTATTTTGTCACCCCCTACCCTTATTACCCAACTTTAGTGTATTACTATTTTGTTGCCCCCTACCCTTATTACCCAACTTTAGTGTATTACTATTTTGTTGCTTCCTACCCTAATTACCCTACTTCAGTGAATTACTATTTTGTCGCACCCTACCCTAATTACCTTACTATAGTGTATTACTATTTTATTGCCCCCTACCCTAATTTCCCTACTTTAGTGTATTACTATTTTGTGGCACCCTACCTTAATTGCCCTAATTCAGTGTATTACTATTTTATCGCACCCTATCCTAATTACCCAACTATAGTGTATTACTATTTTGTTGACCCATACCCTAATAACCCTACATTAGTGTATTACTATTTTGTCACCCCCTACCCTAATTACCCTACTTCAGTGTATTACTATTTTGTCACCACCTATCCTAATTACTCTACTTTAGTGTATTACTATTTTGTGGCACCCTGCCCTGATGACCTTAATTTAGTGTATTACTATTTTGTTGCCCCCTACCCTAATTACCCTACTTCAGTGTATTACTATTTTTTTTGCCCTCTACCCTAATTACCCTACTTTAGTGTATTACTATTTTGTTGCCCCCTACCCTAATTACCCTACTTCAGTGTATTACTATTTTTTTTGCCCTCTACCCTAATTACCCTACTTTAGTGTATTACTATTTTGTTGCCCCCTACCCTAATTACCCTACTTCAGTGTATTACTATTTTTTTGCCCTTTACCCTAATTACCCTACTTCAGTGTATTACTATTTTTTTGCCCCCTTAACCCTAATTACCCTACTTCAGTGTATTACTATTTTTTTGCCCTCTACCCTAATTATCTTACTTTAGTGTATTACTATTTTGTCACCCCCTACCTTAATTACCCTACGTTAGTGTATTACTATTTTGTCGCACCCTTCCCTTATTACCTTACTTTAGTGTATACTGTTTTGTCGCCCCCTACATTAATTACCCTACATTAGTGTATTACTATTTTGTCACCCCTTACCCTAACTACCCTACTTTAGTGTATTACTATTTTGTCGCCACCTACCCTAATTACCCTACTTCAGTGTATTACTATTTTGTCGCCTCCTACCCTAATTACCCTACTTTAGTGTATTACTATTTTGTCGCCCCCTACCCTAATTACCCTACTTCAGTGTATTACTATTTTGTTGCCCCCTACCCTAATTACCCTACTTTAGTGTATTACTATTTTGTCGCCCCCTACCCTAATTACCCTACTTCAGTGTATTACTATTTTGTCGCCCCCTACCCTAATTACCTTACATTAGTGTATTACTATTTTGATTTTTGTGAAGACTTTTCTTCTGAGAATAATCATAAAATCAAACTGAAAAAAAGAAGAAATCTGTCATGTTTATAATTCCCAATTATATTGCTTTATTAAGAACTTCTGCTTAAATGATCATAATATTATACACTATACAATAGAATATAAGGTTCAAATTGATTTCACGTAATGTTAGAATTACAACTCGAATTATAATCGTAAAAATTGAATCTTACAAAAACCATGCCATGGTAAGTCTATATTTTCGGAATATAATTGGAACTAAAAGTACTGATGATCGTTGGATCACTATGACATTCAGAAACATCAATAATTTAAAAGAAGTCTTGAATACTACACTCATCATGATGTTGGTGTAGTACTCGTTAACAGCAGCAGTTTCTTCTATTTAAAGTCTTGCATGAAAATAATGATGATAAAATGGTGTTATCTTTTCTCTCATCAACTCGTTGTGAACAAGTCAAGTAGCAGTTGTGTGTCTGTTTATGGAATGCTAGCGTGAAATTGTTTGTTTAAAACACCATGTTGTACTAATGAGGATGAGAATACGTTTTCGTTTTTCAATCGCCTGTTTTTTTTAGCATTTTGAGGATAGGTGTGGGACTGGTCCAGCAGTTGACAATGTATTAATTGTATATTCTGTTGAGGGTAAAAATTAGGGCTTGAAATTTCTTACAAAAGCTTCTCATCCTCCCTTTCCAACATTTTTAATACATTATGCTTACACTCAAAGAAATATTAAGGTCAGTTTCTTAAATCTTACTTGTCCTGACCAAATGTTCACTTGTCATGACTAGCAGACGGGTGGAATTTTCCAGACCTGAAAAATACTGTCAGCAGACTGTAATATTTATTTCACTTTACTGAAACAAAATATTTACAGCTATGAGATCTGAATCCAATACGCTTTTGTGAAACTATGTCATATTATTTTGAGCCCAGTTAGCTCAGTCAGTAGCATCTGATTATCAATCCAGAGGTTGTGATTTTGAATCGCCACCAGGCCACAATCTCTGTGATGATTGATATATAGGAATTGGTGTCTCATTGTCATTTGCCTCTCACCACCTTTCAAGTGGAAAAGTTTTCAGTTACTTGCGGAGATGGATTTGCTCAAGGTTAACTTCATGATCTCAGTGAAAGAGTGGTTAGGTTAATTGATCGCCTGTTAGCCCTCGATTGCATGAAAATGATGCTAAAGATTCAAACAAATCAATTGATCAGGTCCATCATAGACATATAAGCTTGATGTGATTAATGGGTAGTTGAAAATATCAGATGCATTTGCTTTAATCTTTAACAGAAATATTTACATTTATACTTTAACTGTTTCAGGAGTCACTAGACATGTAGGAGATGCAATCAGTGATCGTACATTAAAGGCGAAGAATAAGATAATCGCCATTGGCATTGCACCATGGGGGATCGTGGAGAACAAGGATGATTTGATTGGCAAGGATGTAAGTATGTTTTTAATCTGTATTTTGGTGATAAATTTTGTCAGTAAAAGGGATGTTCATGATGTCTGTAGAATCTCCCTGAAAAAAGTACAAGGGGTGTTCATGATGTCTGTTGAATCTCCCTGAAAAAAGTACAAGGAGTGTTCATGATGTCTGTTGAATCTCCCTGGAAAAAGTACAAGGGGTGTTCATGATGTCTGTAGAATCTCCCTGAAAAAAGTACAAGGGATGTTCATGATGTCTGTAGAATCTCCCTGAAAAAAGTACAAGGGGTGTTCATGATGTCTGTTGAATCTCCCTGAAAAAAGTACAATGGATGTTCATGATGTCTGTAGAATCTCCCTGAAAAAAATGTTGTGCCATTGTTAATGGTTAATATGCAGAGGGATAACTGGGACAATCATATATGATATCATGCATGTAATGAGGACAATATCATAAAAAAAAGTTCTATAAATTTAAACCCTTGTAATGCTATAAAAAGTATAGCCTATGTCAGCCCCTAAAATTGTATGAAAGCTATAATGTTTATGGGTAAGAATTAGGTTTTAGTGATAGGATTAAATTTTATTTTGTTGATTTACCTTTGACAAAATCACTGTGAGAAGATTGAAAGAAATCCGTTAGACTGGGAAAGGTCGTTACTGTGTGATGATAGTGGTAATAAGAATTTTTCTGAATTCCTAATGATTTTTGTCAACAAGTTCAGTTCAAACCCAGCTGTTTTTTGTTCCCTGCTTTTCATCTGTCTGTCCATCGTCATTTGTCGTTCTACAGTTGTGCCCCTTTAATTTGTGAAAACTCTTATTTTTTGGAGTTTCCATGCAATAACTTCAGAATACCTGAATCAAATCTTTTGAAATGTTAATACAATGTTTATAATGACAAAGCACAGACAAAGCTTGATTTTAGGGGTTGTGACTTTTGTCGTTGTAGAATTGTGCCCCTTTAATTTGTGAAAAATCGTAATGTTTTGGGTTTTCGTGTAAAGGCTTTGTAAAAAATGGGCCACTGTGACCTTATTTTTCAGAGAAAGTTAAATATACCCTTTTCTTTTTATTGCAAAGTTGGGGACATAATTTCTCTGAATTTGCTTGTTGTATTCTGCAACATAAATAATGTCTGTGATTAACAAGGAACTGATGTGTGAGTGCTCTACTGTCATTCTTACTAATTGATAAACAAGTGTTAATTGCATAAAAGTCTTAATTTTGCAATGTTGTGGAAATTCTGGATCAATAAATTTATTTAGTTAGACGTATGGAATAAGGAAGCCAAATTTCTTTGAATGAAATTGTATTGAGATTATGAGAACCTTTCTGATTGGTTGATTTAAACAAAAGGAACGTCATTGATACATAAAATATTCGTAATATTAACTTTCTGCTTTGTTTTTTTAATAAGGAAGTATGTATGGTTTTCATGAAAAAAAAGAAGGTTTTTATTCGTTCTCTTAATCAGGGAGAATTGTGCAATATTCAGTGATATCTTAGAATGACGAAATGTTTCTTGGCATGTGCCACATAATATTTTTTACATTTCAACATTATGCAAGTTTTCTGCCTGTATCATAGTATAACAATGTCCCGCCCAGTTGAATTGATTTACTTACTGAAAGTTATTTACTTATCTCTTTATTACTAGTTAATTATAAAACCTATCAGATATATTTTCCAGTCTATTCTATTCCCAGTAATACATCTTCCATTCCGATATTTATGTTGTAATCTGATCTGCTTATCAAGGAGTTCCTGTTTAAGTATTGACTACGTTATAAAGACATGTTGATGGCAATAATAAGTCTCTCTCATTATGTATTCTGAAGTTAAATATGTAATAGCTTCAGTCGGCATTTTCATTTTATCATTTTCTCTCAAGGTTTGAATTTGCCGGGCCTGGTTAGCTCAGTTGGTAGCTTGTCTGACTATCAATCCAAGTGTCATGAGTTAGAATCCTAGCCCAGCCACTGTTTCCTTGATGCTTGATAAATGATTGCAGCTCAATGTCATTTGTCTCTCATCGCTGATTCAAGTTGGAAAGTTATCAGTTACTTGTGGAGATGTGTGTGCTGGTTTACCTTCCAGGATCCCAGGAAAGAACGTTTAAGTTAACTGAACATCTATTAGTCCTCGATGGCATAAAAATGATGCTTTATATTTAAACAAACAATTTGTCTTTTCCTCTTGGGGTTTGAATTTGTCAGTTTCTCTCAGGGTTACCATTTAGCATTGCTGTTGGTGTTTGAATTTGTCTGTTTGTCTCAGGGTTTCAATGTGTCATTGATTGCTTTTTGGATTTGATTTAATATTTGGGATTTTGAATTTGCCAACGTAAATCAGGGTTTGAATTTATAAACTTTTGTCTGGGTTTGACAAAACGTATAGTTTCTAGGTCCGGGTTTGAACATGTCAGTTTCTGTTGTGCACAATAACAGGGTAAACCCAATGTCCCCTCAGAAACAATGCTCAGGATTGATTCAACCCATGAAACAGACAGGAGGCCAACTCTAATAAGTTCTGAGCTTTCTTTGCACTCTGGCTGAAATATATAAGACTAACCTACATTAAGAATGGTTGTTGTAAGATTGATGTTACCCCAAATTGGATCTCTGTTAAATCTTTACAGGTCATAGTTCCATATCACTGTGTGTCATCTCCCAAGACCAACTACTCTGTCTTGAACAACAATCACTCCTACTTCCTGTTGGTGGACAATGGAACTGTGGGTAAATATGGAGGAGAGATCATCTTCAGAAAGAGGCTGGAAAAGTACATTGCACACCAAAAAATCTGTATCAGTAAGTATTTCTTTTTTGTATGAAAGTATGATGAAGGGACATTAAGTGCTACCCCTGTCTGTCCGTTTGTCTGTCTGTTAAAATAAAATGAAGGGGTCTATGTATTTAATCAATATTTCGTGTGTACCTGTATAATTATAAATATAGGCCAAATTTGATATTGTTTGCATCGTTCAAATTTTGCAGGAATTGTGGTCTCCTTTTTTTACTTAACTTTCTGTAAAAATTTCATTATACATTTACATAATAGTCCAGCATGCTGTCCTTATGACAGCTCTTGTTTTTTTGGTTCAGGAATACCTTAGCTTGAATCTGAGTATAACCACAGTTCTTATGTAAGTAACCGGCAAACTTTTTTCACATAAATGCATTGGACCAGAGGCTGGGCTCAAATCAACCACTTTAGCAGTGACATGTCAATGAGTCAATGCCGTAAACCCTTTGGCAATGGAGTGCCCAATCCAAGAATTAATTTCTCTTAATGAATCTGACTAGAACCATGCTCTCCCGTAGGTAACTGGCAAACTTTCTCACATTAAGTATTGGGTAGACAAAGCGGGACTTGAACCCGCAAACTCAGGTTTTGAGAGGTCAGAGCAGCTGTGAAAGCAAGTGACTATAGAATATGATAACATTGAGGCAGGGGGGATATAATCACGAGAACAGGTTAACGGGTATTGCAAAGATTGGTATTTATACATTGATTGACATGTTAAATGTCCGTTTAGAAAAAAAAAGTGTCGTAATCCCAGGATGGTTCTCTGCCATAAATTACACTTTATTACTTGGTTTGTCTGGTGTTTGTAATCACATTGGCTTGACGCATTATCAAAATCATTATCAAATTCAAGTTATGGACAAAGTTTCTGTCAATTGAGGACCTTGGTGTATCATTAAACGCATCTTTCCCCAGTTTATACTATTAGATATTGGCAGTGACATATAAATCTCAATCTTTTTACAGAATTTAATTTCTCAAAACTTTGGAATGAGTGTCTGAGTGTGTGTTGCAGAAGTGGCAAATAAGATAAACGACTTCGGTCTGTGTCTCTAATGGTTAGCGTTGCAGTAGTTGGTGATTACAATCACGGATGTGTCCAATGCTGATTGCAGGGTCAAGGCTGGGCTAGGATGTTTATGATTAAAAGGTTCTGAGTAGCTCAAAGACAGTCGGCAGGACTTCACCTGTTTAGTGTCTGCCTCGCATGTGGAAGGTTGTGTGTTTGATTCTCGACTGGGTCATATCAAAGACTTGAAAAGTGGAACTATAAGAAGCTTCCTTGCTCTGGGCGGACCAGACCTGAAACTTTCCGCTTAATGCTGAGCGCCAAGCGAGGAAGTTTCTAGTACCATTTTTCAAATCTTTGGTATGATCAAGCTAAGGATTGAACCCACAACCTTTTGCATGCGAGGCGGGCTCTACCACTTGACCACACTGTGGTGTTTTCAAAGGAAAGTCGCTGTCCTAATAGCCACCACTGCTGCAATAGCTTATGAAATCAAGTCATGGGTTTGGAATTTTTTTATGAAATCCTTATTGCATAACTTAAAGATCTTGTGAATTAGAAAAAGATTCTTCAAGGAGGATAATTTTTCATTTCTCTCTTTTATCACTTCTCATAAAATGGATCAATTAGTTTATGAGAGTTTGTTTCAATTGTCAAGCCTTTTTGGCTTTTGGATTTTTTTCTCCAAAAATTGTGGAAAGCGTGGTTTAAAAAGAAATTAAATGAATAAAAAATCAGTAAATAGTACTAATGATTTTTTACAGATAGTAGCATTGATAAATATCTACTGTGGATGTTTTCTAATTTTCAGGTGTTAAATCTTTAAATTATTTGTTTTGTTCTTTAATATCTGAATTATTTTTTGCACATCTAAATAGAAATAATTCAAAGGCAAGTCTGAATTAGATATTTTTCACAGTGGATTCCGTAAAGCAACAAATAAAAAAAATGGCCTCCATGGATTAATTCCTCCTCTGTACATTAACTTCTTAATCATTTCATGCTAGTCTGCAATCGAGACAAATTGCATTTAATTCTCGTATTCTTGTTTATGCAAATGATTAAAGCATTTTCCTGACTTTTATCCTGTTGTGTTTCATCGGAAGCTTTTTACAGCTCAGTAAAGTAATATGTATGAAAATGAACACATTTCTATCGCGTTAAATATACAAAACTGGACCGATCAATACCGTAGGATTGGGGCTGTTACTCTTTATCTACTTGATGGTCTTGCCTATTTTCTTATCAAGTTCTAGACACATGTCTAATTCTTATCTCCCAAATTGTTAGCCAGCCATTGAATGGAATAGAATTGCAGGGTATCACATCTATGTGCTGTTAGTTTTCACAGTATTTTTTTTACATTTTTTTTTTTGTTTGTTTTTTTTTTTAGAAGAAACCTTGAGAGATTACTAAGATGAACTCGCAGTGTTCCCATTGTCAACTCGACTGAGCTATTCCTGACTTCATTTGTTTCTTTTTCGATTTTCATTTAAGAAGAAACATGGAATACACACTAGACCAGTTAAATAAAGTTCACAAGTATATATAATAAAATTTAAGAAATTCGCCGTTTGTCCCTTTATTATGAATCTGGTATTAATTACATGAACCAGTCCATTATATAACTGTGTGGGTGCCATTGAACTTTATTCCAGAATAAAGGGATAAATGTATTAATCGTCATATTTTTACAACTGTCTAGTTTTTATTTTATAATGTTTTTTGTGCTTGGGAAATTTCATTCTGTCTCGGATTCATTCAAAATTTGTCCATTTTTTGTTTGTGGGTTAATGTTTTTATTGACCTAGATGTGTTGCTTCCCCCATTTGATCCTACAAAACGTAAATGTATTTCCTGTCATCTATATGCATGGGGAGTATCTCCAGTTGACTTCAAATTGTTACTGCGTCCCAGTGGAAACAAATGTGCTATTTAAATATTCTGTTGATAGACTTCTCGGAAAGCGCTCCTTATACAACCATGCCACATTTTCCATTAATACCAAATAATCTGATTTACTTTGTATGAAGTTGAAATCAAGATATACTGAAAAGTTGATCGAGTTATGTAGCTCTTATAATCGAGTTAGTTTGAAATTGTGTTTTGTTATCCCCCATTAATTTTATTTTAATGGTAGAGAAACGATGACAGACATTGTTTCGAGGTTGAATACTTCAAACTGGCAGTAAGTCAACTCTGTCAATTTATAATACATAGAATATTACATAGATAATAAATAATAAATGAGAATGAATGTAAGATTCTTTTTATCACATAGCTTTGGGAAATAGTACATTTACCATTTATTTAACATAATATCATGTCTATTAAAAATGAGAAAAAGTCTGGCATATCTGTTTCCGTCATCCATTGTATGACGAAACGTCTCAAAATAACGTCTTTTTACATTGATAAATCGACGTTGGAGAAGTCGGAATATAGTTCAGCATTTTACGACTGACCGACCGACTGACCGACAGATGGACATACCGGTATATATAGATAAAAATAGATTAGGAGATGTTGAAATCTTTCTGTATTGAGTAATACATGATAACTTTACACATAATATTTATTACATGGTTCAATTATACTGGTTCAAGTTGTAATTTCCTAACTCGTCATTGCCTGCCACTGTTGTATGGCTGTTATTGTTTCTAGGCATTTTAATGTCTCTTGTCTACTCTCACAGATCAAATTAATTTAGCCTTTATTTTTATTTTTTTACGACAGTTTATATAAACTGTCTTCCTCCATTCCTCCACATGGCCACAATTGTCACAAGCTAAGTTAAGAGACATGCTGTCTGTTTTAATTTAAAGGGGAGACCACAGTGGTGGTCTGTAGGTAGAGTGTCCACCTCACTTGTGAAAGGTCATTATTTCCATCCCTGACTGGGTCATACCAAAGACTTGGTGCAAGAAGTCTCCTGCCAGTGTTGTCAATGTCAAGTTCAGGTCCATGTAAGTGTCGATTATCAGACTTGGCAGACTCAGTTTTCTACTTTAGTATTGTCATTGTCAAGTTCAGGTCCATGTAAGTGTTGATCATCAGACTTGGCAAACTCAGTTTCTACTTTAGTATTGTCATTGTCAAGTTCAGGTCCATGTAAATGTCGATCATCAGACTTGGCAGACTCAGTTTCTACTTTAGTATTGTCAACGTCAAGTTCAGGTCCATGTAATTGATGGTCATTAGACTTGGCCGACTCAGTTTCTACTTTAGTATTGTCATTGTCAAGTTCAGGTCCATGTAAGTGCTGATCATCAGACTTGGCAGACTCAGTTTCTACTTTAGTATTGTCATTATCAAGTTCAGGTCCATGTAAGTGATGGTCATTAGACTTGGCACACTCAGTTTCTTCTTTAGTTTTCTCAATGTCAAGTTCAGGTCCATGTAAGTGTCGATCATCAGACTTGGCAGACTCAGTTTCTGCTTTAGTATTCTCAATGTCAAGTTCAGGTCCATGTAAGTGTCGATCATTAGACTTGGCAGACTCAGTTTCTGCTTTAGTATTCTCAATGTCAAGTTCAGGTCCATGTAAGTGTCGATCATCAGACTTGGCAGACCCAGTTTCTACTTTAGTATTGTCAATGTCAAGTTCAGGTCCATGTAAGTGATGGTCATTAGACTTGGCAGACCCAGTTTCTGCTTTAGTATTGTCAATGTCAAGTTCAGGTCCATGTAAGTGATGGTCATTAGACTTGGCAAACTCAGTTTCTACTTTAGTTTTCTCAATGTCAAGTTCAGGTCCATGTAAGTGTCGATCATCAGACTTGGCAGACTCAGTTTCTACTTATGTATTGTCAATGTCAAGTTCAGGTCCATGTAAGTGTTGATCATTAGACTTGGCAGACTCAGTTTCTACTTTAGTATTCTCAATGTCAAGTTCAGGTCCATGTAAGTGTCGATCATCAGACTTGGCAGACTCAGTTTCTACTTTAGTATTGTCAATGTCCAGTTCAGGTCCATGTATGTATCGATCATCAGACTTGGCAGACTCAGTTTCTACTTTAGTATTGTCAGTGTCAAGTTCAGGTCCATGTAAGTAATGGTCATTAGACTTGGCAGACTCAGTTTCTACTTTAGTATTCTCAATGTCAAGTTCAGGTCCATGTAAGTGTCGATCATCAGACTTGGCAGACTCAGTTTCTACTTAAGTATTGTCAATGTCAAGTCCAGATCCATGTAAATGTCAGTCATCAGAATTGGCCGACTCAGTTTCTACTTTAGTATTGTCAATGTTACTATTTTAGGAGTTGTTTCAAGAGTTGAGTTTCAACAAAATAACTGAAAAACTTTTTTTTTTCTATTTTGAAAAAGCCTACCCAATAAACTTTGATTATAGTGTACTTGTTTCATTACAGAATTTGAATCGACTTTCAGGAGTCGACCAAACTGTTATATATTGACTTAATTTCGCATAGCATAACAAAAATTGTCACTTCGAACAACGCATTAAACCTTTATAACTACTTGATGATTTCTTGGTCAATCTCAAAGGTAGCACTCAACAATGACATCTATATTGGGGTTTTGTCATCCGCCAGAACCAGTCGTGCTAATGATATTGACTATACGGAGGTTTCATCAGATCTGCCACGTGTTATTTATCTAATTTCTACTGGCACGGTTTCTCATTTTCTCCAATCAACCGCCTGACGTGGGATAGACTCGCCAGTTTATGTAAATGTAATTGATAATCAAGGTCTCGTCTTGTTATTACTGAATCGAGAATATCAAGTAAGCAGTTGTTGTTCACAAGTGACAGATCATATGCTTTGTGTGGAGACTTGATTGTAAATCGATGCATAAAAATCAGACTGCTGCACTTCATTTTGCCAGACAAGCGGTGTTCTGTTATAAAGTTGGTAATGATGGAGACAGAAATGTTTATTATTTCACTCCACCATGGTCGAGTGGTTAAAGACGCCATCTCAGGAAACTTTATTTGCCAATTAATTGTGAAAAGACGATGGTTTTATTTGCATTGATTCTCTGAGTTCTTCCTTCGCCATAAAACTGACTTCCTGTATATCCTGCAATCTGTGGTAAAAATGGCATTGAACACCATTAAAAAAAAAAATCGAAAAAAAAAAATCCCCATTTAGATTATAGATTGCACAATAGCCAGTTGCATGGTGGCTTTGGCAAATATGATTGCCTTTTAAAATATCGTTGCTCTCTCACCTGCCCATCTACCACAAGGTTATTTAGAGAATGAAGATATCACATGGTTGTTGTGAAGCATTTGGTTCGTTAAAGATGTCATTACCATTTATGTTGCTCTCATCTATATCACATTGGTGGTCTAGTTGTAGAGCTTCCGTCTCGCATATGGTAGGTCGTGGGTCTTCTTCCACCTTTGAAACTGGATTATTTTTTATCATGTATACCCATTGCACAATTTCTATTATCACAAAAAAGGAAGATGGATTAGATAGGTGTTTTGAAGGGAGGGATGGGGAGGGGTGAAAATATGATGGTGGGTAGTTAAAGTGGTATAATTATATTTTCACCAACAGATAAAAAATATCATACAATATTTTCACCTGCTTGTGAATTTTAAGGCAGGTGCAAATTTAATATCACGATGGTACCATATATTTCGTTGAAAATGATAATTGACCCATGCTTTTGGATAGTAATAGTAAACAATAATAAAATTACAGACTCAATTGGGTATTCAGCTAAAATATGTTTTAATATTTATTATTCTTCCTAAAAAATTTCATGGAAGCATTATAGTCTGCCCTCTCGTTAGAGTTTTGTAAACTGTGTTTAGGTTTGATGATTTTCACAGAGGCTCGTTGATTCCGTTCATTACCAAATTGATATTTTGTTCATTCATCAGTCAGAGACACTATAATTTATTTTATTTTATTTTTGCAGCTAGTGGAGTGAAGGGGCGGGGAGTGCCGGTGATATGTGTTGTGTTAGAGGGCGGCGCCAACACAATACGTTCGGTGCTGGATTATGTCACGGACACACCCCCAGTACCAGTGGTTGTCTGTGACGGTAGTGGACGTGCTGCAGATCTGCTGGCATTCACACACAAATACTGTCTTGATGACGGGTAAGATTGTCATGCTTTAATCATTAAAACAGATCCCTCAGTTTCAGATTTTTAGAGAAATTTTCTATTAAATAGCGAAATTGTTATAAACTCTTCTAGCCTTGTTTTTTATTTATTTTTTTTTTAAAAATCTCATCATCATGAAATAATAGGTGTTGATAAAAATTGACTTATTGAGAAGCATGAAGGTCATTCTTTATGCAATTTTTTAACTCACCAGAGGCAAAGGCTCACAGGGCTTTGTGGTCGCTCTGTCTCCATCATCCATTCATCATTTGTCATTAAGCCTTGTGTCAAACAACTTCTCTGCAGTCTCTGGACTTCACCAGATATAAAGCTTTTCTCAAGTTCATTGAAGTCTTTGGACCTAAGAGTCAGACTTAACCCAGCCCCAGGCGTTTATCAGTTATTTTTCAAAAAAAGTTCGATAATCTTCTTCTCCAAAAGTGCATGGTCCAGAGCTTGAACATTTTGCATGTAGTATCACATAATCAATTTCTTTCATGATTGTTCAAGCCATGAACTTTGGGTTAAAATTGGTTTCGTTTCGAATGCTTATCAGTCATAGGGAAATTTAATTTTCTCAAGAACTGGCCAATCAAATTTGTTCATAATTTGGATCCTGCAATATTCCCAACAATTAACACTTCTTCAGGAGAATTGCCCACTTGAGCAGCTCATAGTGACGCTTAATAAAATCAAATACACATGTTTTCTTAGACTTGATTGTGTTTTCAGGACGATGCCAGAGAGCCTGCGAGATCAGCTGATACTTACAATACAGAAGACCTTCCAATATTCTCAGGAACAGGCGGAGAAGCTGTTTATAGAGCTCATGCTGTGCGTGAAGAAGAAAGAACTGGTGAGAAATGATCTTCACCCCTTATTGCTTTTCTTTCATCTGAGTTGGTGATGTTTAAAGCTTTTATGGATTGATTTTCTTTGTATAATTTATGATTCAGGTTAAAATTATGACTTACTTTAATTGAATAATTTTTCAGTTGTATCAAGATTGTGTCTGCTTGAGACAGTTTTATAAGGACTGCCATATGCAAGTATCATGCTGCAGACATGTGGTGTGATACCCCACCCAGTAACATTATACAGACACTGGTATAATATCCCATCCAGTAACATTATACAGACACTGGTATGATATCCCATCCAGTAACATTATACAGACACTGGTATGATATCCCATCCAGTAACATTATACAGACACTGGTATGATATCCCATCCAGTAACATTATACAGACACTGGTATGATATCCCATCCAGTAACATTATACAGACACTGGTATGATATCCCATCCAGTAACATTATACAGACACTGGTCAGATGGGCCAGATCAATAGAACTATCCTCTGAGCTTGAAGCAAGGGAAAGCTTAAAGAACCATTATTCAAGTGTTTGGTAGGAACCAGCCCGGGAACTTTTCATCTCTCATAATAGAGGCAGCTTTTTACACTATTCCAGGCAGGACAGCCACCAATCTCTTAGCAAGGAAACCAGATTTAAAATTTGAATTCATGAATTTTTAGAACCTAAATAAATCAAATGGAAATTAAAAGTGAAATGCATTTGCTTGCAAAGTTGTCTGTCACAGACAATTACAAAAATTAATTGAAACTTACATGTCTTGTCCATTATCATTCATTCCCTATTGTCAGTCCTTATTTGACTAAGAAAATAATCTCCTTGGTCTTGAACTGTTGCAAAATGCCCATCAGTGGTTGACAAATTGACATGACACAAATAGTACAAAGGGAGGTAAGCTAATTACCCAGGTCTGAATTTTATGCTATAGGTTCTTCTTATTATGCTTTATTATGTCCTTCAAATTATGAAAGCATATTTTGATTTGTTTACATATAAACTAATGTTATTGTTTTGATTTGCAGATTACTGTGTTCCGCATGGGTGAAGGAGCCCAAGATATTGACCTGGCCATACTTACAGCTCTCCTCAAAGGTAGGTGTTCAGCTCTTCTCAAATGTAGGTAGGTGTTCAGCTCTTCTCAAATGTAGGTAGGTGTTCAGCTCTTCTCACAAAGATTTGTATTCAGATTTCCTCAAAGGTAGGTGTTCAGCTCTTCTCAAATGTAGGTAGGTGTTCAGCTCTCCTCAAAGTTAGGTGTTCAGCTCTTCTCAAATGTAGGTAGGTGTTCAGCTGTTCTCAAATGTAGGTTTTCAGCTCTTTTCAAAGGTAGGTGTCCAGCTCTTCTCACAAAGATAGGTGTTTAGCTCTTTTCACAAATGAAGGTGTTCAGCTCTTTTCAAAGATAGGTGTTCAGCTCTTCTCACAAAGTTAGGTGTTCATTTCTTCTCACAAAGGTAGTTGTTCAGCTTTTCTCAAAGGTAGGTGTTCAGCTCTTCTTACAAAGGTAGGTGTTTAATTCTTGTCACAAAGGTAGGTGTTCAGCTCTTCTCAAAGGTAGGTGTTCAGTTCTTCTCACAAAGAGGTCTTCAGCTCTTTTCAAAGGTAGATGTCCAGCTCTTTTTACAAAGGTATGTCTTCAGCTCTTTTCAAAGGTAGGTGTCCAGCTCTTCTCACAAAGGTAGGTGTTAGCTCTTCTAACAAAAGTAGGTATTCAGCTCTTCTAAAATGTAGGTCTTCAGCTCTTTTAAAAAATAGGTGTCCAGCTCTTCTAACAAATGTTGGTATTAAGCTCTTCTTAAAGGTAGGTGTTCAGCTCTTCTTGCAAAGGTAGGTGTTCAGCTCTTCTCAAAGACAGGTGTTCAGCTCTTCTCAAAAGTAGGTGTTCAGCTCTTCTCAAAAGTAGTTGTTCAGCTTTCATCAAAGGTAGGTGTTCAGCTTTCATCAAAGATTAAAGGTTTGTGCAAATCTTTTAAACTTTTATAAAAATTTATTATATTTAATTCATCCTGTCATTAAACTGTTTTTGGCTAATAATCTTAAGTTTACTTGGATTGTTTATTTTAAGTAAGTGTCCAGGCTATTGTGACTGAAACCAACACAACAATATGTTTAATTAATAAGATAAATAGAATACTAAGTTAAGTGCCTTTCTTTATAAAATTTATAAGGGAAAATGCAACAATGGGGTCACAATGTTGTTGCATTTTCTTAACCTCACTTACATGTAAATAGTCCCCGTGAATATCAAGTATGTGTACAGCTTGGCTAAACTACAATAACTATCATTACAGGGACAAATGCCAGTGCTCCAGATCAGCTGAGCTTGGCCTTGACATGGGACAGAGTGGATATAGCTCGCAGTCATATCTTCGTGTATGGTCAGGAATGGCCGGTAGGTGTTACCATATACTGGTACATGAATTTTAATGGAATGAAATTGACGCAAATTTAGTGTTGCCAATAAATTCTGCATAAAATGTTTGTATATAATTTATATAATTTTCAGCATTTCTTCATATTGGTATTTGACACATTAAATAAAGTTTAATGTTTCTGAAAAGAATATTTTATTCAAAATTTTGCATTGAAATTTGCCCACCAAAATGGTGTTTTTGTCATATTGCAAAAAGTCATAACTGACTTTGAAAAATGAAGTATTTTACTGACCTTAAAAGAACAGTTCAACTGATGCATAATTTATGTTTTTCCTTCGTGAATTGTGTTAAAAAATAACAATAAAACTTTGGCTGAAACATAGGGTCTTTTATTTGATAATAATTTTAACAATGTGACCAAATTAAGTTTTCTTGATTCATATGTCATACATAAATGGAGTCTGCACTTTGATGAACCCCGAAATTATAATCTCTCATAATTCTTTTGTATTAAAGAAAAAAAAAATTTTTTTTTTCTTCTATACGGTAATAATTATTTTATACAGGAAGGGTCACTAGAGCAGGCAATGATGGATGCTCTCATCAACGACCGTGTAGACTTTGTCAAGCTACTGCTGGAGAATGGTGTACATATGCAGAGTTTTCTCACTATACCTCGCCTTGAAGAGCTGTACAATACCGTAAGTTGATGTTGCAGTCTCTGTCACACAAACACTTGTCTTTACAGTTTATCATAAAGTGTAACATTGGCCGTTTGTGATTTAGCGGTTTATATACAGCAAAGTAGGGATATGAATTCTGGGCCGATTGTCACCTCCCTGAGCCCGGCTCTGTCATGTATCAATGGCTTTAATACACATTTTCAGTTGCACCACTTGTCATGTACAATGGCTAAATAGTTTAAAAAATTCATTTAATATATAATTCAAACTTGATAATGGTAAGGAACTCGGGAATTTTAAAGATATAATGAAGACATGCAATCTTCAGTCATTTATTTCTTTTGATATATACCGATTTTCAACTTTGGTATCTCAAATATATTTAAATTATGTCAAGTTCTTTAAAATAACTTGAAACTAAACAAAACAAACAAAAGGGAAATGAAGTCAGACATTTGATGCCAAACACACTGGGCTGATTATGATTATGAGTTTTTGGCACGGGCCGATAAGTGATAATCAGCATGTGAAAACAATCGTCTGCTTAAAACATGCTCAGTTTTGTTACTATATATAATAACACGACTGTGTATTTAGTAATATTTAAATGGAACACTGTTTCCTTGGTTATTCTTTAAGTTAATATCTTTCTCAGACATCCATGATTGTAAAGGTTGTCTTACTTAAAGAGATAAAACAGGGTGGTAGTTTAGTGTTGGCTGCTTACTCTAGAAGCTGTGGGTTCAATCCCCGTCTTGAACCAATGCCTCTCAAAACAACACCCGGTACTGGTTCTACCCAGGAAGTGGACTCCAGAGTGGTCATAATAACTCTGACCCTCTGTGTTTGAATTGATAATGGATAGTCCATTGTCAGTCTCGGAACATTTTTGGCGGATAAATGAAAATTGACAGTCATCAGGTTAGATCCCAATTTAAATGACAAATAAAGTTTTAAAAAGCAATTTCATGAAGGAGTTGTGGATGGATATTGCAAGGGAAAGAACTTTGTAAATAGTTTGACTGGTTTAATAAACATGAGTAGTCTCCCTTCGATAATTTTTTTTTTTTTTTTTGCTAAATTAAAGTCGAGAGTTTACTTTTATGATTGACCGTTTTAAGAAACATAAAATGAAGCTAATTTAAACTCAGAATGGTTCCGAATTGTGCCTTGATTAAGGAAAAGTTTATACCTGAATTTTATATTGGAAAGTGTCCCTGAATCGTAATGTAAACAATTGCTGTCAAAAGGAGTTTATCAGGAAAAAACATTATAAATGTCTTAAAACATAAAATTATTTTTGGATAAAAAAGTTTTTCATTAACATTAATAAAAAAACAACAATTGTTTTGGTATGCCTTATCCATCAAAACTTTACAAAATTGATATTTAATTAAATTTTGTAGTGGTAAACTTGAAACGAGATCCCATTCTGAAGATAGACATCTTTTAAATGAATTGCATGTGTTGTGTATGTATCTGGCTGTCATTACTGTTCATGATTGGTAGAATGACAGACATTTTTTCTTTATTTCAGAGACAAGGTCCATCGAATACTTTACGCTATCTTGTCAGGGATGTCAGAAAGGTGCGTATTGGTGTTTTTTTTTGGTTTTTTATTTTAGTTGATTCATCGGCACATGCATATAATTATTTTGACAGCCTTTTAACATTTGGTCAGGACGAGTTAAACTTAAGAAACTGACCGTAATATTTCTTTGATTTTAAGTGTTTGATAAAAAAAAGGTTGAGGAGGAAGGATGAGTAGCTTTTATAATTAATTTCAAGCTCAGCACTAGAGTAGGAAGTTTTAAGGTATACGGGATTTCAAAATCAAGACCCCTGGATTGATATTCAGACTAGCTACCAACTGGGTTTACAAAAATATGACCGTGGCATGTGAATGATGCAGATATTGCTAGGTGGGATATTGACTTATATTCTCATTATCACTCACCGCTCACTGCTGAGGTTATAGCTTTCAGCCCATTTTGGTCCAAATACTTATTGTGAGAAATAATGTTAATTCTACTTTGATTTATATTAAGGTCTTCTTATTACCAGTTATTTGCTTAAATGACATTAAATTGTATTAAAAATATAAAAAGAAATGTAAAAATTACATTAGGCTTAAAAAAAAATTGTTTGTTTCCGATTTCATGGCCCAAAAAATAGGGTAGGTAGGTAGGAATTTTTTTTAAAAAAATTTAATAATTTTTTTTTTTTTGTAAACTTGATGTTATGTTGTTTCAATGGTACATCATGTATTTTTAACATGTTTTGTATGTTATCTATGTGCTTTTAATATAATAAATTGTTGAGACCTATGACACCATATAAAGCTGTTGTTGTTTCTTTCAGCATTTTCCAAGCGGATACCGGTACACGTTACCAGATATTGGTCTCGTTTTACAGCACTTGATGGGTGGCGCTTTCAGAGCTATATACTGCAGGAAAAGGTTCAGACAGAAGTATAACGCATTAAAAAGAAGTGTAAGCCCTTCAGCTCATTTAGTTTCTTTTGAAGAATGATTGGAAAAATGGAGAAAAGTTTAAGAAAATGTTTAAATCTAGTAAAAGAAATGAGTATGTACACATGTATTGTACAAGGACTCGGGTTAGAAGAAATAAGAATTTATTGCCTTGAAGAATAGGGAAAAGGCAGAGAGGTTTGGGAATATATTGGAATCTAGCATAGGAAATAAGTTTACACCAGAATATGGGCTTAGAAGCATTATTAAAAAATTATTATCTTCATTTTGGACACATTATATGAGTTTGCTTTTGTACATCTCTTTAGAATCATACTAGTCGATAAAATAATCTCATTTCATATGCATCGTCTAACTGCTCAAGAGAAAGGAGTTCTTGATTTTTTGTGTATCTGTCGAAATGTACGAAAAATAAAGTAATGACGTGATATTTGAGTCTTTACTTTTGATATCTGATGTCTGCAAATGATTGCTATTTATTAAGAAGGCTGAAATGTAGGAGTGTCCATACTAATTAACATTTCGCTCAACAATGAAAATAGTCCCTTGTAGGTGTGTCCATACTAATTAGCATATTGACAATGAAAAAATTCCCTGAAGCAAATGTAATATTACCATCTTTCTTTATGTCGTCAGCAATCATGGTTGATTTAGAATTGATGTTAGATTTAGAAATGTTAAACATTATTGCAGAAAAGTTCTGTAATATGTTGTATTAATAGGCTATATGTCGTGTAGATTCAGATTCAGATCCAGATCAGTCCATTTAAAGGGATTATATCGGCAAGTTACGCATACATGCTGTTGATAACGGGTGTCTGGAATTTTAATAGTAGTGTATTATTGAGACCATTTTACAAGTTAACAAATCGATGCAATCGTAAAAGGTTTTCTAAGCATCTAATTTTAACAAATATAGGATAAAATCACCACTTAAAACGGTTTTATTTTGTAAACGATTCGTAGAATTTGTTTGAATCAAAAAAATAAGGGAGGTCGCTTACCCGAGAAAACCGATTTAAAAGTTGGCGCCTTAAAAAATCGGATCTTAAAAGTTGGCGCATAGGTTACTGCTGTCCCGTTTATTAAGAATGTTTTTAGACTTAATTATTAATGTCTACTTTTATGAACTTTATATTTATTTCGAAATACACAGATACCTAATGAAAATATTCTTCATTACAGAATCAAACATTAAATCAACAGCTTATCAATTGTATTAACTTTGAAATATGAAAAGTTGTCCATTAAAAAAAACTCTTTTTTTATAATATATTTTTATAGCAACAGTAGTTTAATATAGAATAGAAAACCATATACTTGAATTGCACTATTTATGCATCGTTGGAAATGTCACCTCTCAGGTCCTTGAGTCCTTTGATTTCATTTATCTCATTTGAATCTGGATCTTTTGTACATGTTAAATATTGGTAGATAGATGAAATGCGGTGTTGATTTGAATGTTCATTTGTAATTTTTACTAAGTGGGTAAGCTGTGATTTCATACGGAGAAAAAGGGAATAAAATTCGGGGAGATTCATATTGCATTCATGTATCTTTTTATGAATCCAAATGTTAACATTTTAAGTGACCTATTTTTATTCCTATTCACAGGATATGAAGGTAAGAATGGACTTCTTCTGAATTCTACTGCACGATCTCACTAACAGCAAGTTGTGTGATTAGTTTTTTCTTCATCATCATATCCACAACCTTCATATTTAATTTCTAAAACCTTCTAATTAATATAATTTCATACCCTCTGAATTTTTTTAATCCACCACCATGAAATAAGGGGGATACAATTTTGCGCTTGTCCACTCTAGCATCCATACATGCACATCTACATCTGTATTTTACACTTTCTGTATGCTTCATGTTACTATAATTTCTCTTTTTAATACATTTCGTTCAACTTTCTGTACAGCTTGTACATGATGCACAGATGCCTAGATGATTTATAAAACGATACTGACCCAGTTGGTTTATGAAATACTTTACCCTATAGTAAGGAAGATTCTATGGCTTTATAGTGTACCAACATGTGATATGCTATATAACGTCACCAGTAAGAAAGACTCCAGGTTCACTGTCCATGTACAAAAATAACAAATTAACATACAGATTGAAAAACAAATGATATACATAGAATGGACACTGAACCACCTTGATTGGTACCTACGGAACTGTAAAGTTTCAGCATGACCAGTTGTGAGCAATCAACACTGAATCATACACTCACTATGTCAACAACCACAACATGCATGGTGTCAAGTTTCCTATATTGGCAACCACTTATAATAAGTAACAACATCATAGAAATCACATGGAGGGCGATGGGGTGGGTGGTGGGGGGGGGGGGATCTCTAGGGATCGTATCATACACATACTCTTGGATATAAACTGAGTTAACGTCTGTTGGGCATGCGTAATAAAACCGTTTCATTGCACTCCTGATGATCAAAAACTATAGTGTTGACCCCCAGAGGTCGCAGTTTCTATACCAGGTTCCGTCTGATGACCCCTAAAAACAACATCTGTTCTATCAAGGTATTGGACTAGAGCAATTCATATAAGCTCTGAGCTTTCTTCACAGTTGAGCTAAAATGAATTAATATAATCTATAAACTGTTGACAGTTTAGGTAAATGATATACAAAACAGTATACAACTTCAGTTGGTAACATAAGTGGACTTTAAAACAAGGGGTTGTGAGCTTTGTCCTATGACCATAAATCTTCCACCTCTGAATATGTGGGGAAGTTGTCAGTAAGGGAAGGTGTGTCTAGTTCTGTTTACCTGCTAAGCAGATCCCATGTTCAATGTTTCCGTGTATTTACTGCCATTATGCTGTTATGTAATTGATGTACTGTTGATCAAGGCCCATAACCCTATACAACACAATACAACTTTGTCAAGACCACCCTGGTGAGAATATTGTGTATATTTCAGGGCACGTCTCAGGGTAATATAGGTCAGCTGGTCACCACACTACCTATTCTAGTCAGCACAAAGCAAGCCGAGGAACTGTTTCCTTACCCTTTCCACGACCTGATGATCTGGGCGATACTTATGAAGCGTCAGAAGATGGCAATGTTCATGTGGCAGCATGGAGAGGAGGCCATGGCTAAGGTATGGTTGTCATGGAAACTGATTAATTTAACAGATAATTAATAAGTAACCATTTTTCATTAAAATAAGAAATAGCGTTATATCATGTGGTTAATTTGATTATTCGATAAAACATTCTGTTAAAGATACAATTTTTTTAAGTTTTTTAAGTTTTCGGATAGATTATAGAGATTTTATTTGATTATTTCTGATAAATCCACTCTTAAAAAATTGTGTTAGTAAGCCAGTTGTTGAACAGTGAGACAGTAGTAAAACAACTTCGGAAGTATTTAATACAAGTTTATTAAACCATTTATTTTTTTTAACTTAAGTGCTTGGGAGATTATGTAGTTTTGTATCATATCTATAATTCTGTTATATGGCGTGATGCATGTGGTATGGCGTGATACACGCGGTATGGTGAGATGCACGCGGTATGGCGTGATGCACACGGTATTGCGTGATGCGCGCTGATTGTTAACTATAATCGGTAATTATCTATATCTTGTATAAATGAAAATTCTTCTGTTTTTATTCACAAAATAAAAGTTGCTGGTTTCAGTATAACACAAAATACTTTCACTCCTGGACATTCAAATTGCCATCTTAGGCTATAATAAATTAATTAATTGCTAGATTATCATCCCCGCCTGCCCCCTCATTTTCATGCTGCCCAGAACATTTTTATTTTCATAAAAAAAAAAAAAAAAAAAAAAAAAAATTAAAATAAAAAATAAAATCCTCTCGCCCTCCCCTTTTTTTAAGAAAAATTTGGATGATAATCTAGCAATTGATTTATAATGGCCTAACAAGGGATTGCCACAAGTAACCAAACCACTTCAGTGCTCATGCAATGAAATAAAAATAATATTTATCTGTAACCAACGTTTATTCTCTAAATATTCTTTTAATCTTGCTTACCTTTTCATGTCTGGGTTTAGTTGAAAGGGTCATGAATTTCTTTTACATGGACAATTCAATGTTCTTGATTAAATTGGTATAATCCACTTTCTATATTTGAACATTTACCTCAGATGACAGAGAAATGTTTTCTTATGGTTTTATTATCTTTTTCTTTAACCCTTTACTTCATATAGACGCTTTTGGACACCATATATAGACGCCTTTGGACACTTAATATAGACGCCTTTGAACACCTAATATAGACGCCTTTGGACACCTCTTATATAGAAGGCTTTTGAATTATTGGGTGAATTATGTTTATATAAACTGACAGAGTGGAAAACAGTGCAGGAAGTGCACCTGCACTGTTTTCAAAGGCCTTCTGTGATTGGTGCGGGAGAACGCGTATCTATGAAGTAGGGTTAAATTATAATTTCATTCATTAGTTAGGCGATTATAACCTGTTCAATACCTGTGTACGGTTATTATGATTATTTTATACAGGCATTGATGGCGTGTAAATTGTACCGCGCAATTGCACATGAAGCAGACCAGGACGACCTTGAGATAGAAATACCAGATGAGATACGCAAATACGCCAAGTAAGTGTTTGTCATTTCACTCTCTTATTTTTATAGCTCGCCTAGTTCCTGCTAAGAATAGAATCATTGTTGATCTCTGCAGAGGGGTAGGAATCATCTGAATGGGTTTCATGTTCATTTTATCGTTTGTCTTATTCATTATTGTGGTTAATGACCAACCCCTGTTTGGTTCCAGGGAGCCATATGAGTGATGGCAAGAATAGGATCACTGTGGCTCATGCATGTCGTAGAAAGTGACAATTTAAGTAATACGATAGAATTTGGTGAAACTCTGCAGTTCTGCAGGTATCAAGGTTCTAGGTTCATTCTGCATATTCATTTGTTGATGTACATGTGTCTTTTTAATCTGTATGTTAATATGTTGTTTATACATGTACAGTGAACCTGGAATCTTCCTTACTGAAAAGCATATGTGTTGGTATGCCATAAAACCTCATTCATTCATATATTAATTCATTCATTCTTATTTTTTCCTTTAACATTTTAATTGTCAGTCGTCAGTGCAGTGTATAAGCATGAAGGTCATTTATGTGGTTAACTGACCTCCCATCACTGAGGTGGTTGATTTACCTCCCACCAATGAGGTGGTTGATTTACCTCCCACCAATGAGGTGGTTTACTTACCACTGAGGTGGTTGATTTACCTCCCATCACCGAGGTGGTTGATTTACCTCCCATCACTTATGTGGTTGATTTACCTCCCACCACCGAGGTGGTTGATTTACCTCCCACCACTGACATAGTTAACTTAACTTCCACCACTGACATAGTTTACTTACCTCCCACCACTGAGGTGATTGATTTGAGTGCAGTTTGGTCCAGAGAGATCAAATTAGAAAATTTGGTAGAAGGATGGTGGTTCTACACAGCTTCTACTTATACAAGATATGCGTCTGATATATTTCCCAACCATCAACGTTTGTCACCATCACAATATTTAATACGTTGGAAATGTTTTTTTAATGCATTAAGATATAAAAACTCCTTTAATTTCTTTTGATTAATTTAAAACAAATTACTTCTCAGTGAATTTCAGAGGCTTGCCCTGGAGTTACTGGAGCACTGTTACAAGATTGATGATGACTACACGCAGCAGTTGTTGACGTACGAGTTGAAGAACTTTAGTGATCAAACCTGTCTCAGTCTGGCAGTCGCGGCCAACCACAGGACGTTTATAGCTCACGGATGCTGCCAGTATCTGCTAAATGACATGTGGATGGGCGGCCTCAGGACGAGGAAGAGTACAAGCTTGAAGGTGCGTACTCTGTCTCTGCCTTTAACATTTATTATGCTACAGCCATTCAAAAGGGGCATTGAATGTTACTCATGTCCTGTCGTCATGTTGGCATGTAACATCCAAAGTTATAGACGATTTTTAAAGAACTTTACAGAAATGTTCAGCATAACATGACAGTATGTTGTGCACAATATCTGGTTGGCTACATCAGGAGTCAAGGTCATGTACAGGACTTATATCGAGGCTGTGTATTTCCAAATACTGCACAACTGTGTTCAGCATGATATGACAATGATTAATAACAATCGAGTAATTGTCTAACCAACCTGTTTGAATTTACTGTGGTTCATTTTTTGTCACAGTAGCAAGATTCTTGTCCTATATAATTTGGTTTGAAATATTTTCGAAAGGTTTATTGGGGCTGTGTCACAGATAAGTCAAGTAAAAGCTTGCATAATATATACATGTACAGTCAAACCTGTGTTAGTGGTCACCTCTATTAAGCAACCACTTGTTCCAAGCAGCCACATGTTCTATTGATCATGTTTATAATTTATAATTTAAGTTAAAATCAACCTGTATTAAGCAACCACCTGCCTTAAGAGGTCATATTTGCTATTTCCCTTGAGTGGTTGCTCAAGACAGGTTTGACTGTACTGCAACAAGAGATCACTGGCGCTTAAAAGGTGACTTTTATAGGATTTATGGTGTGACTGCTCTGCCTTTGAAAATAAAACCATGCTGGTCAACCTACTAGTTGCTGTGCATTTTAATGTGCCAACATTGTAGGTGGATGGTTTTTTACCATGGAGATCCTAGACCTTATTTTATACAGAACAATGATCAAAATTCAACTGTGTATTGAGATATTATAGAGTTTAACATACATAACACAATCGTTGTTTTGTATTGGCAGGTATTACTGGGTATATTACACAATCATTGTTTTGTATTGGCAGGTATTACTGGGTATAGTACACAATTGTTGTTTTGTATTGGCAGGTATTACTAGGTATAGTACACAATTGTTGTTTTGTATTGGCAGGTATTACTAGGTATAGTACACAATTGTTGTTTTGTATTGGCAGGTATTACTGGGTATATTACACAATCATTGTTTTGTATTGGCAGGTATTACTGGGTATAGTACACAATTGTTGTTTTGTATTGGCAGGTATTACTAGGTATAGTACACAATTGTTGTTTTGTATTGGCAGGTATTACTAGGTATAGTACACAATTGTTGTTTTGTATTGGCAGGTATTACTGGGTATATTACACAATCATTGTTTTGTATTGGCAGGTATTACTGGGTATAGTACACAATTGTTGTTTTGTATTGGCAGGTATTACTAGGTATAGTACACAATTGTTGTTTTGTATTGGCAGGTATTACTAGGTATAGTACACATTTGTTGTTTTGTATTTGCAGGTATTACTGGGTATAGTACACAATCGTTGTTTTGTATTGGCAGGTATTACTGGGTATAATACACAATTGTTGTTTTGTATTGGCAGGTATTAGTGGGTATATTAAACAATTGCTGTTTTGTATTGGCAGGTATTACTGGATATATTACACAATCGTTGTTTTGTATTGACAGGTATTACTGGGTATAGTACACAATTGTTGTTTTGTATCGGCAGTTATTACTGGGTATAGTACACAATTGTTGTTTTGTATTGGCAGGTATTACTGGGTATATTAAACAATTGCTGTTTTGTATCCGCAGGTATGACTGGATATATTACACAATCGTTGTTTTGTATTGACAGGTATTACTGGGTATAGTACACAATCGTTGTTTTGTATTGGCAGGTATTACTGGGTATATTAAACAATTGCTGTTTTGTATCGGCAGGTATTACTGGATATATTACACAATCGTTGTTTTGTATTGGCAGGTATTACTGGGTATAGTACACAATCGTTGTTTTGTATTGGCAGGTATTACTGGGTATATTAAACAATTGCTGTTTTGTATCGGCAGGTATTACTGGATATATTACACAATCGTTGTTTTGTATTGACAGGTATTACTGGGTATAGTACACAATCGTTGTTTTGTATTGGCAGGTATTACTGGGTATATTAAACAATTGCTGTTTTGTATCGGCAGGTATTACTGAATATATTACACAATCGTTGTTTTGTATTGGCAGGTATTACTGGGTAAAGTACACAATCATTGTTTTGTATTGGCAGGTATTACTGGGTATATTAAACAATTGCTGTTTTATATTGGCAGGTATTACTGAATATATTTCACAATCGTTGTTTTGTATTTACAGGTATTACTGGTTATAGTACATAATTGTTGTTTTGTATCGACAGGTATTACTGGGTATAGTACATAATTGTTGTTTTGTATTTACAGGTATTACTGGGTATAGTACACAATTGTTGTTTTGTATTGGCAGGTATTACTGGGTATAGTACATAATTGTTTTTTTGTATTGGCAGGTATTACTGGGTAAAGTACATAATTGTTGTTTTGAATTGACAGGTTTTACTGGGTATAGTACATAATTGGTGTTTTGTATTGACAGGTATTACTGGGTATAGTACATAATTGTTGTTTTGTATCGGCAGGTATTACTGGGTATAGTACATAATTGTTGTTTTGTATTTGCAGGTATTACTGAGTACATGTATAGTACATAAGTGTTGTTTTGTATTGGCAGGTATTACTGGGTATAGTACATAATTGTTGTTTTGTATTGACAGGTATTACTGGGTATAGTACATAATTGTTGTTTTGTATTGACAGGTATTACTGGGTATAGTACATAATTGTTGTTTTGTATTGACAGATATTGCAGGATATATTACACAATTGTTTTTATGTATTGGCAGGTATTACTGGGTATATTGATTCCTCCGTACATATTGGTGCTGGAGTTTAAGAGTAAAGAAGAGCTTCAGCTCATGCCCCAGACAATGGAGGAACATCTTGATGAGCTGGACAGCGAGTTCAGTGACAATGAGAACCTATCCGTGAGCTCTTTCGAAGATGATCAGGTGCGTTTATGTAATATATTTGATCAAATTCTTTTCTATACTTCAGGTATGATGGTGGGTTTAAAATAATTAGGACAGTAATTACAGTAATAACTGCATGCCTTTCATGGGCTTTGAATAGAGCACATTTGTGTCTCATTGAGAGAGTAGAATTACTTTCCTTCTATAAGTTATTCAACTGGAAAACTTAATAAAAAATTGAGAGGTATGCGATCATAAATAGACTTAAACCCTTAACCTCAGCAGTGAGAGGTATGCGATCATAAATTGACTTAAACCCTTAACCTCAGCAGTGAGAGGTATGCGATCGTGAATAGGCTTAAACCCTTTACCTCAGCAGTGAGATGTATGCAATCGTGAATAGACTTAAACCCTTAACCTCAGCAGTGAGATGTATGCGATCGTGAATAGGCTTAAACCCTTAACCTCAGCAGTGAGAGGTATGCGATCGTGAATAGGCTTAAACCCTTTACCTCAGCAGTGAGAGGTATGCGATCGTGAATAGGCTTAAACCCTTTACCTCAGCAGTGAGAGGTATGCGATCGTGAATAGGCTTAAACCCTTTACCTCAGCAGTGAGAGGTATGCGATCGTGAATAGGCTTTAACCCTTTACCTCAGCATCGAGAGGTATGCGATCGTGAATAGGCTTTAACCCTTTACCTCAGCATCGAGAGGTATGCGATCGTGAATAGGCTTAAACCCTTTACCTCAGCAGTGAGAGGTATGCGATCGTGAATAGGCTATAACCCTTAACCTCAGCAGTGAGAGGTATGTGATCATGAACAGACTTAAACCTTTAACCTCAGCAGTGAGAGGTATGCGATCGTGAATAGGCTTAAACCCTTTACCTCAGCAGTGAGAGGTATGCGATCGTGAATAGACTTAAACCCTTAACCTCAGCAGTGAGAGGTATGTGATCATGAATAGGCTTAAAACTCTCTATACCTGCTTTACAACAGGTGATTTCAGAGCTGTGTTGACTCTTGTTTTGTAACTTCCTAATTTAGAAATAAAACCATATTTAATTTTTTTTTTCTTCTTTGCCATGTACTGTCGAGCTTTTTCCCCTACTTTTTTTTTTTAATCAGTAGACTTGTTAATATAAGGTTTCAATGAAAGTTGGTTGACTTGCCACAGTTTCCATGATGATTGATATACAACATTGCATCTCAATATCATTTGTATTTCACTGCTTACTCCAGTGGAAAAGTTAGCAGTTAGTTGTGGAGACAGGATGTGCTCAAGTACTGGTTACCCCTCCAGGATCCCAGGTAACAGTGGTTAGGTAAATTGATTGTTTGTTAGCCCTCGATGGCATAAAATGATGGTCAATATTCAATCAATCAATCAATCAGTCAGTCAGACAAAGTTATTGAAAATATAGTATATCAAATCTCGCCTATATTTCCTTTATCTTGAGAGCATTGAACAGTTTCAAGGTAGAATGTATGTCACATTTAGTGCAATTTGGCAATAAATTAATGCTTTGTTTTAAACTAATTTTATTTTTTACATCATTTGTGAGACAAGTTCTTTCAACTTAGACAAATCATGCTTGATGTCTTCCTGGGTAGAACAAGTACTAAGGGCATGTGGATAAAGTGTCTTGCTCAAGGACATCATAAAGCTGTGGCGAAGGATTGAACCCATGACCCTCTAAATATGGTTGGATGCTCCACCAATTGGCTATGCACTCCACACATTTACTACAGCTCCGAATTATAAGATTTCTACTTCTTTCAACAGCTGATTTTGTTCAGCATGTGCCCCTGTCACAACCATGTTTATTGCCCTTGAGCAGGAAATCTTATTAGCATATGCTCAGTGCTGTCTTCGGGTATAATTTGACTTAAGTTGTAGAAATTTGTTTCACAATCAATGTAAAATAAATAAATAATTTTTAAACTATTACTTCATTTCAGAATGCTTACATGGATGAGCTTGAGTCTAGCTTTGCATCCCAGACTCAGACCAATACGGTGAAGGAAAATGGAGTATTGATTGGGGACACCAGTATGTACTCTAACCATGTGTACAAGAAGAAGAAAAGTCCGCTCCGACTTGGGAAAAAAATCTACGAGTTTTACAATGCACCTATAACAAAGTTCTGGGCACATACTGTAAGTGACCGAAAAAATTCTAAAATGTAAACTTCGTAGCATTAATTTGTTCATCTGACTGACCGTCTGCACACACAAATTGGTAGTTAAGTGGCTAAGGTTTTGATTTAGTAATTATTTTTGACGATTAAAAGACAGTTGAAAAAAATTATGTGGCTGTTTGTAGACACTTAAAAAATGATTTTAGCTAGTCGCAAAGAAGCCGCTTAAACACCCATTTGTTAGAACGTCTGTTTGTCTGTCCGTAAACTTTCCATCTTGTTTATCCAGTTATGGTACTATAGCATATTATCTGAATAACCAATAGTCATACTGAGTAGAGTAATTGAGACCGGTTTCCTTATATAGGCATGAGCTCTGTCATCTGATAGCTCTTTTACACTGAAGTAAGTAAAAGAATTAGAGCAATGTCAGCCTTTCTGGGACTTCAGTTCAAACAGCACAAAGTGCAGAAGATTTGAATGGTGGAAGGGCTGTGGTTTGGTCCACTGCCACAGCCACGAGTGGTGACCAGGAACAAGACACTTTATCTACATGTATATGCTTATAAGTACCTTACATGGGTTCGAGGTTGGATAGAAAATTATGTCCCGAAGGATATGGCTATAATAAATTAATTGCTAGATTATCATCCCCGCCCCCTATTTTCATTCTGCCCTGACCCTTTGAGTTTTCATAAAAAAAAAAGAAAATCATTTTTTTTTTATTAAACAACATCAAAAATTTTAAAAATAAAAAATAAAATCTTCCCACCCCCTCCCTGTTTTTAAGAAAAATTTGGATGATAATCTAGTAATTAATTTATAACGGCCTAACTGTTTTGGGGGGGAATGAGGCTCTGCCATGTTCTCGCGAAAACAGTTATCCAAAGGGACAGAATTTTCTATCCAAATGGAAAATGAAATGAATGCTACTTTTTCTTGCATACCAAACATAATGAATATTTATTTTAACTTAATTTATCATTTTTATTTTTTTACATTGATCGCTTTTTAAACATTAAATTATATGATTTGCATCATATATTTTATACAGTACATCATGAATGAGTCTTAACATCATAGCGTGAGAATTTTATCTCGGCCCTAGGGTGAGATAGAAATATCTAACCCTGGTAGAAATGCAAATATCCTTATCTGGTGTGCAAGAATAGTACTATTTCTACCAAGGAAGACTTAGAGTGATGTGTCTTAGTTGTATGAACTTATTTCATAATAAATATAAAAAAAACAACTTCAAACAAATTTTTTTTTAATAACTTCAGCGCTGGGATCTCCAGGGTGGGGTTTGGGTGGCAGTGGGATTAGAGTCCTGACTTCCCTTGAGTTTTAAATATACTGTAAATCTAGATAAGTTTCTACCAGAATTGTTAAAAATATCTACTTGGACATTCAAACAACCACCCCTCCCTTCCCACACACACTCACTACCCCCCCCCCCCCCCCCCCCCTTGATTTGTAGGGTCCTCAGTGGCCGAGTGGTCTAAGACGCTGTCTCAAGATCACTTACCTCTCACCGCGAAGGTTGTAGGTTTGAGTCCTGCTCGCTCCAAGAACTTTATATGAGGAAGTTTGCCAGTTACAGGAAGGATGATCATTCAGAGATTCATTCTTCTTCCACCAAATAAAGTGGATATGTCATATCTAACCTGAAATGTGTTGAAAATGGAGTTAAACCCCATTCATCCCCCCTCCCCCTTTAATTTCATAAATGTCATAAATCCGTACCCGATAAAAATACATGGAAATGCTTTTTGAGTATGCAAGAAAAGCATATGAGGAACATAATATATTATGGTAATTCTCATTTATAAATCTCTGCATGTGGAAACTTAGCATGTGGATAGATGGCAATAAGGAGATAAGGGAGATAATTCAGTTTTAGACGGACAAAAATTGGGGTTGCTATGGCAGCAAAATTGGTAAACAGGTAGGTGATTTATGTGTTGCAGTACCCCAGTGTGTTGTTTTTTATGTTAATGTTTGATTATTCTCCATGCTAATATTGTCCTGATCTCTGTTACAGCTGTCCTATCTGGTGTTCCTCTCCATGTACACGTATGTTGTTCTAGGACGGGCCCTTGCACAGCCCCGCTGGCAGGAGTACTATGTGATGGGCTACATAGGAACAATGGCTATCGAAAAATTAAGACAGGTTGGTACATTTTAAAGAGACAGCAATTTTAAAATTAGTTTTACCTATGCTCATGCACATCCTCCAGAATGCATTCAGACGACCTGTCCATCAGCCAATCAGAGGCTTGCTTTCAAGGTTTGTTTTGTAAGTGAAAGTAGAAGTCTATTTTAACTGAAGAGAAATCTATATTAAGATTCCAATTATCATGTGCGATTATCACGCGTTTATGATTGTTACAATGAAAATTCCTTAATGGATGCACCCCCGTTTTTTTGAAGGCGAGCAAAGCTTGACTTCCTTAGCTGTCATGCAGCTCTAGCATCTGTTATACACTACTACATATGGTAGGAACCGCCATATCCGTCCGACCGATAAATAGTTCACAAGTTTCAAAACGCATTTACCGTAGCAGAGGACGTATTATACAACAAAAGATTCAAAGTTTTTTAAATATTGCGGATATTTTTCTTTACAAAAGTTCAAAAATACAATACGGGAAGCATACAATTTACATGGAAATGCGGAAGAATACACTTCTAAAAAAACGCGGCAATTTTCATTGATAAAAAACTGTTTTACGCATTTACTACTATGCATAGTGATGTCATCTGGTGAGGGGGGGATATAATCTCTAACACCATTCGACATGTAATCATTAATGGGGTGAAATATTGACATATTTTCGATATAATAACTTGTAGTTTGAGTAAATAGTAATTGTTAGTGAAATTTTATTCACTACGGATTGTCCTCTTTTAATTTTGATAGTAAATAACGAAATTAGGTTAGTGGCTACATTTGTTGTTTATAGAAAAACGCGCCAATCTGTCATCTTATGCAAGCAGAGTTTAATGGTTAATTAGGTCATCCGACCGTTATGTTTGTTGTGTTTCTGTGTTGTATTTTTTAGATTGATTAAATCTAGGTCACGCAACACCGTTTATAATGCTATTTATTGATTATTTATATTGATGATTGAAAGCTATATGAGAATCGAACATAACTCAAGTCAATATACGCGTAAATCTATAAGTAGGTCATGTTTGTTTTGGTCTAGACAAAGAGTTATGGACATGTGTTGTATATTCTCGGACAATCATGTACATTTTGTGCTGAATGCGTTTCGTTATCCATAAATCATAACAATTGAACTGGAGATATTAAAATTGACTTGAGTTGTACATCACTACTCAATTCTTTCGATTTTGGAGAAACATCAGAATATGAAGGTTTGTTTGTGAAGCTTTCATATAGATTGTTCATGTTGATAGCTTTATGTGGAGATGTTGAAAGGAATCCTGGACCACCACATTACCAGTTTACAAAATGTCCTGAAATGGATATTTTCACCAGGATCATCAAATATTCAGTCAATTTTCACACGGAAGACGGTGTGTACCATGGTGTTTGCATTTTTTCAAATGCATTATTGAAACCGTTTAATAGCTACTGTTGGAAAAGTATTGATATGGACTCTGAATTGCATGCAGGAGATTATTTATACAGATACACAAAAGAAATATTAAACACTCCACATTCTTTTCTAAATCCCAATGAAATGCCTTTTAACATATCAGAAATCTAACTAAGTTTTTCAATTTTCCGAACCTACATTTTCGAATTAACACAAGCAGCGAACCTTCCCTCAGGCCCTTCAGGCCTTTGATTTAATACTTGTAAATGATTTTCACAAGTTTTAGAAATCAGAGATGATAATGGGACTTTTTTTTTTTAATTATACACCAATATACGAGGATCGGTGATGGGTTGAATTTAAAATAGAGATACTTGAAATCCAGTAATTCTAAAAGAAGAATTTGAATAGATTGTCATCAGATCTTAGATTTAGGGAGATTGTGTACTAAAGTCTGATTGATTCTTGTATCAAATCAATATTTTAACATTCAGCAATGTTTTGCATATCTTAAACTTGAAGTTTAATGTCAGATAAGCTTTGTATCTAAATATTGTACGCACTTTTTTTTCCCAGATATACTTACAATAAAAATAAAAGTATAAATGCTCATAAACAACTGTAGTGCAAATATTGTGCTATTAACGGGTATGTGTTGCCTGCATTGTTGTAAATGGTAGTTACAACCGCTACCAGTTGCAAAGTTTATGATTTAGGGTATCCCTGTTTGAAACGTTAATTCTCAGGGAATTGATTTTTATGAAATCTGACCTTTTTTTCTCTGAAACAAAAGTAATACAATATCTTTAAGAAAGAGAAAAAAAACAAAGACGTATAACGTTATATCTTTAAATTTATTTTTATTCATATGTTAAAACCCGGTATGTCATCATTCCATTTGCCCATCTCAGGATCCAAATATCATTTCAAACTTCTCTTCACTAAAATTTTGATGGAGCAGGAAGCTGTTTTGTGATTTCAGCGAAACCTGCAAATCGAAAGTTATTTCCCCAAAACCTTCTATCACCCTTCTTCAAACCAGTCGTTGAATGCCCAACTAGAACATGTTGCTGCTACCACAACACTGCCATAACAGCTTTGCCCAGACGTTCTTAAAAACACATTTCATCCCATAGTGAATGTTATGCTGTTCCTATCATTTTAAAAAATTTAAAATTGGCTAAAAACGTGTCCAAGTTTGACTAAAATAGAATTTCTGCTTAAAATTGAAATGATTTTTGTAAAGTATCAAATAAGTCACATGTTTTCATTTTGATCTCAATTTGATCCATCATTATAGGATTAAATTCATTTTTTTTATGTCAGATTTGTGCGTGATTCGACATTCTTTTCACATGCATAAAATCCAGAAAAAATAAATTTAATCCTTATAATTCCAATCCTGATGATTATATTTAATTTGAGACTCCTCAAGTGAACAAAAAAAACAAAACAAAAATAACTATATGCTACAAAGTAAACCAGTAAGAATATATCACCTCTGTCCTGGTTAACATCAAATTCTCTAGATCTGATATCCAATAATATCGTTACGGCTATCAATTCCATTATCAGATGAACTCTGTAACATTAGTTGGTTAATTGTAAAATGACGAAATATATTGCGGTGAAAAAATTAAACACCCGTCTTTTCTCTCTTGATTTAAACAAATAAAAAATCAATAATTCCAGGAAATACCCACACAGTATGTTGTATATATAAACGTAGACACTGACGTCATTGTTAAGTTTTTGTCTACGCGCTTGTTTTTAAAAATTGTGTCAATATTTACAAAGGTCATATAAATCCACGCTCATTGATGGAGAATCCGAATTTGGAACATTTTAAAGACTTTTAAGTGCAAGGTTTGTGTATTTACATTGTCTCACAATCGTCTTCTTCTGAACTTCAACTACATGTACATGTTTTTATTTAATTTTTCCTGTGGAAATTTTTGTCAACGACTAGCATTCACATTCGGTAAACCAGGTTTGTGCTCAATGGTACACTATACATCTCAAATCTGAACATTTTATGACCTACTTCATTGTTTCTCAAAACAACTTATGTTCTGATTGTGATGCCCGGTTAAATCGCTGAACCAAAGAAATTTATAAATTAATAACCGGAAGAAAACAGCTAGATCTAACATTTGTTTTCGTTGTGTTTTATTATTAAAAAAAGCGCAGAACCGTTGTCAACGTCATTAAAGTTCGTATATTGTTAAACTGACCATCAAAATGTTGATGCTTCTTTGTTTATGCGAGAAACGTAAAAGAAGTCTGGCTCGCGGTTTTTATCAAAAAACAAAAGTCTTTAAAAAATTGACATTGTCCAACGAATATGCTTTAAATACCTTTATGATAATGAGATTGAGGGTATACTGGTATATTTCTTTCCCGCACCAATCACAGAAGGCCTTTCAAAACAGTGCAGGAAGAGTTTAGATTGCTTGTAATGAGCAATCTGAACACTTCCTGCACTGTTTTCCACTCTGTCAGTTAATATAAACATAATTCATCCATTTCTGATACGTGGTGAATTAATGCTTTCAATATTAGAGGTGTCCAAAGGCGTCTATATGAAGTAAAGGGTTAACTGATCATCTGTTAGCCCTGGCCTTGAGCGCATAGATTGATTGATTGAATTTTTAGCATAATTTTTATGACATCGAAGGCTAATAGATGATCAGTTAACCTAACCACTGTTACCAGGGATCCTGAAGGTTGACCATAACTCGAGCACACCCTATAACCTCAAGTAACTGATAACTTTCAGAGTGTTTAGATTGATTATTTCCTTGTATTCCAGGAATTTCTGTTTCTTCTGGTTGCTATTATTGATGGTTCTGAGCACTGAACATACAGTTTTATATAAGGATATGGGATTTTTTTTTTTCATGCATGTTTTTTTATAAAAATCTTATAGACACTTTTTACTGGAAAAAGTACCACCTACATCAAATACAGAAGTGGGACTGTAAGGCCATTATAAATTAATTGCTAGATTAGTCATCCAAATTTTTCTTAAAAACAAGGTGGGCAGGAGGATTTTATTTTTTATTTTTAATTTTTGATATTTTATTTTTAATTAAAAAACCCAAACAAAACATTTTTTTTAAAAATTTTTTTTATGAAAATGAAAAGGGTCGGGCGCCATGAAAATTAGGGGGCGGGCAGGGATGATAATTTAGCAATTAATTTATTATGACCTAATGTAGTTGAGATAGTGTTGGCCGCTCACACTAGAGGTTGTGGGTTTGATTCCCAGCTTGACTGGATGCCTCTTAAAAACACACACACTCAGTTCTGGTTTTACCCAGGAAGCAGACTCGAGAGAGGTTCATATAAGCTCTGGTAAGCTTCTGTGACAGTCGTGAGACAGTCGTAGGATAGTTGTGCGACAGTCATAAGATTGTTTGACTAAAAAATTTTCTTCTGGTACCCACGACAAGATTTTTATCGCACAAGACATAGACACCACAAAAAATCATCAAACAAAAAATGTGCATGTCTAATTTAACCTCACGCTGACAAGTCGATGCCGCAAGATCAAAATTTTGTAGGACTGTCTTGCGGCAAGCCCCATTGACACATGATTTGCCCAGATTTTCTGTCGTGTTGTGGCACAAATACATCACGGGTTCGTTGTGACCAAGTCTTTAGGCCATAACAAATTAATTGCTAGATTATCAACCCTGCCCGCCCACTAATTTTAAAATAAAAAAATAAAAAATAAAAAAAACATCAAAAATTTTAAAAATAAAAATAAAAAATAAAATCCTCCCACCCTCCCAGTTTTTAATAAAAATCTTGATGATAATCTAGCAATTAATTTATAATGGCCTTATGTAAAGATATTGGAGATATAGGTAGGGCCTCTTTACACGGATGACACGTCATGTGACACCTAACTGAAGGTATACAGATGTCCAAAAATTACAACTGCATCATAATCATGAAGTTTATAAAAGTGAGGCTGTAGGGCAGTGGTTAGAGCTACTCATGCTGAAGGTTGAGGGTTTTCTCCCCATCTTGGCTTGATCGCTTCAACTTGTTCTATTAAGAAAATAGACACTGAGAATACTTCCTAGTCGAGTTGAAATAGTATAAAATAAACCAATCATGGAGTTATGTTTTTTATCACTCTGAGCATGGCACAATGATTTCGAGCTGCTAAAAAAGCATTACTGAAACCTTCTTATTTACGAATTTTAGTACAGTACACTTGTTACAGTACTTTCCATTATCATTTTATTGGATTGTTCCAACGTGGAACAATGAGAACACTAATCCTGTATGGGCTGTAGTTTGTAATCAAGTACACCACTGAAATGTCTGCTAATGTGCTTTTATTTGTTCGGAAATCCGTCTGTAAGGGTTTGTCATGTCCAATCAATAGACCCCTTTGACTAAATATTCAGAAAATAAAGATAGGATAGAATTTATTTGTTGATGGTGGCTTTTTGTCCCCCATGTATATTCGTAATGAATAGAGAAAATATGATATGTAATCACTATTAAATGAAAAGAGTGAAAGGTATGAAAATATTAAATATTGAATTCTGTGTACAGTCAGACCTGTACAAGCGGCCACATTTGCTATTTCCCATTTTTATGTTTTCAGAGCATATTGACCTGCTTCAAGCATCAACCTGTCTTAAGAGGTCACTTTTGCTCCTTCCTCATTACTGGCTGCTTAAGACAGGTTTGACTGAATTTGGTATTTCTTCAGCATAAAAAGAACGTTATAAAGTGAGTGTGTTGGTGGGGGGTGGTAGTTTGTGAGAAAAAAAGCATTTACAAAAAAATATATGGAATAAAGCCAAAAACTAAAGAATATGTTGCATGTGCAAAATTGGACGTCTTTGTGCATCATTTTAAAAAAAAACAATCAGTTTCCATCAAATGGATTTGAGATAGGGAATAGACTATAATGGTTATATTTATGGGGAATAGTGTAAGTTTAATTTGTGCCAAGATAATGCATTACTTAACACTATGCTTGAACAACTATTGTTGTTTGATGTTTAAATATTTAGCCTCATGTTTATGCCATCAAGGGCTGACAGATGATCAGTTAAGTTGTTTTTACCAATGTTTCCTGGGATCCTGGAAGGATACGGCCATTATGAATTAATTGCTAAATTATCATCCAAATTTTTCTTAAAAATGGGGAAGGCAGAAGGATTTTAATTTAGATTTTTAGCTCTACTGGCCGAAGGGCAAAAGTACTTATGCGATGGCGCGTTGTCTGTCATCTGACGTCTGTCGTCTATTAGCAGCACTTTCTCTGAAACCACTAGGCCAATTAAACTGAAACTTCACATGGATGTTTTCTATTGCCTAGGAGACTATACAGAAGATTTTTTTCGATCTGAAATTCAAGATGGCAGCTGTTACTCAAAATAGTCCAAAACTTACAAAATCATCTCATGAACAGCCCAACAGATTTTCAAAATGTTTATGTAGTAATGAAGACCAACTATAGTTTTGTTAGATTTGTTCAAATGGTGTCCCTAGGGTTAAATATGACCCCGCAACGAGGGTTCAATTAGGGGACAACTGTCATAATTTTTTTAATTTTATTTTTTTAAAATGGAAATGATTTTGCCTTTATCTTCACAGAAGCATTGTTTGGTGAAGGAGATTCAGATTTGTATAAATGACTGGGTTCCACTGTCTTAAGGGGTCAGGAGGGGCCCAAAAAGGGTAAAAATTGGGAATTACTAAAATAATGTTCTTAAGAACCGGTATGTCATATTTGTCCATATTTAGCAGAAGTTATCACTATGTGTAGGGGTTTGATTGCAGATAAGAATTTAGGGGCTAAAATTAATAGGGGCCCTGTAAGGGGACTTAGAATTTTACAGAAAATTCTCTTTTTCTTTCATCTATTCTGAAACCACTGGGCCACTTTAACTGAAACTTCACATGGATGTTTCTATTGCATAGGAGACTATACAGAAGATTTTTTTTTTTTTCGATCTGAAATTCAAGATGGCCGCCATTACTAAAAATAGTCCAAAACTTAAAAAAAATCTTCTTCTCATGAACGGCCCAACAGATTTTCAAAATGTTTATATAGTAATGATGACCAACTATAGTTTTGTTAGATTTGTTCAAATGGTGTCCCTAGGGTTAAATATGACACCGCCCAGAGGGTTCAATTAGGGGACACATGTCGATATAATATTTTTTTTATTTTTTTTTATTTTTTTTTTTTAATGGAAATGATTTTGCCTATATCTTCACAAAAGCATTGTTAGGTGAAGGAGGTTCAGATTTGTAAAAATGACTGGATTCCTATGTCTTTAGGGGTCAGGAGGGGCCCCAAAAGGGTACAAATTGGGAATTACTAAAATCGTTTTCTTAAGAACCCAAAGGGGGGAAGCATATAGTCATCGCTTCATCCGTCATGCATCCCCAAGTTCTTGTCCGGGCTATTTCTATACAACCTCTAGTTGGAATTTCATGAAACTTGTTAGGATGGATCATTACCAAGTGCAGATGGGTATATTGTCTTTGTGTTTGGTTCGATGATTTTTCACCAAGTTATGGCCATTTGATTCTGTCTGATCAAATTCTTGTCTGCGCTGTTTCTCTACACCCTCAGGTTGGATTTTTATGAAACTTGCTAGGATGCATCACTTTCAAGTGGAAATGTGCATATTGTCTTTGTGTTCTGGTTCGATGATTTTCACGAAGTTATGGCCCTTTCATTGAGTCTGTGACCAAATTCTTCTCCGCTGTATTTCTCTAAAACCTCTGGTTGAAATTTTATGAAACTTGCATCATTACCAAGTGGAGATGTGTATATTGTCTTCGTGACGCTATTTCGCTACAAACTCTGGTTTTAATTTTGTAAAACTAGCTAGGATATGTGCATATTGTCATTTTGTTAAGCATTAATGATTTGCAAATGAGTTCCGTCAAGTGCATAATGACCTATTTCAAAGTATGTTGTACAATGTATTATATTACGAAATAAAAAAGAATATATGACTTCTCTTTAGAACTCTCACAGTAACTTCCCCCATTCAATATCATTACCATATGGTACAGAGTCAAACACACACTTGGGGAGCATCCATTGGTTCAACCAATATTTTCTTGTTTTAAATTTTTTTTTTTTTTTATGAAAATAAAAAAGGTCGGGGCGGCATGAAAATTAGCGGGCGGGTGGGGATGATAATTTAGTAATTAATTTATTATGGCCAAACCAATACTCGAGCACAACTGTCTCTGCAAATAACTGAGTTGAGTGAGTAGCAAGAGAGGAATGACAATGTGACGCAATGTTGTATATTGATCCTCAAGGGCATTTTAGTCGTGCAGTGAATTGGATATAAAATCTTGAACTAGTGTTACTTTAATAATTAAACATACTCTCTGTGTTCTATACTTAATCTAGACCACTCTTAAACAATAGTTCTTTAAAACAAAAAAATGCTGTTGACATATCTGGGGCGACACTCCCAGTTGCCATTGGAAACCAGGCTTGTCATTGGCATTCAGGCTTATTATAGAAAATGTTCATATCTTTGTAAACATATGACTCCGATAACCGTTAATCAGTTTGTCATTTTCATTACCAATAATTAACATTCAGTTGCCATGGAGTTTGGAATATTTGTCACATCTGGTTTGGTTGTGTACTAAATTCTCTACCGTCAGTAAGCTGTGGAGATAATGAGTAATCTCCAAAGAACTGTCAAAGAAGTCCACAGCAGATAAGTATGCTTGTACTGTGGCTTTAAGTAGCCAGATTCTGCCATCAAGCAAATCACTTTCATGACCGATATGTTCTCCATTAAGCTAATGGTAAACAGTTGGGGAAAACAAAAGGGTGATTAACTCCTTGGCTACGTTGTGGCTTTAAGTAGCAAAATTCTGCCATCAAGGAAATCACTTTCACCGATATGTTCTTCATTAAGCTAATGGTAAACAGTTAACTCCTTGGCTATGGCTGCCTATCTTAACTAGTTGATAAGATAGTCCTTTCAGAAGAAGTAAAAGCAACCCAAACAGATATTGATAACAAATGGAATAGTGCTGCTGTTGTATGGTGTTTAGGGGCGGTAGTTTTTCAATCATATTGCGAAAGTGTCTACTTGAGACAATATTCTAAGCGCTTCCATATTAGTGTCATGCTGTAGATAATTGATAGGACTACACCCAGTTGACAGAAATCATGAAAAAAATAAATAGAATTATACGCTTCAAAAAAAGGTTTTGAGTGAGTAGGTAGGAGCATGGCAAATAATCTGTTTTTTTAAGGACGGCCCTATCCTCTATATGCTGAGTGTCAAGCAAGGAAGCTTCTAGTACAATTTTTGAAGTCTTTAACATGACCAAACCCACATCCTCCTGCATGCAAGGCAGACACTACCACTAGACTGGATATATATTTCTAAATATTCTATATTTACTTTCTAGTAAACAAACATTTTTGTACCCGAAATAATGCTCACCACGGCAGGTATAATGCAAGATATGACAGTATCTAACGGATTCATCAAACCACTTTAGCAGAGTAAATTGTGTGTTTAACAATATGCTGTTTTGACGGAGAAAGATTTCAGCGCGGTATTTCTGATAATGGGAAAGGTTCGATATAAAATGGTTCTAATTATGATAACAAATCCCAGAATCCATGCGTTGGGACTGAGGTTAGTGTGTAAGTGCCACCTAGTGGTAACACAATGTTGTTCAGGAACATTAATTATTTAACCGCGTTCTCCATAAATGTCTCCAAATAAAACAAAATATAAAAGTGGCACTTGTTTTATTAGTGAGACGTAAGTAATTGATAGAAACAAAAAAAAGTCCCATTGATTAATGGCTAACATATATTTAGCTCTTCCCTGTATTCAACATTTCATCATGTTGTGTATCTCCATTTTACATGGTGAATGACATGGGTGGTTGTGGTTTTCGTGGCTCCAAATTGTGTATACCTAATTTATTAGCAATTACTATTTCACAGTGGTATGTTTTTTTCATAGTTGCATGAAATGATATTAGTTATATCAACTTATAAATAGATGAAGGCAGATGAGATTATCAGTTAATGTGATCTGTCTCTTGATTGGTCTGTGTCCATAGACGGTCAACTCTCATGTCGTGTACACACTAACATGCATGTTTCATTGGATGTTCACCAAACTTGCACAGTTGTTAATTATAGCTGTATTATCTTGCTTGAGTTTGTGAACTGCCCAAACATGATACTTATTATCTGAGTTATGACCCCCAAAGTAAATCTTTAAATGTTGAACTATTTGAGCATGATTCCATATCTGTAACACCTGAATTCTTCTTTGTCCAAAAACATTCTGTGAGAATGTTTGCAAGTCTTACTTCCGTAAGGACTGATGTTCTTAACTCAGGTTTATGTTTGTGTGTCTGAGGTGTTTCTTTACCAATAAATCCTGATTGCTATATTATATAACCTCTTAACTACTTAATTTGTTTTCTATGGTTCTATCAAGTTATGTGTCAAACCAAAAAACAATGCCATGCATTTATTAATTGCTTTTATTTTTAGTAAAACATTCATTAAAGTATCTAGTATACTTCAATTCATATATATAGCATATGTTTAAACCAGTTTACATAGTTTATAAGTACAAATTGTTTCAACAAGTAACAAACGGGTGATAATTTACAATTCCCATACAATGCTTGTGTAGTGATTCTCTTTCCTAGAGTTGAATTCACTGTCATTTCATACCATAGTAAAGTTGGATTCTATCATTTCATACCATAGCAAAGTTGGATTCTATCATTTCATAACAAAGCAAAGTTGGATTCTATCATTTCATACCATAGCAAAGTTTGATTCTATAATTTAATACCATAGCAAAGTTGGATTCTATCATTTCATACCATAGCAAAGTACAATGGATTCTATTATTTCATACCATAGCAAAGTACAATGGATTCTATCATTTCATACCATAGCAAAGTTGGATTCTATCATTTCATACCATAGCAAAGTACAATGGATTCTATCATTTCATACCATAGCAAAGTACAACTGATTCTATCATTTTATACCATAGCAAAGTACAATGGATTCTGTCATTTCATACCGTAGCAAAGTACAATGGATTCTATCATTTCATGCCATAGCAAAGTTGGATTCTATAATTTAATACCATAGCAAAGTACAATGGATTCTGTCATTTCATACCGTAGCAAAGTACAATGGATTCTATCATTTCATGCCATAGCAAAGTTGGATTCTATAATTTAATAACATAGCAAAGTTGGATTCTATCATTTCATACCATAGCAAAGTTGGATTCTATCATTTCATACCACAGCAAAGTTGGATTCTGTCATTTCATAACATAGCAAAGTTGAATTCACTGTCACTTCAAACCATGGCAAAGTTGAATTCACTGTCACTTCATACCATAACAAAGTTGAATTCTATATCCCTTCATACCATAGCAAAGTTGAATTCTCCATCACTTCATACCATTGTAAAGTTGAATTCACTGTCACTTCATACCATAGCAAAGTTGAATTATATATCACTTCATACCATATCACTTCATACCATAGCAAAGCTGCAGTCTCTATCACTTCATATCATAGCAAAGTTGAATTCACTATCACTTTATACCATACCGAAGTTGAATTCACTGCCACTTCACACCATATTCCTATCATAGCAAAGATGAATTTACTATCATTTTCCTCATCGCTATTTCTGTATTCACTCTTGAGTTTCTAATATAACAACCTAAATTTACTTCATTTATAAAAGTTAGTTAAAAGCTAGGTGTTTATGGGTGATTGTTTGGTCTGTTCCTCCTCTGTCCTAGTGCAGCAGAGAAGACCTGTAAATATATACAATACATGGTCACTGAAAATAAACAATACATGGTCACTGAAAATAAATAATACATTGTTACTGTAAATAAACAATACATGGTCACTGAAAATAGACAATACATTGTCACTGAAAATAAATGTGAATTGTATACAAGTCATTGAAAATAAATGATACATGGCCACTAAAAAATAAACATGAAATAGGTACAAGTCACTGAAAAAGAAATGTAAACAAGTCACTGAAAATAACAATGAAACATGTACAAGTCACTGAGGATAAACTTGTATTGTAAACAAGTCACTTTTTTTGCGAAATGCACACAATTATGAAGATTATTTCATTGAAATTAAAATGTATACAAGATACTGAAAATAAAAATGAAATGTATACAAGTCACTTAAATTAAACATGAAATGTAACCAAGTCACTGAATTTTTTTGACTGACATCCCATGTCAATAGAATATTTTATGAAATGCAAACAATTATGAGGGTCATGCATATAATATATCAATGAAATTGATTTTGTTGTTATATTTAACAACTATAAATTACCTGCTAAAAAGAGTATTATGTCTGTATGTATGTATGTATGTATAGCATGAACATTTGAAATAGAAAATGTGTCAGATTAAAACAAGTTTTGGCTTATTAGAGGTATTGTTATAAATATGCTTGATTCCATATTCAAAACTTTTACTTTAAACAAGTATTTTGTAATATATCAAAACATGCAAACATACCTCCAATAAGTCATAATCATATGATGATATGAAATCTACCAATTACTTTTGAAGAATTTTCATCTCTCGCCTTTATTAAAATGGACACAATTTCTTTTTCATCTGTAAATATAGGAGTGCATTGCAGCAGTAAATGTAATCACAGAATTGTCAGACATTACATAAAATTGTGTTTGTTTGAAGCTTTAGAGTATTTTTTGTGCCATTTAGGGATAACAGACAAATCTTACCACTCTTCCCAGGGATCCTGGAAGGTTAACCCGAGTACTCGTGCACACACCCATCTCCGCAACTTCGACCGCAAGTAACTGATACTTTCCCACTTGTATCAACAGTGATAGAGGAATGACATTGAGATGCAGTGTTGTATATCAATCATCATGGTGAATGTTTGTGGGCGGAGGATCAATCAAATACAGAACACCTGGATTGATAGTCAGACGCGCTACCAACTGAACCGGCCACATGAAAATTATTATTTGCGAATTTGCAAATGTGTTGTATTGATAAAGTAAATGCCTGTTCATAAATGTGATTCAGCACCTAGGTTAAACTATACAATTAAAACAATAGGGTGTCTCATATAATTTAAAGACTGCAGTGGTTGTCTAGGGAAGACTGTTCACCTCACATACAGAATGTCGTGGGTTTGAACCAGTTTGAGTCGTACCAAAGACTTGAAAAATGGTACTAGAAGCTGCCTTGCTTGGTGCTCAGCATTTAAGTGGAAAGTTCTAGGTTTAGTAGGCTTGGTGCCAGTATAATGTGACTGGGTGGGGTATCATACCATGTGTCTGTGGCATTATACTCCAGTGTGGCAGCGCTTTGGATACTGTCTCAAGTAGACACCATTGAGATATAACTGAAGGTTTTATGAAAGCGACACTAAACACCATACAACAACATTATAATGTATGAAGTATAATACGTTATCTTGATTAAGACACTTTATTTCATGCTCAATTCTAGATTTCATGCTGCTAAACACAAAAAGAATGTACTCATTATGAATAACAACTTTAGTGTTAATACCCTGTAACTTTCTATCTGGAATATGCATTAATTCTTTAGAAGTCAAGGCCGAGTTGAGTGTTGAATTTAGACTTTAATTTGTGTTTTATATGAAACCTGAAAAATGTGTTTGAGTACAAATTTGAGTTGAGCATTAAAAAAGGTTTTGTGGCATGGTTACATCTAGCACTCCTTTGGTACACTTTACAGTAATGGAAATACCATACCCCCTACCTTCTTCCTCAGGTAAAGTGCAGGGCCCACTCTGAGGCATAGACGCACTTGGTGTTTATACAAAGTTGATATGAAGTGCAACAATGTAAAGATTAAAAATTTAAAAACCGATAAAAATATGGATGGCGTCGGCTATTGGTGGGTGGCCAGGCTGGACTGAAGCCCTCTATGGTTTGGGCAGTGTCTATGCGATCCAGCAGCTGGTTCCACAGGCGGATACCATCTGTCGCAAATTTAAAGTTAAATCCTCAACTAGGGCTCTAGTGTACAAGGCTGCATAATTATGCACCCATTTTTTTTTATTTTAATTTTCATCGGAACATGGTAACTTTGCTTAATTCTGTCTTCAATTAACTAACATCAAACCAAGTGTCAGATAAAAATGAAAATAATGACAGAAAAACAAGGTGAAAATGATAAACAAGGTGTTGTCAGAGTAGTTCAAAATTAATGATCCTTGTTTATCTCGGGTAAAAGATCTTAGTTAATATTTGGGTTGAATTTACTCTTTACTCAATATATAACTTGTTATGAGACATTTTCATGATTTACACTTCTTTTGAATATAGCTTGACCCGGTTAGCTCAGTTGGTAGTGCTTCTGACTGTCAATTCAGGGGTCATGAGTTCGAATTCCCACCCGCCACAGTCTCTGTGATGATTGATATACAATATTGCATTCCATTGACATTAGTTTCTCATTGCTGTTTCAAGTGGGAAAGTTCAAGTCAGTTACTTGCGGAGATGGGTGTGCTTGAGTACTGAGTCTGTTAGTCCTTGATGCCACAAAAATGATGCCAAATATTCATCTTTTGATCAGTAGCTATTATTCAGAGAACATGAAAAGACTGGATACTGAAGTGTGGAAATATTGGGTTAAGAATTAGTTACAGTATGAACTTGAAAAAAAATGAAAAAACAAATTCATGGAAATGGTGCAGATCCTGGTTGAAGGAATTTACATATTTGAAAATGTATGAATATAATAGTATTACTAGACTAAATGAACTACAGTTAATATGTCACTCATACATACACAGTCAGTGCCAAAAACATTTCAGGACTATAGTCCTTTGGACCAGAGATATTCCAGAATTACATAGTCGGAATTCAATTCTTAAAGTCTGTAAATAACAGAATACCTAGAAATTACATTGAGTGTCATTTTCTAAATAATTAAATCAATTTTATTCAGTTTCAGTAAAGAAATTTGATTAATTTCAGCCAACATCTTGCTCAGATTGATTCATTTCAATATATAGTCAGAGAAATAGTCTGGGCTATATGTTTGGATATCTTTTGTAGTTGTGTTAAAAATGTCATAGACTTGGACTATATCTATTTTTAGACAGCATACATGCCTTATATGGAATGAGAGTTTGAACTGGAATGATTTGCCTTACTTCCTCTATTACTGTACATGTTGTCCATCAGGGGGAACGTTGTCTCTTGCCCACTGCCGCTACGACTCGCTTGAAATCTCAGCCTCGGTTTGGGCTTCTTACGTTGACGACAGGTCCGACACACAAACTTGACAAACTCATGCCGGAAGCTCTGTCCTGTGATGCAGTAGAGGAAGAAATTGATGGTGTGGTTGATGTACATTACGATATAGCAGATCACCTTGACGAGGAACAGGTTTGCTGCTTCTTGTAAAGTTTTCGGATTCAGTGGCAATACAGTATAAAGAGCACTGGGCGTGGTTGTTATAATCCAGACAAATGAGATGCAGAGTAAAGTAATCGCGAGTTTACGGTGATTGTATCTTGTTCGGCGAGCGTCCTTCGTCATCCCACTTGTGATGAATTGTCGATGTTTTATTAGACTGACTATGATAAGTACATTGAATACAAGAAGGGAAATGAAAGGCACAAAAGAGTAGAGGGTCAAGTGGAGCCAAGGTATGACCTCGCGATACAAGAATTCGTTATTTCGTAGCATAGCACACTTTTTTTGTCCAGATGTTGGAGATGTAACCAACTCTGCCGTCCAGAACAGATGAGCATTAAGCACAAAAAGAAAAACTGCCATTGCGAGTGTTGTAAACTTTGCGCGGGCCGTGCTGCAGATTGAGGTAGCTTTTAACGGAAACCAGACAACTATGAATCGTTCAACCGTGACAGCAACGATTAACCATGCTGAGAAATGCAGACTGAAGTATGTGAGAAACATAAAAATTTTACAGCTAGCGTCTGAAATATGCAGCAACTCGAACCCGGACCACAGACGAATCCACGTTTTAAAGGCACTAACGAACAAAACTAGAGTATCTGCTATAGCTAATGCTGCCAGATAGAAAAATGTTGACGTCTGACGCATTTCACGTTGCAACATTAATATAAAACTGAAAATATTCCCGACGGTTCCAAAAGTGATTATGATTGGTAGAGACCAGAGCAGAAGTCCCATTGCCAGTTTGTAGGTGGCGTTTGATTCAAGACCTCCACCAGCAGGTTTCTGATTTGATGATTCTGTTGTCGCTGATGTCAAATTGTTCTCAAAAAATGTCCAATTGCCCAGATTAGAAAATACCACGGTTACATTCTCAATGAGAAAAGTTTGATTTGAAAAGTGCTCCATTCCACTTGTTGTTGTTTCCATCTTTGGCAACTGTAAATATAATCAATATACAATTTTATTTAATGGATATTTAAACTGTCTGTCTGGCATAAACAGGAAGTGTATTATCTAAAAGTTTCTGGCTTTGTTATATTTCAGTGTAATATTACCCGGTTTGACATTTATAGCTTCATAACTAATGCCAATCTTTTTTCCAGGAGTTAGACCATTGATGAACACAATTGTGTTCAAAGCTCTTAACTTGTTACAAAAAGTCCTTCACATTTAATTTGTCTGGGTTTAAATGTTCTTAGAATTGATATGATTATATGTTTCTTTTGTCAGCTGGAACTCTGATATTCATTCAATTTTTGAGTCTATAACATTATTTTAGTAAGGCCTTATAAATAAATTATCATCCAAATTTTTCTTAAAACAGGGAGAGCGGGAGGATTTTATTTTTTGTTTTTTTAATAAATAAAAAAAAATTTTTTTTTTGTGTTTCTTTTAAAAATTAATGAAAATAAAAAGGGTTGGGCAGCATGAAAATTAGGGTTGGGCGGGGATGATAATTAATTTACTATGGCCTAATGAATGAATGATGGGTTTCGTCTTTTGTATCCAATATACTTAAATTGATGTGGTTTTCTAGTCATGTTATGCTATTTCTACTCTTCTGATCTGCGGTCACGCGCATCATTTTATGCAACCTGTCAATAGTTATTTTTTTAAGTGGGGCATGATGTAATGAACAGCATTTTTTTCTGCTCATGCTAAAGGTCATGGACGTGATTCCAGGTCATCATGAATTATATCCGGTACTGGTTCTACCCAGGAAATGGGTTCGAGATTAAATCAAAGTTCTTCGATTATTTGCAATCTACTTAAAATAAAGTATTAGTATAAATCAGAGAAATAAATTTGATTGTCAAAGGAAATTAGATTTATTTAAAGATAATGATAGGGTATTGGTGTACTATAAATGAATCTTCATTAGTTTGTTTGATATTCCTAAAGCAGTGATTTTCAAAGTAAATGCATCTTTTGTTATACTGAAATAAATTAACCCTTTACTTCATATAGACGCCTTTGGACACCTCTAATATAGACGCCTTTGGACACCTAATATAGAAGGCTTTTGAACTATTGGGTGAATTATGTTGATATTAACTGACAGTGGAAAACAGTTCAGGAGGTGTTCAGATTGCTCGTCACTAGCAATCTGAACTCTTCCTGCACTGTTTTCAAAGGCCTTCTGTGATTGGTGTGGGAAAACGTGTATCTATGGCATAAAGGGTTAAGGCAAAAAAATGTGAAAAAGTTAAAGGCATGCGATTGTTTCTTGCTGTCACAAACTTGAAAATTTAAATTTAAATACTGAAAATTATTCCATTACTTGATAAATACAGGGGCGCAAGGTCAAGTGGTAGAGGATCAGATGTTTGCCATGGCTACATGTATGTTTCACGTATCCCTTGAACAATTTACTTTATTCGTATAAGCTTAGTACTGATTTTACCCATGAAGATCTGATTTGTCCAATATTGTTTGTTTGCTGCTTCCTACTGACCCAAAACAATCCTGCCAGTTGGGAAAATATTTTGTGGGGGGTTAGAAATTCAAACTATACTCCATCATGACATGGCCTTAAAAGATTCTTTGATAACAAAAAACAAAACAAAAATTACCTACCTACCCTAAATGGTATGAGTTGGAAGTGGCAAACAAGCAATTTTTTAAGGATGGCCTTGTAAATAATTGATGTAAAATAAATAATTTTATAACAAAACAATTAAAGGGGGTATCATTTCATGTGCATTTGATCTAAAATTACAGTGCGAGAGCCATGTAACAGCTTCACAGTTCAACACTGTCTTGATATGAATGAACTATAATTACTGGAGAATACATATTACACAATACAAAACAATTTATTCCAAATCCACGTCATAGCCTTATCAAGAAAACATTCATTAAAGCTAACTTTCATAAACATTTCCATATATTCAATTCAATCATTGGATTTTATATCAGAAAAATTTAAAAAACAAAACAAAAATGTGTTTTTAAGAATTTTTATAATTGTATATCAAATAAATATGAAATATGTTCACTTACCTCTGTGTGTACCTCAGCAGGCCTGGTATATTAACATAAGGTTTTATTGCCCTGGTGATATAATTAAGTTTCCTTTTCTTGAAATTCTTTTAATTAGAGCCATTCCAGATACTGTATATTTTAAAGGAAAACAAAAATTAATTACTGAAAAAAAAAAATCCAGAGCAAAAATTTCTATAAACGTAACTTTTTGAACTGATGAGTAACAGAATGTTATATATGACCATATATGCTATCTATTGTAATCAACCAATCCAGTGAGAGAGACGTAGACAATTCTGTATCCGACACTGTATTAGGTTAAACCTGCTATTGGGAAATGATTGTGAGATATGATATGTCCCATTGTTTTCAGTGATATAACAGAAAATATTGGTCAATAGATGATATAGGACTATGCTGTTATTTCCTTGAATTGTGCGTGGTTGGGCATCTCGAGGGTTATTTGTCATTTTTCTGATTTTTTTATTGGTAAGACTGGACCCAGAACCCATTTCAGGGTTGACCAGGATATTAAAAGGTTATAGTGTTTTTATTTAGTTGTCCGTATGTAAATGCATCAAATACCAATGAATAATTTCTAGAAGGGTCAATGTATTTTCAATATTTTGTCCTTGGCTGTGTTATTTTAAAGTGCGAGTCAAGTACAATAATTGTTAATGGCGGAAAACAATTTGCAGGTGTTATTCCTCCTTTTTGGCTTAAGTTTTGGTAAAAATAACTAACATATAGCAGGGCATCCGTGTTTTATAGGCACATTTCTAGGCTGTAATAGTGTTGTTTTTTTTTACTTCAGTTGAAACTTATAAGATTTCTTGTTATTGTCAACTATTCCTCAAAAAAACTAAAAGTTTCAGGTTGTTTCGAGTTAATGCACCAGGCTGCAGTTATATGCAGATTTATGTGTTTTTCTCTTATCATTCATTGTGGCCAAGGGGTCATCTGTGGCTGTGTGGTTTAAGGCGCTTTTTCAAGATCACTGACCTCTCACCGCTAAGGTCAAGGTTTGAGTCCTGCTCGCTCAAAAAACTTCATGTGAGAAATTTTCCCAGTTACTAGTGGATAAGGACTGTGGTTCTACTCAGATTCATTTGGAGGTCTTCCTCCATCAATAAAATTGGATACACTAAGTCAAACCTGTATAAGCGGTCACCTCTTTAAAGAAGCAACTGTCTTTAGCAGCCACATTCCATATTTCCTATTTCTATGCTTTCAGAGCAAATTGGACCTGTTTCAAGCAACCTGTCTGAAAGGTCACTTTGCTCCTTCTCTTAACTGGCTGCAGGTGTTTGACTGTTCCATATATGGCCGGAAATGTGTTGAAAATGAAGTTAAACCCATTTATTGATTCAACATATTTCTAATGGTATCCCGTGAAAATGAGATGGCATAAAGATGTCGCTAAATATTCAGTCAATCAGCCAATTGTAATAAAGACCTAGTATATAGATTTAAGTTATAAATAGAAACAGAACAGAACATAAAAACATTTTAATTTTGTCATGTTAATCAAACAACTTTACAGATCATACAAAAATTATAATCATGTTAATACCCTTAAAAGTATATCCTTCAGTTTGGTTTTATTATATTCTTAACAGAGGTTCAACCAATATTTATGTAGCATTATTTTTAAAATATAAATGCTGTCTTTTAGAGTATTTTAAACTCACCTGAGCTGAAGGCTCACAGGTGAGCTTTTGTTAATCTATTTAGCTGGATTAAACAATTTGTTTTATTTGCAGATTTCATTAATTCAATAAACTTAAACTTAGAAGGTCTTTGATAATAATAATAACACGCCATACGTCAGCACTGAAGTTATATGTTTGTTATCCTTTAGCGTTACACCCTCATGCCTACAAGTGCAACCATCTGGTGTCTAATTTCCCAGGCTTGTAGTATTGAATGTGACAGTTAAAGGAATTGGTACATTTTATGTTGCAAACAATACAATCCCCAGTTTATAACAGCGAGTTTGGCAATTAGATTATCAATCTAATGTATTTTGCAAAAGATGTAATTCCAATTTTTGTAAGTTTATGCATTTGGCAATTAAAAGACTGGTTCAACCAATTATTGACCAATAACCTATTGGTAAAGTTTCTGTTTTGATAATATATTTTCTGCTGGTTAGCAATCTTGAGTTAAAATGAATAACTACTGTTTAGTTCTTGACTTTATTGTATTACCTACTATTTAAAGTGCTTAACTTGATAGTGTATTACCTACTGTTTAAAGTGCTTGACTTGATAATGTATTACCTACTGTTTAAAGTGCTTGACTTGATAATGTATTATCTACTGTTTAATGTTCTTTACTTGATAATGCATTACCTACTGTTTAATGTTCTTGGCTTGATAATGCATTACCTACTGTTTCAAGTGCTTGACTTGATAGTGTATTACCTACTGTTTAATGTTCTCGACTTGATAATGTATTACCTACTGTTTAAAGATCTTGACTTGATAGTGCATTACCTACTGTTTAAAGTGCTTGACTTGATAGTATATTACCTACTGTTTTAAGATCTTGATTTGATAATGCATTACCTACTGTTTAAAGTGTTTGACTTGATAATGTATTATCTACTGTTTAATGTTCTTGACTTGATAATGCATTTCCTACTGTTTAAAGTACTTGACTTGATAATGCATTACCTACTGTTTAAAGTGCTTGATTTGATAATGCATTACCTACTGTTTAATGTTCTTGACTTGATAATGTATTACCTATTGTCAAAGTTCTTGACTTGATAATGCATTACCTACTGTTTAATGTTTTTGACTTGATCATGTATTACCTACTGTTTAATATTCTTAAGTTGATAATGCATTACCTACTGTTTAAAGTGCTTAACTTGATAATGTATTACCTACTGTTTAAAGTGCTTGACTTGATAATGTATTACCTTCTGCTTAAAGTGCTTGACTTGAAAATGTATTACCTACTTTTTAAAGTGCTTGACTTGATAATGTATTACCTTCTGTTTAAAGAGCTCGACTTTATAGTGTATTACCTTCTGTTTAAAGTGCTTAATTAATAGTGTATTACCTATGTTTAAAGTGGTGCTTGACTTGATAATGTATTACCTGCTGTTTAAAGTGCTTGACTTGATAGTGTATTACCTTCTGTTTAAATTGCTTAATTTAATAGTGTATTACCTACTGTTTAAAGTGCTTGACTTGATAATGTATTACCTTCTGTTTAAAGTGCTTGACTTGGTAGTGTATTACCTTCTGTTTAAAGTGCTTAATTTAATAGTGTATTATCTACTGTTTAAAGTGCTTGACTTGATTGTGTATTACCTTCTGTTTAAAGTTCTTGACTTGATAATGTATTACCTTCTGTTTAAATTGCTTAATTTAATAG
>CM055906.1:54457183-54639683 GCA_029582155.1 Panopea generosa
TGCTGCATGTAAAATCGATATTTGCCATTCCAGCTCTTCACTGGCTGAATTCAGCCAAACTTTACATTTAGAAGTCAGTTTGCAAACCTGCTTTTGAAGGAAACCATTTTGCTTGCTGGCCGAATTCAGTCAGCATAGGCATCTCACAATACAACATGAAAACTACTGAACGTCTTGTATACATTTCATATCGTTCTTCTGTAAAATTACTTGGCTGAATTCAGTCAGTAGGATCAAATTTGGTTATCAGACAATTTTGTTAGCGCTCTTTAAGTTTTATGAACGTTTAATATATAAAATGAAATATGAACAAATGATATACTAGAACAACATTTTATAATCCATCTTTTTATTTTTTGATTATGTATTTTGCCAGTTTTAATAAGATCCTTAGCCTGTAATATGCTAATATACATTATACAAAAATTCAATGTCGCCAAATTTGGCTCTAATGAAATCTATAAAAACAAACATCAGAATAAAAAAGGTTTTATGGTTAAATCTCTGTAAGCTTATGATACGTTCGAATCACTTAACAAGGCAAATCATGATTTAAACAAACTATTAGGTGATCATAATTATGTTTATCCTTCATATTAATATACAGAAAACGCACGCACGCACGCACGCACGCACGCACGCACGCACACACATGTATATACAGTATTATGGTTTAAAACATCTCTAGTTTGAGAGATGCCTTTTACTTTTTAATGATTGACACCCAAAACCATTTCAATATTATCGCGGGATCAGACTACACAACTGTACTACCTATCGAGTAGTTATATCCTGTCATTTGTAGTTTCTGAGAAAGATATTTTAAAAACACTTCTCTAAATAATTATGCCTGAGTAAATATTTGGTACCATGTGGCTGGGGTGGTCATTACAGCTCAAAGGTGGGATTAAGTTAAATCTAAGATTCATTATTAATGATTGAAATACCTTTGTATATAGTATGATGACCTATGCAAGTTTAAAGCTAATTGTCTTAGACATGGATGTGAAATGTAAATAGCTTAATGCAGTTTTTAGATTAACAAAAAATATACATGTGTAACCATAAAATTCATGATAAAACTACACAAATGGACACTTTCAAAACAAATGAATCACAAGTGGGATATAAAATAAAACTTTTTAAGAATTCTATTTTTATGACAAACTGAAGTATGTATACTGTAGTTTACAAACATTTAACATTTACAAATAAATTGACAAACACATTTTTAATGAAAACCTTATTGTAACATTTTTGTTTGTATTTTGTAAAATATGATATACATGTGTAACCATAAAATTCATGATAAAACTACGTATATGTATTGTATGTGTTATTTTCAACAGAGGGAAACAATTTCTTCTCTTCCACTAATGATACAAATTCAAAGTAATGCAATAAGATTGATCCTTGGATTATCGGTCATCTGCTTACATGTTTTATTATCACTCCCATATAACACCTAAAGAATGAAGGTGGCATGTAGCACGAAAATTAAGGACAATGCATGAAATAGTGTTCAGCGTCCTCTTTTTAATGCTCATATTATATATATATTGAATATAATTTTAATTTGTAGACAAATATATCATACTGTAACTATTTATTAGACGAGCATGAATAATAGATACTTCGAAATAACTTATAAATGAAAACATGGTATTTTGGTGCGTTAACACATGATTTATAAGTTGGCGTTTAAATGATGTTATATATTGAGAATTAAGTATATGTTCCGCAATATTGTTTATCATGAAAATGAATGGTATAATTTTTTTTCTAAATAATTGAGTTCTAGCATTTTTCATATGATGAAACTACATGTATTTTTATATTTAACAATCTCCAAATTAATACTAAAGACATGTTTGATAAACAAAATATCTTATTAAGTTTAAGTGAAGTCACAAGTCACAGTGAAGCCCCCCCCCCCCCCCCCCCCCCCCCCCCCCATTTGCAATCAGCATTGGATGCGTATATTTAAACAATGCCCGCTATTTCATTTTCTTCCATTTACCTTTATAAATATGATTGTGTTCTTGCCATCTGGATATTTTATGTAAATAATTTGTTGTTTGAAAGGGCCACTTTTAATGTTGGATAACTTGCGGCCAAAACCCTTTTGCTATTTCATGTAATGACATATTCTAAACAATAAACTATGTTTAAATTAAGTTTTATATGTTTGTTATAAAAGTACTATTATATTTGTATTATTCTTATAAACAATTAAGTCATCCACATAATACTAAAGCATGTGATCAAAATCCTCCTAAGATGGCTCAAAAGAGCTTGCCCTCAGGTTTTTTGAAAATGTTCAGGGAATAACATGGTACATGTATAAAGAAAATAACCCTTGTTCCCTGGCTGCCATGTTTTTAAACGGATCAAGTTGATTTTAGCTATTTGGGTAGAGGGTCTCGTACTGATGAACATTTGTACAAAATTATTTGAAATCTGACCACCGGTTATTTATTACATGAAAAACTATATCATATTCATGAAACACATAGTGACTTTCAAAAAGTGCAACATTTGTGACATAAGTTGAAATATTTAAAATGAACAATTCAATTGCAAAACAATTTTAAATGTCAAACTGAGTTTGATGACATATTTGAGAACAACCTTAGCTACTATTTTCTGGTATTAATCAAACATATTTATTTCGTTTCTTGTTCTTAGAGTTAAAACAATTTGCTTCAACAGAAGTCGATGGCGATATGATACTTTCTTTGCTTCCACATCTTTTTCCTGAATATACCTGAAATAACAACAAAAATAAAATATTTCACGATTTTAATAATACTGACCTATGCATAAATTTTACTTATATATCCTATTAAATTTTACAATTATTTTATTTTCGATATATTTCTGCTTTTACATTAGATTAACATGTTAACTACAAGCAGTACTAAATAACAAAACACATCATGATATATTTCATATCAAGCTTATTTTGCATATTATTATGTATATATCATAATATAATTTAGATTAAGAATAAAAGAGTCATACTAAACTAAATAAGATATCTCGCAGATTTGAAAAATGAAATTATCAAATGGACATACATTTAGGACAAGGACAACATGATACCTTTTTAATTAAATAAAATACTGGCAAAGTTGTAAAATTTAGCACAAATGGTGGCTATTTGGATGGATAATGTCTGGTACAAAATACCATTGTTTACCTTAAAAACATGTTTTAAACTTGCTTTTATTTCCAACATTTGAATTAGACCTGACCCGTTGAGTCACATAAATGATTTAGCATATAATGATCTCAATTATAGCCAACTCATTCAAAATATTCCAGGCATCATCGAATATCTATACTTAAATTCATACTACCGAACAGCAGTGGTAATATCTATGGAGTATGTGATCCGGGTTCAAATCCCGTGACATACATTATGGTTTATTTTTGGTTGATTTTCCGAGCCACACTTTTTTCCCCACAGAGATCCACAAATATTTTTAATTGTTATAATGTTAGTACTGAATAGCTTTGAGCATTGTTAGAATCACTTTTTATTGAATGTGTCATTTATATAGACAAACTAGTCATTAGCAATATTATTCTCGCTAAACTATATATGAATATATGTAAAATTGCGTACAACCACTTTCAACTCTGTCTCCTATCATAATATTATCAATTCATTAAAAAAGCGTTTGCATCTAATGGAAGATATTTAAAATGGAATATAAAACTCATCGACGAAATCCTTTTTTAAATGAACACAAACAAACTGCACAATTTCATTGCATCTACTGAATGAAACAACACGTTCGCTGTCGTCTCTTTGATGACTGTGACGTCACCGTGCGTCGGCTAACATCAAAGAGATATTGTACGAGCGAAACGTACATGATTTCAAGTCCTTGAAAGTGACATGTTTATGTCGTTTCTTTTTGAAAATTGAAGCATGTTTTTGGATTGCGAAGTTAGTAATATGGAGGAAATATATTAAATTAATGGATAAAATATATCAACGGTATGTACTCTGTGAACAACTATTTTTCCAAACGTTATGGTTAACGCAAATGATTCCAGTCTGACATCAAAATAAAAATCGGTCCTGGTCACTTTTCTAATTAATGTCATTAATTTCATAATTAAAGTCACTGTTAAAAAGCTCAAACAAACAAGTAATACTGTGCATTTTTATAAAATATTTTAAAGACGCAAGCCATTTTTGGTCCGAAGTCTCAGTTTTGACCACTTTGAAAAATAAACGTCACAAGCAAACAATTTAACACATTACGGCAAGCAAAACCGTTTTAATGAACCGATATGGGTCACAAATCACACATCGAAGGCCTGTTACGTAGCGATAGACTCTTCCGAAAAACTCCAGGGGCGGATCAAGGATTTCAGTTTAGAGGGAGCGCGCATGTGCGTATCCAGGAATTGATGTTAGGGTTCGGGGGTATAGGGCGGCAAATTATACTTAAGTGAATGTATATACATTTATAACTTAATTCTTTTGAATAAAGATAAACATAATAACACGTAAACCTTGAATTTTTTTTATAAACTTTTTTATTTACAAAAAAAAAAAATATCGCTTGGCAGGCTCGAACGTTTAACCTCTAGATTGACAGGCGCACGCCTTACCTATTACGCTACTGCACCACTTAGATTTGTATTAGACACCAATCATAGCACATCACTATCTTGTTAGGAGCAGGCCGATGGCATATTGTTTTTCTGGCTAAATCTTTTTTTTAATATAACGTTGAATGAAAATAGATGAAAGTTTAACATAGATTTCAGTGTTGTATTGATTATTTGTTTGTCTCAGTTTGTCTACCAGTTTAGTTGTTTCTGTCTTGGTGCTTTTGAAAGTTTGGTCTACGCAGTGTAGATATTTTAATTGTATACATGTTTTAGCAGACTGGTCTATTTAAAATCATTTACACATGTCATGACATGCAAAAAAACATACATTTTCTTCTGCGTTTGACTTTCTGCAGATGATGATATACATGTAAAAAAAGCTATTCAGCTTTTTTTTTTAATTTTTGCTCGCGTTGATGGTGCCGCCATAACAAACTTTTTCGCGTAAAATTACCAGAATTGATATAGATCTAACGACAAGGAAAAAAACTTAAAAAAAAAAACGACCAAACACTGGGCGACAGTAGAATATACTCAAGCATCATGCTAGTAGTTTGTACATATTTTAGGTACATCAAATACGTGCTTAATTTGTTTAAACACAAATCGTTAAGATGGTTATTTGAGTTCAGGGTGAATGTGTAGAAGAAAAACCTATGCTTGCCAAAATTTAGGTGGTGCGTGCTCCCCCCCGCTCTGAATCCACCCTTGAACTCCCTTACATATCTGTAATGGCTTAGTCAAAATTGACCTCATTTTGCACAGCGGGTGACAAAACAATAGAATGTTATTGCCACAAGGCATATTTCACAGCTTAGTAAAGCATGATAGGGGTAATTTATACGTCCGATAGAAAATATCTGGACCGATTTTTTATTCAATTTTGAAACGAAACCCGGTTTTGAACGGTAGAATCGGTCCAAAAACCGTAAAACCGGTGATTTTAGAAGCCCTGGCCCCGGTTTCTCAAAAATACTTCAGTCTGCTATTTTACTTAAACTCAAATAGTGTGCTCAATTTCAGTATAAAATTGAGCACACTATCGAGTTTAAGTAAAATAAGAGACTTAAGTATTTTTGTGAAACCGGGGCCTGGTACTGATGTATAAAATACTTTTACATATTTCCATTGTTGATTGATACATTTGTAAGTATGTATGCCTAGTGTGTAGATATTTACAGCTATGTATTATCAAAGTAAGAAGGGCGGAGTTCACTTTATCGAAAACCAGTATGGTTGGCCGTTCAGCATATTTAAAACAGAAGGTTGGCTAAACTACTGGTCTGCTTGCTCTTATCTCTACATGGGGTTTGGATTGATAGCTGTGGGAACTATTGATGTATGAGAGATAAGATGACTGGTCCCTTGGGGCCGGTCACTATTTATAATACTGGTAATCAACATTATAATGCATACTAATAATTCTGTTCTCATTGGTCAAATTGAGTTAGAAGTGGCTACATGACGGAGTGTATTTTGCAAATGGATACACAATGATTTCTAAATTAACAAAATGTTTCTTACATTAATAATGAAAATTTGCCTTTTTTAATGTATACTCGGCACAATGCACACAATCCTATAATAAAAACTGGCAATATCTTTATTTAAATTTAAAAAGGTTTTCAAAGAATATTGTTTTTTATTTATAAACTTTAAATCAACATGACATACACTCATGTATTCATCAACAGTTTTGCTCATTTTCAATCAAATAAATTAGGTATGAATTTTAAATTTAAAAAGACATCGTCACTATTTAAGCGAATACAGAAAATCAGTGGGAAAGGCCATTTTTCGTTGCTGCTGACGTTTATACTGTTACTCCGGTCTTTAATGAGGTGTTTAATTAAGATCTAATGGGGGTTGTAAATGAACAAAATAGCCGTATAGATTAAGTACCATTGCCCAGCATGTGGTGATTACTGGTATCATGCTCGGTGATCAGATAAGAACTGCCATTTGAGTTGTGTATAAATCGGTTTTTGCTTCAAGTAAACTAAACATCATTCAATTTCTCGGATGGAAATTGTAGTTCGTAATCATTATTTTTGCAAATTATCTATAATAATTACATCAAAATACATCATAACCAAACAAATAGTTTTGAAAAGCATAGCTGCTATAGCTCATGTTGTTTTTCAGAGGTATGTGCGATTACTCAAGAAAAATAATATATCCCTGGTATATAGGGTTGCTAAAGTCTGCCCTCAAAACATAAGAATTTCTAGAATACTAGTTACATAATCTTGGTTAATTAGATTGAATAGATTTAGTGAATATTTTGCGTCATCTTTATGCCATCGAGGGCTAACAGACGATCAGTTAACCTAACCACTGTTTCCTGGGATAAACCAGTACTCGAGCACACCTCGTCTCCGCAATTAACTGATAACTTTCCCACTTGAAACAATGGTGAGAGACGAATGATAATGAGACACAATGTCGTATATCAATCATCACGGAGACTGTTGTCGGGCAGAGGATTCGAACTCACGACCCCTGGATTGATAGTCAGACGCGTAACCGACTGAGCTTATCAGGCCCGGCTGGTTAATTAGATACGTAAAACCTAAATGTTTATTCTCAGTGGAATTGTTGGTAATATATATTATTATGAAAATGAAAGTATTAACCTTCTCAGTTTTTATATATTACAACATAATTTATATATGTCTCGTAATTTTATTGCTACAGTTTAAAATTGTTATTGGCTGACATCATTATGAATTATGTTCCGGAATAACTACTGATAATAATAATAATAATTATATATCTGTCTTACCGACTCAAAATCAAAAATATCTAAATATCTTGATCTATTAAGTAATCGAATCAGTGGATGTTAAACAATGCGTTCAGAACGCCATATAAATGAATCTGCGGACAATATGTTTGATGGAGTTACTGGTGTTAGTCCCATTATTATATATATATATATGTAATATGTGTGTCTAACTTTGAATGAGATATTGTCATGCTCTGAACACAACTTAGTCATACTTTTTTTGTTAATTCTGTATGATGACAACGGTAACAACATTTCTCTTGTTAAAATTGCTATGATTATTATATCAAATTGAAATAGGTTTTTTGTTTTATGTTAATGTTCCAAACAGAGAGTGATACCTTTCTGTCTTTTTCTGATGTCCATTTTCGGTCAAACACATGTACTCCATCCATATACATTTTCCTTTTTCTTTTGTATGTTTTTTCAGACACCTTCATGACACCTCCATGCTTTACTGTCATAATACAAATTTAATAGTATTTATTATTCACCAAGTAGTAACTTTTTGTCAATTATGTATCCATTTTTACGTATAATCAATTTTAACATATTATAAATTTGTTTTATACATTGTAGTTTTGGTCCCATTGAATACAAGAGCTGTAAGTGAACAGCGTTGACTCGACTTTTCTAGTGTTGCCACAAAACAAAATTTAATACCAGAAGTATGTAACATATAAAAATATCAGCACTATAGTACTAACATGTATGTGAAATGGAGGTGAGGAAAATAACAGACGCAAAATTGAAACGGCGGAGTAAATCTAATTTAATAGAAAAACAAAAAAAGAAATATGATGGGGTAGAAAATAGGGTATAAGGCTCAGACAAGATTTAAACATAGCAAAGTATCTTAACATAATAATATAGAGGGAGGCTCTTTGGTAGCTTCCAAAATTACAATCAGGCAGAGTATTTCATATTTAATGCAAAACAAAATAAAAAATGGGTAGGAAAGGTATGGTTGGGGTCAGAGTGCTCTTGGTAGGCAACACAATTGAAATTGGGCAGAGCATTTCTTTTATAAAAAGCAAAAGAAAATCAATACAAATTGGTAGGGGAGGATATTTCATGTGATATTTAACAAAATTTAACATAGAGCTGTCGGAGGGACAGCGTGCTCGACTATTCGAATATTTGTCACAAAAGTACAAATTTGATTGAGACTAATGACAACTCTAAGCTTACACGATTTATCTTACTTACTAAATTGAGTAAAGCTTATAACTGCAATACTGTGAATGAAATTTCAATCCATCCAATACATGGAAAGACTGTTGAGTTTCAATTAAATACATTGCATGTTTGTTGTGATATGGACTTGATGGTACTTGCACGCAAAACTTTAACAATAATTTTTAAGTCAAATAAAGGCAATACTTTTGCATTATAACCACCCAAGAGTTATCTTAACTTAGTTATTGGAGTAGGTTTGATGACTGGGAAGTCTTGTATAAAAGTTCAAGTCAATACATGCAATGGTTATTGAGATAGGCACTTGCATGCATAACTTTAACCAATGTTTGACGCCGATGACCGAGTGAGTAGAATAGCTTTCTTTATTCTCCGAATAGTAAAAAAAAAGGCTATTCGAATTATATTGTGACAAAGTACAAACTCAGATACTGATGGCTAATCCAGATAAAAAGAGTTATTTATGGAATTACATAGCTTAAACCTTGTATGAAGTTTCAGTCAAATACATACAGTGGCTTCTGAGAGATATATTTTAACCAAATATTCTAGACACAAAAAAGGGCCATAATTAAGAAAATAATAGCAATAATTACCCCTGTTCATTAATGTAGTTTGATTTATACTGCAAAAACTTTTTTAAAGTTACATCAAATACATGGAGTGTTTTATGAGATATGAAATTAATTGTATTTGCACGCAACACTTTAACCAGAATTTCTATATTATAAGTCATACAAGGGCGGTAATTTGCATTATATAATGCAAATGCTTGATTACTGTGAAGTCTTGTGTGAAGATTAAGCCAATACATGCGATGGTAACTGATATAGTTGATTGCACTGTCTCAGAATATAAGCACGCACTATCATGTCAAGTTCCATCCATATAACTTCACACTTATGTACAATTATGAGACAATAAATGTGACATTTTTGCACTCAAATACGACACTGTCCTTGAATTTTGTAGCCTGATATGTTACATACTAGGGTCCTCCATGGCTGAGTGGTCTAAGGCACCGTCTAAAGATCACTTCCCTCTCACCGCTAGGGTCGTAGGTTCAAGTCCTGCTCACACCAAAATTTTATTTGAGAAATATTGCCAGTTACTTGCGGAAGGACGGTGGTTCTACTCAGTCTGAGGTCTTCTTCCACCAGTAAAACGAGATATGCCATATATAACATGAAATGTGTTGAAAAATGGTGTTAAAACCCATTCAAAAATATAATGCCTTAGAGCATAAGCATGTACAGTTATGCCAAGTTATATGCAAATAACTTCAAGCCCTACACATAAATGAACAATTTTAAAAACTTTTTAAAACGAAGATTGGAAGCTGACATCAGAGCCGATGCCGGTTGCGTACAGAAATTCATCTTTTTCTAGAATGTTCAAGCCAAAAGTAAGAAAAAATCACACCAATGATAACTATAAATGTAATTACTGCATATATCTCCAGTAGCATATACATTGAATGGATATGATTTTTAATCTCAAAATTATATCATTAAGACTGCCTCAATATAAATTGTGTGTACTGGTACTTCTGCCCATATGTACAAATATATATTCTAATATATTGCAATATCAAATGATTACTTACTTGCAAACAAGCTTTCCTTCGATGATTTGATTTCTACCATTAAATGTGTCTCTGAAAAGTAGCTTCAACATTTTCAAACATCCTTGGGCAAGTAAATGTTATTTCTGGCGCCATCTCAAAACACTATCTACAGTTAACGCTTCAGGAATACATCGTAACAACACTTTTCTTGAAGACACTTTCCAATTTTTTCAACATCAAGTGCAACATCTTTTCAGGAAACTGAAATTAAAATGTGTGATCGAATACCTACAGTGTTTCATTGACGTTTTCAAATTTGAAGCGTACATTGACTCCTGTTAAAGATATCTTAACAATATAAAACAAAGTTATATCAAGATTGCATTAAAATATTTAAAATAATTTATCATATCATGAGTTCATGTATTTAATAGGTAAACAAATATACATGTTTATATAGTTTCTTTAAAAAAGCGTTACGTTAGTAAAATTCGTTGTTTGAAAAATCATTGTGGAATGTTTTGAATCAACTTAACCATTGTGAGCATTTAGTCTGCATAATATATAGAGTTTAAATTTAAAGAACATACGTTTAAGAAATAATTTTCGCAGTTTTGTTTATTTTGCACATTTAGATTTTCAAGAGTAAATAAATAAAATGTTAATTGAATATGCAGAAATTGATAACTGGATACATACCATTTAAACGTTCGTTTCCTGGTGAACTCTCTTTGCGTATATATTCCTGGCTCTGAGTTATTTGTATCATCACTACTCATTGAAAATAAACTTGTCTCCAAACAACATGTATATTTTATTATCAAAATAGCATCACTAATTATTTCATTATCAAAAGTGGTAACACATGTAAATGACAACTATTCCATTCAATAGATTATATACCAATTAACAGTTTATTTCATATTGCAGTTTACAAACATGAACTACACAACCCGTTCATTAAGCAGTAATGTTGTCTGAAGAGGGTTAGTACTCTCTGCTCCAGAGAGATACACTACACTGCACAGTATCATTGCTGATAAATTGTTGCTAATACACAAATTGCTGGTTCTTATTGCTTTATGTTCGTATATTTGTGGAATCGTTTCCATCAACATAATTATAAAATGATATTGATACAAATTGTTCAAATATATTAACTTATATTAACTTAGAAATTGAAAATACATTGTTAAGGTTCATAGTAGAAAAGATATTAAAGATAAAGCACTAGGCGATGTTTGAAATCGATATAATGAATAAATTATTAAGTGCAAATTTTTTCAGTTTGTGTTTTGTCATGTTAAACGTAATTTATTTAGCGGAAGACCAAACTACACAAAACATAATTCAATATTAGTTACATCAGACTGCATGTATTGTCCTTAATAAATTTACAGTGTTGAAGTACTTACATGTACTTTAATCATATCTATGTAAAATGCATTTAAATTGTACTAAAGCGTCTTCTTTAAATCTGGGACACATAAGACCAATGGTTTCAAGCAATATCAAATACCTAGGGCCTATTTCAATGGTGATCCCAGATGAAGATTTAAGAAAATACTTTGTACCACTAAGTTGAGGATCGCACTATCCAATTGCTTGTTCGTTAACTTTAAGTACCACGAGATGGTAAAATTTCGTCATTTGTAATACCTTTTTATAAACTAATACACACAGAACTTTCAAGTGTCTAAGATTTTGAATATTTTCAATTGAATACAACATTTGATGTACGTGAAACACTCTGCTATTAGAAAAAGTAACAATCATATGAAAAGTGCAAATTTAAACAATCTAGAAGTTTAAAAGACTCCGAGCAATATAATAAAAAAATGTTGGTTTTTCTTTCATAACGTATTCGTTGGACATTGTTTGCATTTGACAGATTGTTTTTATTATTTTCAAAAGTGTTCTTTATGCATTCCTAAAGAACAATAATATATATACATATATTCGGTTTTATTTTTTGAAAGTTTTGAATATTAACTTACCAATGTCACACTCTGGTATTTTTAAACCAAAGTTCTTATAGTTTGTATAAATTGTAAATACGATATCAAAATTCTAAACCAATGTATAATGAATGACAATTTAGATTGTGGCGGATTATAATTTGCATATTATTATATAAAGTCCGCCTCATCAATTAAGTAAGTCACTTCACAAACCCATCCACTACATAAATTTTTTTATTGAATTTATAACATATAAACTAATACCAAATTACTTTCTCTTAATATGCCATTGCGACAAAAAAGCCATATCAGTAACAACAGTCTGCATAATAATTAAAGAGAAACCTTGTACAGTGCAATATCACATAAATATCCATAACAACTATTTAAAAAAATTAGGTTTGTCATTTTGTGTATTGCGTTACATATTTTTTCTGTTTGTACTACATGTATGTACATCAGCATATACTTACAATAACATTATATATCTCTATGTATACTTATTAATAATTCCTAATTTTGCTAGTCAGGTAAATTTCAATTAACGGTACAAAGACACATCTTTTGACCATGGTCTGGTATATTCTTGAGTAACTAACATTATTCTCTCTTACTACATAATTGACAGTTAATACAAATTACAGGAATGTTTTCAGTCTATAAATTTCTCCATCTGACGCTAATGGCTATTGCAATGATTATAATAGCTGTTCTCTGCCATGGCAGTTGATTTCACGAATCCCTACTGACCCATATATTAGCCGACGCTGATAGCACTTTTGCAGATGTTTCAGTTATTTGCACAATACCAAACACATAGATTAGCTAGCAGGTATACAAACAGTAAACTTCTTAATTGTCAGAAGATTAGGTTCAGGCACTTATTGTACTAGGGTTGAGTGCGAATCTGGGTAAACATCTACCTTATATGTTAAATAAAAGAATGGTAGGTAAATGTTAGTTTTTCTTGATAAAATGTAGTGAAACTAACTTATAGATTAACAAATAATGATAGATATCCTAACCCTCCTGAATTGGCAATATACACTCAAACACAGAGTAAAGTGAATATATTTTAACATATATGTTAAGTTGGAACAAGAAAAAATAGTTATACAATATAATGACATGACATAGTGAAATGTAGATAGCGCATTGAAAACAAACATAAAATTAGCAAATTAGACCAAATCTCATCAAGGTTTAAAAAATGCCAGCTATTTTATTGACTTAAAATCTAATTCTAAAAATGGAACTGTTCAGAAATGTTTTTTAAAACAATGTCATGATACATATAATAGATATAAAAGGATATATCACGGATAAACCTGTTTGGGGGCAGTAATGTAAAATAAAAGCAATAACACTGCTAAATTAAACTTGGTTGTTTTAACATTTATTTTATTGAGTCACGACCAAATCAAGGTCATTAAATTCTAACTCTTATTATGAGAAAAGCTATGGCTTTATCTTTGTTGGTATGTCGTATGTAACATGTAACATAAGGAAATACAATTGAATTTAAGAAGTAAAAAAAATACTGTTCAGGGACTAATCATATATTGGCTGCAATATTTTCACCTGCATCCCTTTTTTTATAAAATACATAAGGTTACTTTTTTCAAATAAATTACATTATTTGTTGCAGTGTCTTATTAAAGTGAAAACAACCAAGCTCCACAATCAAAAATATGAAACTTGGATAACGGAGTTTGTGAAAGGGATGAACATAACATATTATAATATTATATAATAGCTATAACATGTCACTCGCCCTTATTTTCTTGTTACTACCTGAAGTTGAATGGATATGTTTGTCATAATAGTAAATATAATCAAGCACTGCTAATATAAACCTTGGTAAATATAATGCTTACAAGAAACTATCTCTAGTAGATTATTAGCAAAGTTTGTAATTAAAGCGAAGTAAACAACAATATGAAACTTGGGATTACAGAGTGGTAAATAATAATATCTTTATTATTTACACTCGCCACTCTTTTCTATAATAATATTGTGTAATTATCTCAAGTAGACTATTTTGTTTGTTGAAGCATAGTTTGTCATTATAATGGAAATAGCCAAGCTATACTTTTGAAAATATAGGAATGAAAATAAACTTGCTATAGAATCCCCCACCACCTCTGTTGTTTTTTTCATTAAACTGGTTTGGTCATCTATACAAGTGTTATCATAGCATCTATCTTCATCATAATACTTTGGTCTATTCATAATAAAACAAAAATCTGTGGGTTAGTATATTGTGGTAGGGAGTGGTGTGTGAAAAGATACCAAAGATGAAATTGGTTAAATTATTTGATTTAATACAAAACAAACTTTAAACAAATGACCTATTGGCCTCAACGGTCACCTGAAAATCTTTAATGGCATAAAGCTTTATGAATCTATGATCCACCCTAAGACCTCATAGGGGTGGACACCATGAAATTGACATAGATATCAATCGTCATGTCAGCAATAACAAATCACACCAAAAAACATTCACATAAGTCTATTCAGTCATAAGAAATATCGTTTTTTTTGCATTTCTCTTATATAGATTTAGTAAAGAAGGCCCACCCCTAGGGTCAAGCTAAAATAAGGCAGAGTATTTCTTTTAACACAGAAAAAATACTCTAGAAAAAAATACAAGAGCTGTCGGACGGACAGCACGCTCGATACTGTTGTAAAACAACAACTTTTTCAGGAAATAAGTACCAAATGTACGGCAATTAATATAAAACTCAGGGGTATATAAGCTATAATTATTACATAATGCGCAAAAGTGAACGGATAGCTCACATTGCCTTAACATTATTTATTTTATTGCAGTAAAATGATATATGTGCGAATACTTGAAAGCACACCATGTACATATAATTACCCTAAATACTACAATTGCAATACTAGAATAATATATAAGAACAATATAAGTTGGTCAAGCATATCAGGAAATACTTATTTAACATTATCTGAAATAATCCAGCAAGAATTAAGATAAGATTTAGCTAATTTATTTATTGAGGGTGACATATTTAGTTTAAAACTAATCTTCCATGCGGCCCTCTATTATTTACAAAATATACAAAAATGAGATACAAATAAAATTATACATAAATATTCAGTGAAAAAAAATGCTAAAACATTTCTCTTCCCACATGATATTCACACACACATACACACATTCACTTCAGGAAAACAATACATGTCAAAATTAAAAGTGGTTTGTTAATTTTATATAAGGCAGTGGCAGTATGTTACTATTTACATGATTTTGAACACACTTGTACAGAAAACAAATTGAATTATACAATTTTCATCCATCTGATTAGATTGCTTTGGTATCATGGTATGCTATTACAAAAGTTTTGCTTTTATATTTTCTGGAAGATTATTCCATTTTATTGGACCAAATATATATATACTTTGTTTAAATAATTCTTTGTTCGGTTTAGCTAGTTTGATGTTGTTTGAAGAATTTGACCGTGTTACAGGAGTATTTTTATTTGTTTGTCTGAAGTAAAACATTTCATTGATTTCGGCTGAGGCTATTGGACTTCGCTATTTTGTACATAAATTTTGTTTTTCGGAAATAAATCCTATCAAAAACTGTTAGTTTTTTAAACTCCTGCAAGCTTTCTAGTGTGTTTTAATCATTGTTATTCAAGATGATTTTGCAAGCACGTTTTTGGAGCCTTGAAATTCTATCTTGGTTCATTTGACAGGTGCCAACTTATACAAAATTACAGTAATCCTCATGAGGTTGAATATAAGGTTTATAAAACTGAACTCTATGGTCAAGGCTAAGATATTGTTTAATTCTTGACAGAAGCCAAATTTTTCATGGATTTATTTTACATATGATCTACATGATTTTTCCAAATTATGTTGTCATTAATAAATATGCCAAGTACTTTATCTTTAGATATTATGCTGAGATTTTCTCTATTAAGATCCAAATTTATATTTTTGATATCTAAACAAGTACGTTTTTGATGTGTAATTTAAAATATAGTGTAAGCCATAGATGATCTTCTGTTTCAAAAATATTTTATCAATGTTTTACATATGCTATATAAGCACTACCTTCAATATTTTATCATATGGTAATAAACAATTTCCTGTAAATAGATCTATAGTTTTGTATCAACACATACAGTTTATACACTATGTATTTAAACTTCACGGGACAATATATCGGTACCAGTTCATGAGAATGGATCAAAATAGTTGAACTAATCTGTACCAACTATATTCATCTAATGTCCTTGATAAAGGCAAGTAATAAGGGAATCTATCACAGTATACCACATTCACCTAATGTCCTTGATCAATGCAAGTTATAAGGGAATGTATCACATTCACCTAATGTCCTTGATCAAGGAAAGTCATAAGGGAATCTATCACATTCTACCACATTCATCTTATGTTCTTGAGCTAGGAAAGTTATAAGGGAATCTACCACGTTTTACCACATTCACCTAATGTCCTTAAGAAAGGCAAATTATATGGGAATCTACCACATTCTACCTCATTCATCTAATGTCCTTGATCAAGGCAAGTTATAAGGGAATCTATCACATTCTACCACATTCAACTAATGCCCTAGATCAAGGCAAATTATAAGGGAATCTGTCACATTCTACCCCATCCATCTAATGTCCTTGATCAAGGCAAGTTATAAGGGAATCTATCACATTCTACCACATTCACCTAATGTCCTTTATCAAGGCAAGTTATAAGGGAATGTTCCACATTCTACCCCATTTATCTAATGTCCTTGATCAAGGCAAGTTTTAAGGGAATCTATAACATTCTACCACATTCACATAATGTCCTTGATCAAGGCAAATTATAAGGGAATCTATCACATTCTACCACGTTCACCTAATGTACTTGAGCAGGATGAGCTGTAAGGGATTCTACCACATACTACCCCATTCATCTAATGTCCTTGATCAAGCCAAGTTATCACCGAATCTATCACATTCTACCGCTCTCACCTAATGTCCTTGATCAAGGCAAGTTATAAGGGAATCTATAACATTCTACCACATTCACCTTATGTCCTCAAGCTTGGCAAGTTATAATGGAATCAACCACATTCTTCTACATTCGCCTTATGTCCTTGAGTAAGGCAAGTTATAAGGTAATCTTTCACATTATACGTTCACGCTATGTCCTTGAGCTAGGCAAGTTATAAGAGAATCTACCACATTATACACCATTCACCTCATGCCCTTGAGCAAGGCATGTTATATGGGAATCTACCACATTCTACCACATTCACCTAATGTCGTTGATTTAGGCAAGTTATAAGGGAATCTACCACATTCTAACACATTCACCTAATGTCCTTGATCAAGACAATTTATAACGGAATCCACCAAATTCTACCACATTCACCTTATGTCCTTAATAAAGGCAAGTTATAAGGGAATCTATCACATTCTACTACATTCACCTTATGTCCTTGAGTTAGGCAAGTTATAACGGAATATTCACATTCTACCACATTCACCTAATGTCCTTGAGCAGAACGAGTTATAAGGGAATCTACCACATATTACCACATTCATATAATGTCCTTGAGCTATGCAAGTTATCAGGGAATTTATCACATTCTACCACATTCAGATTATGTCCTTGATCAAGGCAAGTTATAAAGGAATCTATCACATTCACCTTATGTCATTGAGTTAGGCAAGTTACAAGGGAATTTATCACATTTTACCCCATTCATCTAATGTCCTTGAGCTAGGGAAGTTATAAAGGAATCTATCACATTCACCTTATGTCCTTGATTAAGGCAAGTTATAAGGGAATCGATCACATTCACCTAATGTCCTTGAGCTAGGCAAGTTATAAGGGAATCTATCACATTCTACCACAATCACTTAATGTCCTTGGTCAAGTCAAGTTATAAGGGAATATATCACATTCTACCACATTTACCTAATGTCTTTGATCAAGGCACCTTATAAGGTAATCAATCACATTCTACCACATTCACCTTATGTCTTTGAGCTAGGCAAGTTTTAAGGGAATCTAAAAACATTTTACCACATTCACCTTATGTCCCTGAGTAAGGCGAATTATATGGAAATCTACCACATTCTACCACATTCATCTAATGTCCTTGACCAACGCTAGTTATAAGGGAATCTATCACATTCTACCCCATTCATCTAATGTCCTTGATCAAGGCAAGTTATCAGTGAATCTATCACATTATAGCACAATTACCTTATGACCTTGATCAAGGCAAATTATAAGGGAATCTATCACATTCTACCACATTCACCTAATGTCCTTGAGCAAGACGAGTTATAACGGAATCTACCACATTCTACCCCATTCATCTAATGTATTTGAGCAAGACACGTTATGAGGGAATTTACCACATTCTACCACATTCATCTAATGTCCATGATCAAGGCAAGTTTTAAGGGAATCTAACACATTGTAACCCATTCACCTACTGTCCTTGATCAAGGCAAGTTATAAGGGAATCTAACACATTGTAACCCATTCACCTACTGTCCTTGATCAACGCAACTTATTAGGGAATCTACCACATTTTACCCCATTTATCTAATGTCCTTGATCAAGTCAAGTTTTAAGAAAATCTATCACATTTTACCACATTCACCTAATGTCCTTGATCAAGGCAAATTATTAGGGAATCTATCACATTCTACCACATCCACGTAATGTACTTGAGCAGGACGAGCTATAAGGGAATCTACCACATTTTACCCAATTTATCTAATGGCCTTGATCAAGACAAGTTTTAAGGGAATCTATCACATTCTACCACATTCACCAACTGTCCTTGATCAAAGCAAATTATAAGGGAATGCATCACACTATATCACATTCACCTTATGTCCTTGTGCAAGGGCGAGTTATATGAAAATACACCACATTATACTCCATTCACCTTATGTCTTTGAGCACGACAAGTTATATGGGAATCAACCACATTCTACTACATTCATCTAATGTCCATGATCAAGGCGAGTTATAAGGGAATCTATCACATTCTACACCATTCACCTCATGTCTTTGAGCAAGGCGAGTTATATGGAAATCTACCACATTCACCTAATGTACTTGATTAAGGCAAGTTAAAAGGGAATCTACCACATTCTACCACATTCACCCAATGTTCTTGAGGTAGGCAAGTTATAAGGGAATCTACCAAATTCTACACCATTCACCTCATGTCTTTGAGCAAGGCGAGTTATATGGGAATATACCACATTCTACCACATTCACCTAATGTCTTTGATTAAGGCAAGTTATAAGGGAATCTACCACATTCTACTACATTCGCCCAATGTTTTTGAGTATGGTGAATTATATGGGAATCTACCACGTTCTACAACATTCACCTAATGCCCTTGATCAAGGCAAGTTATAAGGGAATATATCGCATTCTACCACATTCACCTAATGTCTTTGATCAAGGCACCTTATAAGGTACACATTCTACCACATTAACCTCATGTCCTTGAGCTAGGAAAGGTATAAGGGAATCTACCACATTCTATCACATTCACCTAATGTCCTTGCGTAAGTAGAATTATATGGGAATCTACAACATTCTACCACATTCATAGAATGTCCTTGATCAAGGTAAGTAACAAGGGAATATATCACATTCTTCTTCATTCATCGAATGTCCTTGAGCAAGACGAGTTATAAGGGAATCTTCCACATTCTACCACATTCACCTAATGTCCTTGATCAAGGAAAGTTAAAAGGGAAAATATTACATTTTAGCACATTCACCTTATGTCCTTGATCAAGGCAAGTTATAAGGGAATTTATCAAATTCTACAACATTCATCTAATGTACTTGAACAAGGCCAATTATAAGGGAATTTATCAAATTCTACTACATTCATCTAATGTATTTGAGCAAGGCCAGTTATAAAGGAATCTATCACATTCTACCACATTTATCTAATGTACTTGAGCTAGGCAAGTTATAAGGAAATCAATCACATTCTACCACATTCATCTAATACCCTTGAAAAAGGCATGTTATAAGAGATCTATCACATTCTACCACATTCATGTAATGTCTATGAGCAAAACGAGTTTTAACGGAATCTACCACATTCTACCACATTCATATAATGTCCTTGAACAGGACGAGTTATAAGAGAATCTACCACATTCTACTACATTCACCTAATATCCTTGATCAAGGCAAGTTATAAGAGAATATATCATATTTTACCACATTCACCTTATATCCTTAAGGAAGGCAAGTTATAAAGAAATCTATCACATTCTACCACATTTATCTAATGTACTTGAGCTAGGCAAGTTATAAGGGAATCAACCACATTCTACCACATTCATCTAATGCCCTTCAGCAAGGCAAGTTATAAGGAAATCTATCACGTTTTACCACATTCATCTAATGTCTTTGAGCAAGACGAGTTTTAACGGAATCTACCACATTCTACCACATTCACCTAATGTCCTTGATCAAGGCAAGTTATAAGGGAATCTACCACATTCTACCCCATTCATCTAATGTCCTTGATCAAGGCAAGTTATCGGCGAATCTAACAAATTCTACCACATTCACCTAATGTCCATGATCCAGGCAAGTTATAAGATAATCTATCACATTCTAGCACATTTACCTGATGTCCATGAGCTAGGCAAGTTATAAAAGAATATATCAAATTTTACCACATTCATCTAATGTACTTGATCAAGGCCAGTTATAAGGGATTCTATCACATTCTACAACATTCACCTTATGTCCTTGAGCTAGGCAAGTTATAAGGGAATCTATCACATTCTACCACATTTATCTAATGTACTTGATCTAGGCAAGTTATAAGGGAATCTACCACATTCTACCACTTTCATCTAATATCCTTGAGCAAGGCAAGTTATAAGGGAATCTATCACATTATACCACATTCACCTTATGTTCTTGTGCTAGGCCAGTTATATGAAAATACATCACATTGTTACCCATTCACCGAATATCCTTGAGCAAGATCAGTTATATGGGAATCTTTCACATTCTAACACATTCACCTAATGTACTTGAGGCAAGTTAGAAGGGAATTGAAATATTGCTTATACAATTTAGAGTGAACTAATCTGTGAGATGGTGTCATACTGTGACTGTATGTACATGTATCAACTATTTATGCACGTTTAAAGGCAGTATGTAAAAATAAATGAGTGAAACATCCTAATAAAATATTGATTGATTGATTGAACATTTAGCGTCATTTTAACCCATCGAGGGCTAACCATCAGTTTACCTAAGCACTGTTTCCTGGGATTAACAAGTACTCGAGCACATCCCATCTCTACAAGTAATTGATAACTTTCCCACTTTAATCAGTGGTGATAGACGAATGATAATGGGACACAATGTCGTATAGCAATCATCACGGAGACGGTTGCCGGGCGGGGGATTCGAACTGACGACCCCTGGATTAATAGTCAGACGCGTAACCGACTGAGCTAATCGGGCCCGGCTCCTAATAAAAAAAATGTATTAATAAAAGTGTAATATTATATTGCAATAATATAAACTGATTTAAATAATGCACTCTAAATGGAGATATTTAATATATTAAATAGTCTGAACTAGATTTAACTGTAATTTAATTCTAAGATGTTCACAGAATGATGGAAAGGTACTTATAGACCAGCATCATACAACCAATATATTAACTGCAAAAATGTTATTTAATACCCGTGTATAATTGTACAGTGTCACTGCCTGGGAATTCCCTGGTGTTTTATTTGGGGAATATAACTAAATTTTTAATATAAAGAGAGGAAATAATTTTAGACATTGTTCGGTCGAAATCAGTTTCTAACTGCCCTGCACTCAGATTTACCAGCATAGCATGTATCAACAATAGCAAACTTTATCACAGCATGCTGTCAACGCTTTCTCTCCCTGGATACTGTCCAGAACTGACCAACTGACTCCACAGAACATTAGCATTGTACAAAGATAACACAACCTGATTAACTGACACCTCTTTAACATACATACAAGTGCCATAGTACAAAAATAACATGTTTTGTCAATATACAACATCCACTACGAAATAAACACACACACACACACACACATTTTTCTTTCACTGTTAGAATAATATTATACACTAAAATGAAACACTCATACATTATGTTCATACAAAAAATGCAGAAAACAACAAAATTAAATCAAGTGACATATTTTCTTGTTCTAATACATAGATAATCGTGTTTTTTTTTAAAAAAAAATTACCAATAATAGAATTGAATACATATTTTTGTCTCATGGTCACATTAACGAACATGAAAAATTAATAAAGAAACAATTTGAAATTTATTTATTTTCGTTACATAAACAAATGTAAACTGTAAAATCTTTTAATCATACGTAATTTGCAAATTGTATTTGATACTTTACAAAATATCAACCTCTTCTACAACTTAAGATCAGAATAAATTATATTGTAAATAAGTAAACAAAGTCTATAGAAACAATTTGTACTAAAAATTATAACTATTGATATGTTCACAGTAGACTTGATGTAAAAAAAAACATTGGAAAACTTTTCTAAGAAATCAAGTTATATAAACAAATTAAAACACCTTCATGTGCATAGTTATAAATGAAATAACGTATACGGTATTTAACGTTTAATTTACTAACGTGTTTCATCATAAATCACAGCACATTAACATCATATCATCTGGGCTGATAGGAGTTCTGGTGAGTTCAAAGATGTATTACACATTTATGAATACAATCGGTTTAATATGTATGAGTGAAAATGAGGTATAGTTTGTTCTGCCAGATTTTAATGTGTTTGAACGTAATAAATAATGAGGTGAGTTCCCAGAAAACGTTTTCGGCTGGTTTCCAACAAAACTGTACATAAAGAACTTATACTATTATCAGTACGTTGTTATCCCAAAACATGCTTTGTTTTTGGGAATCCACCAACACGGTTAACCATCATACCCAATATGTCTGGTACATTACACTTCCTGGTTGGCTGTCTAAGTGCAGGATACATGATTTCTTACCTAATGTCGGCTACTACAGATTTTTACTAACATAATTGCAAAAAAAAATAATTTTACAAACGCATCAAACTGGCAAACGGTATGGATATGAACGTAATAAAGAGAGAAACAATCGCAACATTAACATGATATAGCTATATAGATATATGGATATTTACTTATAAAGAGATAGAAAACCTCAATATTAACATACCTCGCAATCAAGCACTAGCTAAAACTAAAAGTTGATGAAGTAAAGATATATATATATATAGTAAAGGTAAAGTTTAATATGATATATCATAGGTGAGAGAAAACAAAATGCCAGCTACCATACATTTTTAGCGATGTTATTGTATAATTATTCTTATTTATAGTTATATCATTCATTTCAGAAAATTGAAACTTATATCCTTACTGTCTTTGTTTTTGAAGAGAAGATTAAACAAAACAGAAACTATCACTTTTTTTGCATTATTCGCACAGTGTTGCAGAGTTAATTTTGACTTTATTAAGATTCTATCTTACTTAACCAAATAATTTCCCATTAAAAAGTTAGACATTATTACGCATGCCAATTTAAATCAAAATAATCATTTTTTACTTAATTCCTGTACTTTCTGCGAATAAATAAACATAATCACCAGGGTTGCATTTCACTAAAACATTTTGATAAAAAACAGTCGTAAAACGTAAAGTAAGAAATATTCATAATATTGTGCCTAGTCATCCTCATGAATTTAATATTGTATTTTCAGAAAACATATCATTTTCTTAATTATTCAACCCGTAGATGGGTTTAATATCTAAAATTTTATGAACAATATACTTTACTTTTAAAACCTATTTTTATCGTAAGTTTATTCGTGAAATGCAACAAATGTGATCTGTTCAAATGGTGTTTGTTTGCATTTACACATTCCACAATGCACTGTTGTGCTTTGAAAAATATTACTTTTGAATTCTGACCAAATTATGTTACACTATGTTTATGAACATAATATATCATAATGTGTATGTTTAATGAAATTAATCAAAATTAGTGGACTTTTGTGAACTTAACATACACTTTGAATAAATAAAAACATGTGTGTTGAATAACTTGTGGTAGAATGCACGAACTGATTAGTAACAGAAACGACAAATGCAATTATATCCCTATAGCTGATATTACAGTATCAACAACACCATATTTCGTAATTATTTGATTGAACCCTGAAGCAACTGATAATGTATCCTGTTTTGCTAACGGAGCTGTTAATATATCAACCATTATCAATACATAGCTATACTTTCATTGTGTAATAGGTAATGGCCCATACAAGTCTACTTGCTCACCCTGAAAGATGAGGTTGGGGTTCAATAGCCATTTATACATGTACTTGATTTTGAATTATGTCTAGTTTGTTATCACTTCTGATATTGTAGACATGATCTAACCCAATCCGATTTTAACAATTGTATGGTGTTTAGCGTCGCTTTCAAAAAATATTCAGTATGTCTACTTGTGACAGTATTCTAAGCGCTGTCACACTGGAGTATCATGCCGCAGACACATGGTATGATACCCCACCCAGTCACATTATACTCACACCGGACCGATCAGACCTAGAACTCTCTTCTAAATGCTGAGCGTCAAGCCGATTTTAACAAATCAACCCTCTAAAAAAGGTTATACTCTTTTAACCCCTTTTTAAATCAATATGAAATCATGGATGGCCCGTAATAATGAGTATAGTTATATGATGCTTATAATCACCCTCTTACCAATGTATCTGGAAATATTTGCTGGTTTTGAGGTAGCAATTTGGTTCTGATACGCTTTAATAGAACAGAAGTTCATCAACTAAAATGTAATGACTAACCCCTTATAAAACTCATCTTGCCTTCTAATGAATTTTAGGCAAAACACTGTCAGATAAATAACCAATCATGCTTTACAATTCGAGATTTTGCTCTGTAAATACCCAGTTTTGAAATAAGCTTTGAAAATAATTCATTTCTTCTATTGGATCCTCAGTAAAACTAGACTGATCAATTGAGCATATAATATATCAGTTTTAACAGAGCAATTATCTTTTTTGGAAAGTACCATTTACACTTTGGTTGCTCTGTGTGGGTGAATTATGATCTCTGCGATACGTAAACGCTGTTTTCTAATTATTTTTAAGAACAGCTGGTTTCCTAGTCATATTTACATTGGTGGTCTTCGATAAAACATCTATCTTAGTATCTCAGTAGTCTAATCATGTATAATGTTGATTATACTATGAAAAAAGGTGATTATTTTTAAAATATGTAACCAATTTCATAAAAAATTGAATCAGGTGATTTAATTGTAACAACCATTGAAATTCTAGCCAAAAAAAACTGAGCGCATAGGCCTAATTCGGAAATCCTTTGTCTTTGGCCTATTTATATCAATATCGTTATGGCAATACGGACTTAGTGAATATATAATTAAACCATTAAGGCATTTTGAATAAAAGTCTTTTGTTTTGTCAATTCTTACATTTTGAAAAATCCTGATACACTTCCGTTTAACAGTGTTATGTTAAAAATGTAGTGTATTATGGTATATTTTTTGAAATAGGAGTGTAAATGAATAAAAGTGCAAATAGAATACTTTTTCACATATTTTTTATTTAATATGTAAAAATTGATATTTTAATTCATGTGTGTGTGTGTGTGTGTGGATGAAAATCCTACAAACTAATTGTTTAATGCAGTACCAGCGGTATAGAATATTATAAATTTCTTTATGGATGAAAAATTGTTACACACTGAATGTTAAATATATACGTTGTTGTTAATCGGGTTAGCTGTTAGTTGTTGATTTCACTTTCATTGTTAAACAAGTTCTAAATCACGCTCGAATTCGTCCGTAACAGAATCAGTTCTAAGCACATGTAAAGATAGTGTCTTCCTTAACGACACTACACATACATGTAGCCTGTGAGCGGGATCGAACCTATGACCCTCCGATCAGGGTTTGAAGTTCTTCCACTGCACCACACGCTCCACAAAAATATGGAATATATATCATATTAATTTCAAAAGAATATATTGATAAATAAGTGTTGTGAATTTCAAATACAATAATGAAGTGCACAGTTTTACAAACCTACCATGGAAGTTTGAGTTGACATATAACTGACATCTTGAATATTGTTGTTTTACTTTAGACATGCAATAATGTAATGTGATTACCAGTAGTGGGGGCGGGCATAATAATCCAACTGAATGATTCAGAAAAAGTTCAAAGGTTAGTACAATTAGTTTAGTATATAATGTTTTGTTTTAGCTCGATTACGATGAAAGCTCTGAGCTTATATGAACCGCTTTCCAGTCCACTTCATGGGTAGCACCAGTACTGAATGTTGTTTTATGAGAGGCGTCGGGTCGAGCTGGGGATCGAACCCACAACTTCTGGCGTGAGCGGCCAACACTATATCAATTAGACTACCATCCCGCTGATGCAATTAATACACTTGCATCAGTCCAATTATTAGACTGATAAACAATAAATATATAAATAATGATTAATAATAAGTTGAAACATGTGTTGTATGGAATATACAATTCATAACAACTGTGGCAAGTGTAAACATTTGTCTTTCTTGAAACATAAAACATACCCGATTATTTATATGTTCTTTTGCCTTAAATACAAATAGATGTGTTATGCTGTGCATACAGAAATGTATATGATAGAGAAACCTTAATAGTATAACTGATGTAAAGATACTCAATCCAGCCAATTAAATGAACTATGCTGATAGCAAATAGGATGTTTAAGCATTCAGTGGCGGAAGGGAGTAAATGTTAGGTAGCCAATGAGGCCTCCAAACATATTATATAATGAAACGGTGAAATGAAGGTCAGCACATTCAATGAGTCAGTGCATAAATAGTATCCACAGAATAATAGAAAGTGAAACTACTTGAACAACAATATGGCAGATAATGTTATAGAATATTTGCTAATGGCAGCCTCTTCAAATGTATTAAACATTTTACATTGTAGGGGAATATCATATTGATATTAATAGTATTCAGGAGCCAAGTGGGGAATATATTTACGGTGAGAGTTTGCGAAGAATGTTCTTGTAGTTGATGGAACCCATCTTCTTCAGGCTATAAGGTGAACAAAGGAAATAGCTTGAAGCTATGTTGTTAACAGTGTCCTTTGTCATATTTACACACAATTGACAAGAGACGAAGCTTTAATGCTTGGCGCAAACAACAATATGCACAATAAAAATATTAATGTCATGACTGAAGGTATGCCTATTTAGATGGCTATTGATTGAGCCTACCAACGAAAACCAGCTTATTGCGATATCAAACAATGATCGGACACGGCTGTATACCATTTTTGGGGTAAAAACAGTAAGTAATAATATACATACATTATTTTAACATATTTATCCTAGATTTAATAAAACATAATACTTTTTCAACATCACTATAAGCATAGCCAGTATAGTGTGCAAACTATTTATTTTTAATTTTTGAAAACTTTTACCAACTATATGAAATCAATATAATTTAAATTTTATAAAATATCTGTACTCTTTGTTACATGTATTTTAATAGATAGTATTTTCACTATACATAATTTATTTATAGTTCCCCATGAAAATTATGCAACAGAAGAAGTTACGCAACTCTGTGAAGAAACTAGTGAAGGTAAACATATTTGTTACTAATACGAAATTAATGAGAATAAAGAATAAATTTTATTGTGTAAACAGGAAAATACTTTGAAATAAAATTTAACGTAATTCAACATAAATAGAACTTAATATTCATACTATACATTTCCGACTAAATACAGCACCATGAGTATGATTACCCTCCCAGTTTGATATTATATCATTGCAAGAGGGTCACAATGAGTATAAATCGCCCACCTGCAGTGCAGTATACCATACTAAAGAAGGCGGATACTACTTCAGACATTAACAAGATTACATTATAGATATATAATTACTGTATTTCGCAAAATTCAAATAGTACAAATAAGGATGATTGAAGTGTCGTAACACGGCCATTGATCGTCCGATTTGAACAGTACAAAACTTTCTCCATAGTATCATGAAATAATGCTGCACACAAAGGCAAATAAAGCAAAATTTTATGATCAAGAGCCACAATACATACATAGCTCTCCGAATTGACTTGTTCAAACCTTGTCCGAGGTCTTATGGTATACAACTACAACTACAATGAAACATGTTCAGGTGATGGGGAACACATTTGATTTTGTTGTGATTCGTAACCTAAACATTATTTATCATATTTGGCCTGTTAAAGTGTTGTTTTTTTCTGAGATATTATATTTTATATATATTCACATACTTTTTAACAATTCAAGGTATTTATATAACTCTGACATAAAATATTTGATTAAGTCAGTTCAATACGTTTCCTTGATACTGTAATTATAATTACTTTGCAAGTTTAAAATGCGAGGGTTAGAGTGCACATAACCAAATGTTAACAGACAGAACAATGCGATCTGAATAGCTCACTTGAGTTTTGTATAATACAGAAACAGTTATATGATACTAAATGTCCATATAGTGTTATGCAGTTATGCCACTGTTAACCTAACATTCGCATTACTTTTTTCAGAGTTTACTTTGAAAGAATATCCATATTTTGTCGATATGGACATGTGGATATCAGTGCGTCCCCCAACAGACACAGACGGTGATAAGTGGATAGAGGAAGTAACTTAGACCAAAAAGAAGATGATTAATTTTAAATGGCTATTCAATAGAGAGGGGATATATGTTGACTGGTAGTGGTGTAATGACCAAAAGGTTGAAAGTGCAATGTACCAGATATAATGGCATCATTTAACTATTCTAATAAAAATGTTATACCAAAAGAACTAAAATTAAGATTAAATAAATATGGCTTTATTAAATGATTTTACAAAGAGAATCGTTATTTTGAAGTATATACACGTTGTCTATCCCGTCTCTACAATTGATAAAGGGGATTGCGCTAGCTAAATGCTAGTCATAAGCTCATTTTTCCAAAGAACCAAATGGATTTTACGATCGCTTTTCACAAGTCCATTTCAATATATATATGACTTTTATTACTCTGAGACTCGTGTGATGTACCCAACGTAATGTTAAATCAGCGTTGGATAATATTATAGCAATGTCCTATTTGATGATGTAATATAAACAAGCACTTAACATAGTTCATAATGAATACTTATCCCTCTTCACATTTGCAGTTATTTTGTTCAAATGACCTGGCTATAAATGTTTGTAATTTTATTGATAGACAAGGAACTGTTTGAATATGATTTAAACTATGTTGTATTTTGTTATATCCAATAGAACAAATAATATATCTGAATGTAATGCATAACATGTCTTTTAACTATAGTATGAAATAAAATTGTTATATATTACATTGTTTATTTCGTAAATTATTCCTTGAAGAATTACATTCTTTCTTTAAATCTGCTATTCTATACATGTATAAATTTTGATTGCAAAGCAGACTGCACTTAAAAGTACCCAATCCTCCAAAGTCTTTGTACCATTTTAAATTTCAACCACCAATATGGTGGTCCATTTATTCAACATGTTATAGGTGTATGAGGACCAGGATGTAATACAAAAGAAGTATATATGATTATGTTGTAATAGAGTAAAACATGTTTTCATTTCATTTATCATTCAAATAAGCTATTGTTTTTTCTTCTTTTCCCCCTTTTTTCTTATGTGTAGTGTAATCTTAAACAATATTTCTGAAGTTTTTTAATCACATAATTTAGATATGTATTATACTAAAGCATAAGACAAAATAAATATTTTGTATCGGTTGTTTCCAGTTTACATTCTTTTCTTATACATATATGGAGAGACAAAGATTTTTTTATTTATTTTATTTATAAATGGTATCTATGTATCGTACATGTATGAAACATGACACAAAGATTTTTGCAAAATGTGTTTCATTGCAAGATGGATTAACATACAAGGAAAACTCGGCATTATTGTGATTTTGAAAAAATCTATTTGAGTTCCAATCAAGTGTATATATGTTGTTTAAAATATATTCTTTTTTTTCATTTTTTCCCCTACTTCAAAGTTTAATTAATTATTGTGTATGATATATAAACTGAGAGTATGAGCATAAATCAAATATATTAAAATAATATTCTATTTGCACTTAACTCCATCGAACCAGTAACTCTGGTCATTATGGCATTAGTTCTTAATTTTAGCAGATAGATTGATATCAAAATAAATAGATAGTATCAAAACAAAAACCTCCATATCAATTTATATTATCTGTTGATATCATTTGTAACCAATATTGTTTCAGTATGATCTATTCATTAGAAGCTACTTTATATTCATTCAAATCAAACAGCTTTATTTGATCCATGCATCGTGCATTTGGATTTTTTGTTTGATTTATATTATCATATTACAGGGAAAGTATCCTACTAATTTTGTGCTAGGATAGTATTTGTTCATATTTTCGTTTATATATTAAAAGGTCGTCGTACATTTTTGCTGCATTCCGTCCCTTGTTAACCTACTGAAACAGCTTGAGAAACAAAAATCAAATTAAAGAGCTCACAAAATTATCTTACAGATACATGTGATGCTACTGACTGAATTCAGCCAAGCATATTTTACAGAAGAACGATATGAAATGTATAAAATACTTTCCGTAGTTTTCATGATGTATTGTGAGATGCCCAATACTGACTGAATTCAGCCAGCAAGCAAAATGGTTTCCTTCAAAAGCAGAAGTTGCAAACTGACTTCTAAATATAAAGTTTGGCTGAATTCAGCCAGTGAAGAGCTGGAATGGCAAATATCGATTTTATACGCGAGAACAGAAGTTACAAATATCAATAGTTTTGACCTTTTCAGAAAAGGGTCAATCTGAATCAGAACGTGTTATTAGCAAACAGTTAACGTGCCTTAGATAAAGCTCCCACTATTTAGAAATTGAGTTTGGAAGATTACATAATATAGATAGAGAAAATAGGCTATGTGAATTGTGTTCCATGAAAGTCGTTGAATCTGAATATCATTTTTTACTATGTTGCCCAAGATACCATAGCATAAGAATATTATATTTAAATAGTTCATATTGGCCCACAGTTCAGAAATTTTCAATTAAAACAAAAAAAATTATTTAAAAAATTGGAAAATATGTATCTGAAGCTTTTAAGATAAGAAAACTAGCACAAGAACAAGAAATAATATTTAATAATAAAACTACTTTACGATCCTTATATAATGTAACTGTTTCTTATACTCAATATGTGTATAGCTTAGTACATAACTTGTATGCGAATGGTATTTATGATTTTGTTGTGTATTTTGTCTTGGCCATATTTATTAAAAAAAACATTGTAAATGGCCAAAGGCAAATTCTTGCCGAAATTGCCAATAAAATTTGATTTGATTTGATTGATTTGATTTGATTGATCGTAAAGAGCCGTTGTATATTCATTTAAATACAAATTAATTTGGCTATTTAAATGCATACTAGTTAGTAAAATTCTAGCTTACAAGTGTGAAATCTTTAGCAGAATGAACACAGCTCGCTTCAGGAAAAAATGAGACCTTTAATACAGCCATATATCTGTCTGTTAAGCTTATAAACTTGTGTTACCTAGCAATATTTTGATTTGGTAATAACAGAACCAAGAATCAATGTATTATTCAAGAGATGTGCGTATTATCACGGATTTATTAAGCTGGAAACACTAATCAAATGTGTATGTTATTGTTTTCTTTTATTTAATATATACATATGTTTTTAACATTCATGCAACATTTCGTTTCGTTTAAGTTGTCAATGAATAACCAAAATACGGTAAAATAACCAAATGTATCAGGATTTGAAATTGTATATTAAACCTCAACGCCAGAGTTATACCCCTTTTGACCGATGGTAACACTTCTTGCACTAACAATTATCCTATGTAGTTTGGTTAAGGGCATTTTCAAAATAGTTCATAGTGAATGTAGCTTATTGTTGCAGATCTGTAGAACAAAGAATGGCATAGTACACTCATAAAACACACAAACACGCACGCATGCACACAGCCACACATACGGGACACACGCACACATGTTCACACGCACGCATGCACGCACGCACACAGAAAAGGGACACATTTCTGCTATTAAAAATACTTTACTTTATGGTAAAAAAAAGAATGGAAAAGCCAGGTGTTATCTTAGATAACACAAAGAGAATCAACTGATCCAGTAGTAGGTCTCGTTATCATTTCAAAATGCCATTGTTTTCCCTAAAGTGTAATTGCTTAGAATTCTTAATGTATCTTTACCCTCTCTTTCAGAATTTCTCGTCAGCAATGTTTGGAATAAATTGAGATTAAATAAATATTCATACCAAGTACAATTTCACTGTTAACATCTAGTACCCTAGTTTCTTGCATAATTGCAATCAATGCATCAAAGAAAACATTTTACTAACTGAATTGAGTTGAAAGGATGCAAATAAAACATTTGAACATTTAAACATTTTTTATTACCAATCTTTACAATACAACAATATTTTTGAAACAATAAAAATAGGATCAGAACGAAAGATGAATATTATAAAGTTTTTACCCAAGAATACAATTGTCATGATAAATCGGCGGTAAATCATAGTATGAATATGCTTAATAATTAGTACATTTCTAACATTATCAATGAAAGAGCTTGGGGAAAAAAAACGTTTTACAAGAGATTATTTAACAAATTTGACTTAAAAATTTGAAAAGAAGAGATGGAGAAACATTTAATATTTCGTATGGAAAAGAAAAATGGAAATGCAGAAATTTGGGGGACTGGTGCATGCTTTGAGTGAGACTCATGTCACATGAACAGAAATGAGCAGATCACTATTTATATTCAAAATATTTTACTCGACAAGATGAATTTTTGGACAGTTTCGAAAATAGTAATGTTTATTTCATATGTAAGATTTGAGGTGCCAAATAATAAATTATTCACAGACACAGCGCATAATGAATTAAGTTTCCGCAAAGGTCGTCGCAAATAGTATCATAGAGCGGACATTTCAGAAAGAAATGATACGTACTTTCGATACTTCCACAAGTACAAAGGGGAGATTCAACAATGTTTTTTATGGAATAGATGTTGGTTTAGGGAACCACAATTTGTACGTAATCGTGTATGCATTATTTGTGCTCTCCTATTTCCCAAGTAATAGTATTTTGGTACTTTAGTTATGTCGTGTTTAGATGTTTCTTAAAAGTAGCCATGGTATTAGCATTTCGTGCAGCAATTGGAAGACTGTTCCATTCTCGCGTTACAGATGGAAGAAAAGATGTTGAATATAATCACTTGCGTTTTATTTTAGATTATAGGCCAATGCTTCGCTAACCAAAGAAGGTACTAGCGAGGAAAAATCAGGCGGAGTTTCGTTATTTATCATTTTATAAAAGATAATAAGTTTGTGTTTTCGTCTACGAGCCGAAAGAGTTTCCTATCCAACATCTTTGTAAATAATAATCTAGTTGCTCTTATCACTATGCGTGCTGCTTCATTTTGTATTTTGTCAAGTTCTTGTTTTTCATTATTAGTGCAATTATCCCAAATAGTGTCGCCGTACTCTAAGAGGGGTCTAATAAAGGATATATAAATGATTCTAGAGATTTTTGATCGAGCTGATGTTTAAGTTTGCGCATTATATTAATTCGCTTCCATGCCTTTTCTTTTACATATTCGATGTGTGAATGCCAAGAGCAGTCATTTGAGAGGAAGACTCGGAGATGTTTAGGAGAAAGCACTTCCGCTATTTGTTGGTTTATCATAAATTTGGGAGGGTGAATTGGAGGGTTTCTTTTACGGGATATCAACAAGGGTTCGGTTTTGGTAGGGTTGAATATAACTAACCATTATTCCGCCCATTCTGTTATTTTTATGGTGTCTTTCATTGTCAATAATAAGATATAAACTTGTATCGTCAGCAAATAAGCGAATATTTGAACTGATATTTGAAACAATGTCATTTATGTGTATTAAGAATAATAGAGGACCAAAATAGATCCCTGTGGAACGCTCGCATGTATTGTATTCCATTTGGATTTTCCTCCAGGAGTTACTACACGTTGACGTCTGTTATTTAAATAGTCAGCAAGATATTTCAGACTATGATCAGAGATACCTGCAGCTTTGAATTTGACCAAAAGACCTTTGTGCCAAACTCGATCAAATGCTTTACTTATATCAAAGAATACAACTCGAATTTCCTTTCCTGAGTTAACTGTCTGACAAAAGGAGTTATACAAGTAAGTAAGTTAATTAATGGTGGAGTCGCCGGGGATAAAACCTGACTGGAATGCAGTAAATAAGTTAATATCACGTAAATAGTTAATTATGCATTTAAAAATAAGTCATTCAAATACTTTGTCAATGTCACACAAGTGTAAAATTGGCCTATAATTGTTTACCTTTGATGGATCACCTTTTTGAAGACGTCACAAACAAATGCATCTTTACAAGTATTCAGAAAAAATCTTAATGAGATTATTGATATAAAATGATGTTTGTTAATTCCCGATACTTCACTCCCTATTTCACATACTACACTCTCATAAATGGGTCGTTGATTATGGCTAAGACAAAATTATACAGTCAAACCTGTCTTAAGCAGCCAGTCAAGGGAAGGAGCAAAAGTGGTCTTTTAAGACAGATTGTTGCTTAACACAGATTAATTTGCCCTGAAAGCATAGAAATGAGAAATATTAGATGGCGTTGCATACGACAAATTGCTGTTTAATAAAGGTTACCTCTTACACAGGTTTGACTGTATTGGAAAGTTGGCAAATTGACACTCTGTAACTGTCATTTCGACGTCCTTAACATTAGGGGCATAATAGCGATGTTGACTGGTTAAGTTTTTTTTTTTATCAAATGTTCATGTTTATGAAATGTATAACTTAAATTGAAGTAGTATTTCGTTTAATAAACTGATAATTGTGTTGCAGTCAGCATCATCATCATCGTCATCATCATCATCTCTAGTGATCGCATCGCTCTGGAAGAGTATTCTCCCGATGTGAATATGGATAAATATTGAAAGATTTAAGGCGCAAGCATGCCCATTTTTAACAAAAATATTTGTCGATTTTTCAACATTTGGCATCATTTTTATAAAAAAAAATAGTGGGGAGGAGTTATTTGAAGCAAATAACTTTCTTTATAAATTCTGCGGAAAGTCCATACATAGGACCATAGGAAAAAAATATCTAATCATCAACAGTGTAACCGAAAGGAAATTCTTGAGTAACGAAGAGAATCCTATATCATAATTTGTTGCTAAATGGAATGACTTAAAATTAATTCAATAATATATATATATATATACAATGTGCTTTCACTATGACAATACGTACATTTTATGAATGGGACTGAATGGCATTTTAACGCATTTTAGGTTATATGTAGCATACCTTGTTTTATCGGCCCCACAATAACTCTGAATATCACAATAACGCACAGTAACGTCTTCAGCAAGTAACTGACAAGTACAACAATATGTATAGTGAACGGAATGGCTAACCCGCCATTTTCGAATTTCCAATTAATTCGTCAAAATATTGAACAGCGGTATTACCTTTTAGCGTCGTAGTCGGCGTCGTCTGTAGACACACAGGTTAAACTTTTGCGTTTAGTTGCGTTAAAATTTTGGTGCTTGCCTCCAATCTCAATCTTTGCATGGGTGATGAGTTTTATCCCATTGGCGAGCTTTGTTGTCTTCTGACAACTCTTGTTTTATACGACATTAACAGATAGTTATGTATTGATTTGACATCACCTTAATGTTTTTTCATATTTAAATCCATATTTCAAGGAAATTGCTTTGGCACTTTTTCAGAAAATACATAAAATATCAGTTGGCAGGTTAGCTGTTCTGTTCAGTATACATATGGAAGACGTAACTACAGGGTTCATCGCTTTTGAATGGTAAATGACAAATTAACCCTATCATGGCGTCTCCTACTTCTTGGTGCAGACATTCTGCAAATGCAGCCTCTTTTATAGTGATTAACATCTTGTAAACAAAAACAGTACGGCTATGCGTTTCATTTTTTACTAATAGCAAATTTCCAAAGTAACAGACAGTAAGTATTTATATCTGATATACAGATAATTCGAGATGTGTCGTGCTGTTAAACACATCCATTTGAAATAAATATATATTAAAATTGACAGCTCGCCTCAGATGTAATTTGATTTAGTATACATTTATAGAAACCTGCAGCTATAACCAATACACACAAAACGTAAAACGCGTGTTTAGTGAGCGCTGTGGTAGACATTAATGTGTAAACTGTCTGTTGTTATAGTTCATTATCACCCACAAATATTGACAGGGTGCATTCTGGGTATTTTTTTCCATACCCTTTTTGTAATATATTGAGACAGTGTATTACATTTATCTTCTTTAACGTATTTTAAAACAACAGGGTCCATGCATTATTTGATTATTTTGAATGTAAATTATAATGCCGTGGAAGTATTATTATTTACATTGAAGTGAAATATGCTGGATAATAAGGTTTTGTCAAAAATAATATTTGGCGAAGATAAAAATCGAACCAAAGACCTCGTCAAGTGACGGAGTTACTAAAATTGAAACAGCGCATTCGAACATTCGGTTCCATAACACTATCATAGCTTTAGTTACAAAAATAAGTAAATATAATATTATATAGTCTGTAGAACGAACCTAGCTCTCCCGATTGGGTCCGTTAAATAGCAATGTTGGGAAAGCCCCATTTGAGCACGTTGATTGGTCAGTGGCCTCAACTGAAAGTTTGATGACACCACAGTTTAGTAAGCGTTCACTTGCCATGAATTGTGGGACAGGCATAGGATTTCCTGTTTTTTTTTTCATTGGGGATCAATAGACCTGATTCAGGAGATATAAGCGTCTGGGATAGACTTAAATATAAACTTAACGACTTTAAACACGCAAGTATGGGTATTGTGTCAAATCAAGATATGACATGATTGACAAACGAAGACAAACGTTTCTTACCTTGTTTTTTCAATTCAACATATTAATTGGAATCGACAGCGATTTTGTAACATATACGTAACCAATAAAAATGGTAGTAGATTTGAGATGAAAAAATATATGCAGTATTCAAAAACTTTTTTAAAGTCGTTTAGTATATGTGCAACAGTATACAGGTAGCACTAAAACAAAGGCGTTGGCAGTATACCGAATAATATCATAATAACAATACAAACATACATAGCCGGGTTCGATGCTCAGTCGGTAGCGCGTCTGACTATCAATCTAGGGATCGTGAGTTCGATTGTCCGCTCGGCCCCAGACTCCGCGATGATTGATATACGACAATGCGTCTCATTATCATACATCTATCACCGCTGGTTCAAGTGGGAAAGTTATCAGTTACTTGCGGAGATGGGGTGGCTCGAGTATTGGTTAACCTTCTGGGACCCCATGAAAGAATTGTTAGGTTTACTGATCGGCTTTTAGCCCTTAATGGCATACAAATTGCGCTAAATATTTAACAAACCAACATACATATGTGACAATAGATATTGTCAATAGATATATTCCTTGGATCAGCCAGAAGCAAACATCACCATTGATGAACGGGTGCACGTGACCTCGCTTTTTTCCGTCGCCACATCATAAGGGGTTGCGGTGGTCTGGTGGTTAGCATGCTTGCTGTAAGACCCAGACGTCTCCGGATCGATTTTTGATGGTGTTTCGTCCGGAGGTTTTCAAACGCACAGTGCCGTATTCGGGCAAAATACAGTGAAAGCATGGTATCCTTTGGGGGATTTAAAGCAGTTGGTACAGGGAGAGTCATACCCAATACACGTAAACGATCTAACTAAACTTCTGTGTTAATCAGTGATTCACAAGCCTGTATACCTGTGCACTTAGTTGTGCCTGCACGTAATCCTCGCAATAAGATGTTGCAGTAGGTGGGTGGGTGGGTAGGTAGGTAGGTAGGTAGGTAGATTAAACGAGATAGTGTATACCCGCGCGGAACCATGTTCTTACAAACTCAATAACATTCATGTATGTATGGTCTACACACAACTATTTTGCATGGTACATTTATAGTAATTTGGTTTGCTGGTTTTATATGAATAGGATGTGATGGACCATGTTTATTATAGGATTACATTCATTTTTCTGGTCTGTGTGCATGTGTAATGAATATCGAATCACGCGCAAATCGAATGAAGTCCGAAAGACTTTATGCCAGGTTTATTTATAAAAACTAGAAAAAATGGATTAAATTCCAATCCCGATGATGAAATATCTATGCACCCAATGATCTTTGAATACATTTCCTTAAAACAAATACACAAATAAGAGCGCCACCTGGTGCATGCGTAACTATCGTAAATAACTGACAGAAATGCATATTTACTTCATTCTAATAATATTTACCGAATTCTATATCTCCCAAAGCATTAATATTTACCGTGTGTGGATGAATACAATGTTTATTGAGACAGTTTATTACATTTATATTATTTACCGCCATCAGCCAATGAACCATGTTGTCTCATTTTCTATGCGTTTGTATAAGTTAAATACTAATTCATTTTAGATCAATTGCGAATAAAGCTTCTGGGCTTATATGAAGCGCTCTCGGGTAGGACCAGTACTTAATGATGTTTGTTTGTTTTTTTGTGGGGTAGGGGGTCCGGTCGAGCTGTAGGTTGAACCTACAACACCTGGCGTGAGCGGCCAACACTCTATCCATTACTATACCGCTCCGTTTTTTTTTTTGCCCTTATTATTAATTTGATTGTAACAAAATAGCTTGGTTTACTAGGTTCGAATCCCGCTTGCACCAAAAACTTTATGTGAGAAAGTTTGCTAGTAATTGCGGAAGGATGGAATTTCTACTCAGTCTGACTCAGTCTGAGGTCTTCCTCCACCAGTAAAACTGGATATGCCATATATAACCTGAAATGTGTTGAAAATGGCGTTTAACCCCATTCGTAGCGTACATGTTTTGTGAATCTGTAAGTACATTTAAATTGAGTGCATAACGCAGAAGACACTAGTTGAACGAGGAGAATACCGTTTTTGTTCGTGTTTTCTTTTATGCCCCCCCTCCCTCCCCCCCCCCCCCCCCCAAAAAAAAAAATTGGGGTGGCATATAGTAATCGCAGCGTCCGTCCGTCCGTCTGTCATAATGACATAATTAAGTGTCGCATGTAAGACCCAGAACCTTTCCTCAAAGATCAAGGTCACACTTTCAATTTGTTTGATATTGCGTGTCTGGTCTGTGACTTTATCTTTAACTTGGCTCTATTTATCAAGAGGCTGCTGCTGCTGCTGCTGCTGCTGCTGCTGCTGCTGCTGCTGCTGCTGCTGCTGCTGCTTCTGCTGCTGCTGTGTAGTTTTTATTTACCCTCGCACTTTGAACTGGTCATTTTGGCGAGCCTGACAGATGATTAAAAATAAATTGATGAATATGAATGACATATGAAGGATGAGTAATGATATATGCCGATTATATACATATTTGCTATTTTACATATTTATTAATTACATACGGTAATCAACCTTTCTGTTTATCATGTTTATTTTTATGGATTCCTTTAATTATCTACTCTTTGTACAAGATTTATTGACATATTTATTACTGTGAGGATTTTTATTCTCCCTATAAATTTTATTAATAATTTTACTTTGATATTCTTTGTGCAAGATATATTGAATCCTCCTGTTATATATTAATATTTTATTGATTTAATTTTTTAATTAGTTTAATATATTGTTAGTCTTGCGTAACTCTATATTGAATGCTGATGACACTAATAACGTCATATGACATTCCCTATCACCATTATGCAGTAGTATTTACTGATTTTAGTAAACCATATAGCCCTTTACCTAAGTATATTGCAATTTATATACTATAAGTGTATATAATTATAGTACACTATTATATATGATCAAATTAAAAATAGATAAAAATGGAAGAGTGTACTATTTACTTCTCTTGAAGTTTTACTTTTAAGTATATGGGTACTAAGGAGTATCAATAGGTAGTCACCAATGGACTAGCATGTGTATCTTTCCCCCCACTCCGATGTGGAGATTGAGCTACGCCAGTATATGATTTAGCACTATTATATCTATTATAAATTTTGATAAATTTGGTTATTAATTAGTGTAATTTATGCCTAGTCTTGCGTAACTCTATATTGAATGTTAATGACACTAATAACGTCATTTGCCATTCCCTAACACCATTATACAGCAGTCTTTACTGATATTGGTAAACCATATAGCAGCATTTAACTGTTGAAATACCCAGACCATTACATCAGATGTTAAGGTCAAGGTTACACAAAGGTCAAGGTCACACTTTAATGTAAAAAACATGAAATTGCATGTCTCGTCTAAAACATCAGTCCTTAACTCTTTATATTCATGGATACATCGCTGCCTATTATAACATAATTCTATTGTTATTTTTCAACGACCATTTGGGGGCATGTGACACTTACCAGTGACTTTTCTTATTCGTTTTTTAATAAGGTTTATGTATGGCATATACAGTTTTAATGGATCTGAGTTGAACCACCATTCTTCCGCAAGTGACTGGCAAACTTTCTCACATAAAGATTTTGGAGATAGCGGGAACTCACGACTTTAGCTATGAGAGGTCAGTGATCTTGAGACCACGGAGAATGTTGATATAGAGCTGCGAATCAGCTACTTGGCGAACTAATATAAACCACTAAAATCAGCGATACTTTTCTGCGGAGAGAGACACGTTGCATTCTTCATACACATGTTCTGCATGTGTTGTAAGATTCCATGTTATGCATATGCAGAAACGTTAAAAATGTTTATTGCTTAACATTTATACAAATAATAGAAACTGCTTCGGAAAAAAAAAACAAAATGGTCTTAAAAATTAGTTTTCGTAAATCTTCCAATTATTTAATTGCAGTATTACAATAAAAAGGCGTGTTTCAACACTTGCTGCAAACAATAAACAAGTTAGTTAATAGGAAAACAGATTAGTTAAAGTTGAAGTTAACATCACAATTGACTTAAGTACTTCTTGTAATGTTCCTATGACAAAAAACCTTTCGCTGTTATTGTTCGTTAACAAACAATTTAAAAAGAGTTTGCATATAATTAGGAATGCACTGCAAAATAATGGAAGAAACTTCCAACCTGGTACCAACCATTTTTTACTATACGAAAATTACTTGTTGATACATTTAGATTTTTATTCCTATGGAATGTTATACAGCTGTTGGATCGAAGAACGGGATGGAAGGGGTGGGGGTAGGGGCGTGGGTTCGATCCTCCCCCACGGCTATGTGTTGTGTCCTTCAGCATATACTCAGTACTGGCTCTGCTCAGGAATGGTTTGGGTATGACAAGTCTAAGTTGTACGACGTAAAATAAATAAAATGAATAAAGTGTAAAACTTCTATATCTGCAACAGCAAATAGCGAACTTGCTTAACACTGCACTTTGGCAACCATTGTTTTAGTATTATATGTGCGCACAACAAGTTAATGTTAGGTCAAGGTCTGCGTTTTATAATCACCAGTTAAACACACAGCCGGCAGATATAATACGGTAAAATAACGAAGTCGTCCCATACCTAGATTCAGTGTTGTTATTTTTTCTATTATTTCGGACTCTTTAGGCTCATTGAATGTTGCTTGGAAATACAATACCGCTTGCGTCTAGTCTCTCTCTCTTCTCTCTCTATATATATATATATGTATACAACCTGATATCCCCCGGATCTGGTCTTTTAACCATCAATACCTGTCGCACAATTCATAGCAATTGAACTCTTAACCAAGGAATTATGGATTGTATAGAAGGACAGTAAACTTGCATCTCCTGACTAAATGTTGATGAAACAGCACACGAAGGATTCATAATTGCAAATTAATCATTCATTATTCATGGGCATCTGATTTCTTGTGTATATAAATTGTAAGTTGTGTGTAATCTTAGATATTTAAACATGTGTCGATCACGCAAAATGCTCTTGAATTAAAGATATTGAGGTTTGAAGGAAAATTTATCGTTATTTGTCTTTATTTTAGCTGCAGTATACAAATTTTGTAATCACAAGTACTTTAACAATTTTAAACACAAATTTCTGGGATTGTTTTGATGACAATTTCGTTCTGCAGTGTAAGAATTTTGATTTGTATTCCTGAGATGAATTGAAGTTAAGATAATTAAAAACGAGATATTGCGAGATTTTGCGTGAATACGCGAGCGTTCACACAATCTTAGTCAGTTGCCTTTCCTTCACTGTACAAGTTCTTGACTAAACTAAACAATGACGTCATTCAAACTTTTCTTGAAGCAACTGACCAATCAACGTGCTCAAATGTGCTGCGATTTAACGGACCCATTCGGGAGAGCTTGGGTCGGTGTTAGGGTGTGAGGGGCAATGCATGCTTCAATATCGCTCACCGTGGAGCAAACTCGCTAAAACCGAGCCTACTATTTCCATTTTTTGGCTAAGGTCCTTCCTTGAAAAAGAACATTATTTATTTGATTTGATTTATTTGTGATAATATATATATATATAAAATATTGAATAATACTTTTGAGACATATATATATTTCACAGGATAACCCATAAAGTTTTACAACTTGTTTCCAATGGGGTAATTTTAAGCATACTGACATGAATCAAAATATTGGCACTTATTATAAAACAATGTTCATATCAGTAGCATATTACAGAAATTATACTTTGTTGTTTACCAAGTATATTATCTAAGTTTTTTAAAAAAATAATAATAAAAAAAATAAATTTACATTCCTCTACATTTATCAGAAACTTATTATGTAAGAAGTTTTACCGAGTATACTTTTCTGAACACCTGATCGTTAAATATGGTACAAACAGTAATCCATCATATCAAAGCAAAACTGAATGTTGAAATTAAACATATTTTTAAACAAGAACACATTTCTGCAAATCATCAGGTTGCCAAAACTTCATTAAAATACATTTAATTTATTAGACCTTCATTTCGTTTGGTTTATTTTAGTTCGATAGTAAAATAAGTTCTGTTCTTACACTAATATTAATTATGCTCACGGTACCTCTGTGTAACGAACCATTACAAGGCAAAATGCAAATAAAATGTCTCTTTCTTACGTATACATGATATGGCTCTAGTAAGGATCGAACCACAAACCCTCCTCCGAGAAGGGTCATATGTGAAATTATAAACGGAGAACACAGGACGTCATTCAACAGGAGACGCGGATTTCAAAATACATGCAACCCAAACAACCGTAGGGTTAGCTGATTCCCACGTTTGATTAAGTTTACTGAAAGGGTAGAGAAACAGCAGGTGCCCATTTCATTAAAGTTCGTAAGTTTTCCTACTTCTTGGTGTAAAATTTGAAGTTATAAAAAAAAAGTCGGGAAATTCATTTAGTGTGCCGCTTTCTTATTAATTTAGTTAAAAATTTGGGATCTTTGTAAACTTTACAAAAAGTATTCTTTCTAAAATTTGAAATAAATACTGAGCACATGAAACGTTCTTAGATGTCACAATTTGTTCGTACGAAATATTTATTTACTTACGGAGGTTTGTGAACGGACCCAATATTTATATGTATTATCAAACAACTGTAGGCGATGTTAGTTTTAGAATATGTATGTAATGGTATGGTAATTATCATTAAAGTTGGCTGCGGCATTTCATTATCCTTATCGTCTCAGTGCGGCGTTTCATTATCTCTATTGTCTCAGTGAGGCGTTTCATTATCTCTATCGTTTCAGTGTGGCGTTGCATTAGCCCTATCGTCTCAATGCGGCGTTTCATTATCCCTATCGTCTCAGTGCAGCGTTTTATTATCCCTATTGTCTCAATGTGCATTTCATTATCTCAATTGTCTCAGTGCGGGGTTTCGTTATCTCTATCGTTTCAGTGTGGCGTTGCATTATCCCTATCGTCTCAATGCGGCGTTTCATTATCACTATCGTCTCAGTGCGGCGTTTTATTATCCCTATTGTCTCAATGCGCATTTCATTATCTCTATCGTCCCAGTGTGGCGTTTCATTATCTCTATGGTCTCAGTGCTGCGTTTCATTATCCCTATCGCCTCAGAGCGATGTTTCATTATCCCTATCGTCTCACTGCGGCGTTTCATTATCTCTATCGTTTCAGTGCGGCGTTTCATTATCCCTATCGTCTCAGTGTGGCGTTTCATTATCTCTATCGTCTCAGTGTGGCGTTTCATTATCCCTATCGTCTCAGTGTGGCATTTCATTATCCCTATCGCCTCAGAGCGGCGTTTCATTATCTCTATCGTCTCAGTGTGGCGTTTCATTATCTCTATTGTCTCAGTGCGGCATTTCATTATCCCTATCGCATCAGAACGGTGTTTCATTATCCCTATCGCCTCAGAGCGGTGTTTCATTATCCCTTTCGTCTCACTGCGGCGTTTCATTATCTTTATCTCTCAGTGCGGCGTTTCATTATCCCTATTGTCTCAGTGTGAGGTTTAATTATCCCTATCGTCTCAGTGCGGCGTTTCATTATCCCTATTGTCTCAGTGCGGCGTTTCATTATCCCTATCGCCTCAGAGTGGTGTTTCATTATCCCTATCGCCTCAGTGCGGTGCTTCATTATCTCTATCGTCTCAGTACGGCGTTTCATTATCACTATTGTCTCAGTGTGAGGTTTAATTATCCCTATCGTCTCAGTGTGTTACAGAAGCGTATCAAAACATATCGAAATGATATACATGATGTTTGTTAAGTTGTATCCTTTAAGAATGTAAATAGTTGCATAACTTTATATGAAATTGATTAATATTTCAATAAAACATATTTTGAGCATTCGCAAACATTTTATTATCACATTATAAACCTTTTATTGATATTCTCATGCCAACTCCTGTTTCAACTTGTATAAAACAATGCACACCGTTCCAAAGTGTTTTTTTGTTTGTTTTTGTAACGCAAACTTATCAGTCCTCTTACAACAGAACCAAGAACTGACGGATGAATGACTTTCAGTCAGGGGTCCGATACGAATTTTATACACACCAGACGGGGCCCCAAAGAGTGTAAAAAGAATGCTCTAATTTGTTTTTGTCACTGAAATAAATATCTTTTTTTAATATTACGAAATCTCAGTGGGTGTACTCTGCTGGTACATATTCAATTGTTTCTTACAGACAGTATAGCTGTCTTTTATGCTGATATTGTTTTGCAGTAACGTTTGCCAATGGTGGATTCCTCATAAATCTCATTTGGATTGCCTGGGGCATAGCATGACAAATTTTGAAGTTACTCGGGCAAGTGATGTCTTATTGCAGTAAATGCTATGCCAACTTTTGCTCTGCTCATCTGCATCGAGAAATCACAACCAATATGAACCATTTGGAAAATATTCCATAATAAAAGTTCATAGGCCTTGTTTCAAGCGTTAGAATCGTATTACTGTGGAAAAAAGGGGCGTAACTGTGTAATGTACCCGCACACTACACAATTATTAGTTCCCTTTCAAAACATTAAATGTTCCTTAGTACATGTAGTACAATTATTTTGAATGGGGTTGAACGCCATGTACAACACATTTCAGGTTGCATATGGCTTGTCCAGTTTTATTGGTGGGAAAAGACCTAAGAATGAATCTGAATAGATCACCGTCCTTCCGTAAGTAACTGGTAAAACTTTCTCACATAACGTTTTTGGAACATTAGACGTCAACGTCTTCGACCTCTCGGTCACGGAGGACTTCTGCATGTAGTACGCGCAAAACGCCAATCTTAATCGTGAAAAAAAGATTCCGGCACAGATAAACATTGATTGGCGATTTTTTCCAGCTCAGTTTATCCATCCCGAAATACCTTTGTAAACTACAAAAATCCTCGTCGTCAGAATGGTATATCTGGGTATGGATGAACAATATTACTAAATATCTGCTAAAGCACAACTGGTTCTTAATTAATCATCCATATATATATAACAAGTTTACAGAAAGTATTCCCTAAAAATAGAATTCAGCGGAGGTCACTTATTGAAGCTGTTGTTCTTAAGATCTCACACAGATATCTCAATATAATACAATTAGAAATTAAAGTTAATTTAACCTGAATGCATAAAAGTGACTTTATTATATATTCAGATGGGATGCATTAGGCAAATCCCGTAGTTCCGATAAATCAGTCGAGACCAGTTTACGAGTGCATTGTTGTTGGGATACAGCTGGTGAATGCAGATATATCACCGTAATATCTCATCGTAGACATTTCTCTGGGTATTAAAAAGCTATCCACCAGGGAGGAAACTCGCCATACTTAAGACAATATATGTCCACCAGGGGTCGCATTCACTAACCATTATTGGGTTTGTTCTTACTCACTAACCATTATTTATTTGACAATATATTAGGTATCTCTGCATGCATAAAATGGTCTTTAAGTGCGTTTTTCAAAATTCATTCTTGAGCTCAAGTCTAAGAATATTCTTAAGAATGATTAGTGAATATAGCATCAGCAAAAAAACACAAACACAACAACAGCATAAATAGATACACGTAATAGAAACAAAAAAAATGTTTATAAAACAGATTAATAGAACACCCGACCTAGAATCCTCCGATCTTGTTTTGTCGGCTGTGTCCTTTGAATGCTAAGTCTTTTGCTCCCTATTTTTGGATGCACACAACCTGACACTTTTGTCCGTCACTACATCATAAAACACGACGATGTTAATATAGCACTGAGCGGCGATTCGTGTTCGTGTTTCTAACGTTTTGTTAACCGTATTACTTGTCTTCGTATACTGTATCACTATATAACATTAACTTCGAGTATTAAATCTTTTATCTGGCTAAATTTTCTGACTTTCTAACTCAATTCATCTTCATTTGGAAAACATGAATACATAATTGATCTTCGTGGACACCATGCCAGTCTCCTATGTAACACTATGCATTTATATTAGCTTTGCCAAAACACAACATATTATAGGAATGTTGTATCTTTCATAAATGTGTTAATCCATCGTAAATAATACATCCGATATGTTTATTCTAGTTTATCTATATTTGGCATCTAAACTAAGAAGCGTCTGCAAACCTCCAGATGTGGCTCGAGCTGCTGTTCCATTATATATACTGTTATTGCAATAACAATAACGTGCAATAAGACAGAGACACGGACACGTACCCAGTGCCTCAATGTCTCATTTAACAAGTTACCTCCCTTACATGATGGTAGCAAGATTCTTGCACCCAAGAAACTGGAGCTCGTGTAACTCGGTTGGTCATATTTTTTGTAGAAGATGCTTCAAATGGTCATAGTTCCTTTTTTTATATGAGAACCATGGAACATTTTCATGATTTATGCCAAGTTTGGATGACAATGTGTACTGTTTAATGAAGCTATAACAGTTAAAAGAAGCGTAGTGATACGTTGCAACAAATGAGCAGAATTGTCAAAAAATTAAGGGGTGTCGTCAAACCATCGAAACTGCGCAAAAAAAACAACCAGATAAATCCCATGCGTTTCTTCATAATTAGACCAACAGATGACTATCTATGGAAACAAGGCACTTTTAGAACCCAGTGTTCTAGAAGTGCATTTCTCTCTATATAAAACTGTGCAAAATTAATTGTTATGTGACACGTCAGTCGCTTTCATACTCTATATACAACCGAGCGTCCTCAGTTTTTCCGGTCGTGGTACCATCTAAAAGAAAAACAAAATGCCCGATCATCGGCCTACAAATCAGTGTGCTGATTGTGTGAGATTTCTTTATCTTATTCATAGTTCAGTTTTATTGGTAATCCGAGTATTGGCATTCTATACTTTCTACAAGGTATGATTCTGCAATCAGTAATACAACATTCATTATTTGCCAATATTTCTGTTTCAAATTGTTTTTGCTGACGATTGAAAATCAAATATAAAAGAAAATAAGCAGACGTTCTTTTTATTCGTTTGCATTAAACTGTAGGATAAACATGATTTATTGTTATCGTAGTATGGCCACTTTTCCTCAAACAAATGAACATTTTCCACTTATTTATGGCATGAAACATATGTAATATGACAATTAAAGGTCATAAGCAATGAAATTGAATCCTCAATTTAGCTTTAAAAATTAATAGATACCATTAAAGTACAGTCCTACTCCAGTTCAAACCCCCGAATTGCATCCATAATCGGCACAAATAACAATTTTTATCCGAAGGAAAATCATTCACAAAATTTTACAAATGGCTGCACGCTACCCATTCCGATTGTCAAAGATGACGTCAGAATTCAAGGAAAATCAAGGGAGGTAATTCATTGCGGTAAAAGTAACCAGTATGAAATATAAATTTTGATTAACAATTAAATACATTTCTGTTTTAAATATGATTTTGGAAACAGATGCTTATATTCAATATGGTATAATTGAAATACTAAACGCAACAGAATAACTTTTCATAATTTCATTGCTTATGACCTTTAATGTTAAAGTTGTTGCACAAACTATCATTCATACGTCTGCAGTTTTAACATTAATTTTAATTAAATATGAAAATAACACTATCAGATATATGTTCGTCTACAATGGAAGAAAAGGCAAGGAATAAAGATAAATGCAGTTTCTTTTTTAATCCAACAATACAGTATCTCCCAGGAACGCTGCAATGCATTTAATAACAAACAAAATAAAAATGAGAAAATAAAATATTAATTGTGTGCAATAATCAAATAGTTTACATTGTTTATTGCATGATTATATCTTATATTATCATACATATTTTGATCAATGGAATTCATATTCGTGTCATCAATTCAAATTATTATAATATATTTGGTATGTAGGTATGCTAAATATAGTCTTAATTAAGCCTAAGTGGCAATTACTGAACTCAACTGGCAAGTTAAATTAATGCATGTAATAACAATAATAATAATAATAATAATAATAATGATAATAATAATAATAATAATGATAATAATGATGATGATGATGATGATGATGATGATGATGATGATGATGATGATGATGATGATGATGATAATGATGATAATAATGATAATAATAATAAAAATAATAAAAATAAAATAATAATAATAATAAAAAACAATAATAATAATTATTATTTAATTGTTTTTTTTTATTATTATTGGTATAATTGTGAAAAGGTACACCTTGTCTTCTTATTTCAAATACACTTTGTCAAAAGTCAGAAGTGAACTATTTGGCCCTGTGTGTGTTCTCTAGCTCTCGGTCTGTTCGTTAATCTTAACTTAACATGTACGCTGTAGTTATATAACCATAATACCTTAGACAAGTTCTTGAATTGGTCAAATGACTAATGTTGGAGCTAGGCCATTATATCGTAAAAAAATGCCTAATTTCACCATAAAACACGTATATTTCATGTTTGTTCGAATCTTTGGACAACAGAATGACATAAGTATTGACTATATCGGGTTTTGGTATGCCACAATCAATTGTCACTCTTAAACGTGCATGGCCTTTAATGTGCTATAATTTACTTTCAGACTGATCCGCGAAAAACAATTACTCTGGGATTTGTCATAGTCGGTAAGCAGGTTAAAAAGCGATTAATTCTATTTTCATTCGTGATTCACTCGGTTATTTTGATAAATAGTTTTACTGAATTTAATCGTGTTTAGATAGTAAAATATGATGTTTTTGTTATAAATGTTGAACAGTAAAAAATGAGAAAGATAACGCGAACAAAGATACATAATATATTTGATATATATTTGATCCCCGGTCGGGTCATAGCAAAGACTTTTAAAATGGTACTAGAAGCTTCCTCGCTTGACGCTTAGCATTTAGAGGAGAGTTCTAGGTCTGGTCGGCCCGGTGTCAGTATAATGTGACTGGGTGGGGTATCATACCATGTGTCTGCGGCATGATACTCCAGTGTGACAGCGCTCAGAATACTGTCTCAAGTAGACACCGTCGCGATATGACTGAAAAATTGTTGAAAGCGACGCTAAACACCATACAACAACATAACAGTATCAACTATTAAAGACGGCCAAAAAACAATAGTATTGCTATGTTTCCCTTTCTCCATAACGAATGAGAAGGTTTATACAGATGATTATTTCTACACAAGACAGTGACACTGGTCAGTAACTGTCCAGCTGTAAGTTTCATTTTCTCCATAACGAATGAGAAGCTTTATACAGATGATTATTTCTACACAACCAGTGACACTGGTCAGTTACTGTCCGGCTGCAAGTTTCATTTTCTCCATAACGAATAAGAAGCTTTATACAGATGATTATTTCTACACAACACAGTGACATTGGTCAGTAACTGTCCGGCTGCAAGTTTCATTTTCTCCATAACGAATGAGAAGCTTTATACAGATGATTATTTCTACACAACACAGTGACACTGGTTAGTAACTGTCCGGCTGCAAGTTTCATTTTCTCTGATTTAATTTAAGAAGTGTGTATTGTAAATCTTCAGTTTGGTCCAGTTTGTTATATATGAATGATTGAAAGAGATATCCCAGTATTTTGGCAATGTTTAAAACACATACGCTCATTTAAAACTTAAAATATGGGCTATTTCTTTGGCCACGTTCGAATTATTCAGAAATGTCCCCCTTTTTAACTGGTTGTTATTGTATTTTTCATTTTATAAATTTAATATTTGCAAATAAAACAGCGATTTTATTAAGAATTCAATAATTCCCAAAAATATTGATTATATCTGATACGTCGTTTACCATTGGACATCGTGTTAACTTTTCTGTTTTATTCAATTTTTAGTTCTATTTATAATTTAAGCTTCACTTTGAAAGTTTATTATGTCTGTTACTACTAGTGCAATCGCTAACAAAATATCCAGTTATTTGTCAATTGTTTTCTATATCTGGGTTATTTTGTTGACGATTGCAAAACCGAACAAACAAAAAATCAACAAACCAACATTTATTATGATTTGTCTGTATAAAACTGTCAGATACACATTAAGATAAATTTGTATTTTATAACGCTTGCTTTCCTTTTAGGACATAAACCCATTCAACTTATTAATGGCATGCGATTTGGAAATTATTCTTCGACGGTAATGCACATGTTGTTGCACAAAACATGGTTCTTGCGTCTATAGATTTAAAATTATTTCCCCATTAAATATCAAAAATACTATTATCAGATGTATCAATGTACGTCTAAATCGGTAGAAAAAGTTTAGAAATAAAGATAAATGCAGTTTCACGTTTCTTGTTTAATCCAATAATACAATCTCCCTCAGGAACGCTATAATGCATTCCTGACGAGCATTATGTAACACGCAATTAATACTAATAACAACGACCGAAATAATAAAACAAATCTAAATTGCGTGTTATAATCATATAATTTAAATTGTTTGCTGTATGTTTATATCTGATATAACTGATTGTGCATAATAAATGTATTTGATCAGTAGTTTCCGTGTATATGATTATCTTTACAGTGGTATATTTTTAGGTTTCACTACACAGTTGAATTTTGTTTTTGTTCTATATGAAACAAGGTCTAGGATTTCCTTGGTAAGAAAATAATTCCACAAAGATTTTTTTTAAGTTTTTTTTTTCATAGCAGAAATGTAAACCCACAGTTACTGGTAGGTTGACCATGTTGTTTTTTAAAAAAGAAGGTTCAGTGAAACCCTGAGCTTTTTTGAAAAAAGAAGTCCTCAAATGCTCATAAATACATGCATATGTTGAAACCCCATAAAAGTCCCCTTTTTTTACACCAGTGATGTCTTATTGAAGTATATACTATACCAACTTTTGCTGTACTCATCTGCAGCAAGAAATCACAACTACTATGAACCATTTTGAAAATATTTCAGAACCAAATTACATAGGCGTTGTTTTTAAGCGTAAGAATCATGTTACCGTGGGGAAAAAAGGGGCATAACTGTGTAGTGAGATGTATATAGTGTATACGGTATAAGTTATCTATGGATTGTTGCATATTTCCTTACCACTTCTTTTCCTGGTTTAGTCCTGTGATTCCGAAGAATCCTTTGATATATACTGAACGGAACAGCTAACCCGCTACCTGATATCTTATGTACCTGAATTTTTTATGTATTTCCTTAAAAAGTAACAAAGCAATTAATAACGCTACTTAATATTTTGACGAAATACAAAAGTGAACAGTGTAACATGAATTGTTCAAGCTAAATACATCAAAGTCAACAATATAACATGAGAGAGAGAGAATTGTTGAACTATGCACAGTGTAATATGAATTGTTCAAGCTAGATACATCAAAGTCAGAGAGAGATAGAGAGAGAGAGAGAGAGAGAGAGAGAAAGAGAGAGAGAGAGAGAGAGAGAGAGAGAGAGAGAGAGCGAGCTATATGGTGTACATCGCCATAAACGTTAGTCATTGGGCCTAAAACAGTGAATTCAAATTGTGTTTAACAAACGACTGCTTTACGACTGCTTTAACTTAGAAATGTTTTCTTTGTTTTATATAAAAAAATCCTCAATGTTCCAGATGTTATAGAAGTTAACTAAATGAACACTGATTATTATTTTGTTGTACATTGCTGCCAATGCATATTACTTTTGTAATAATTGATGGATGTGAAATTATACGCCTCTTTAGGCGTTATGCAAATTTCCCCCTCATATCACTTTGTGCAATGCACCATAAGTGTGCTTATTAATATTCAATGCACAGTGAAACAATACTATCTACTAGAAAATGCACGTTATTAATAGTCAAACGATTATAATTACTGTATTTCGTTGTGATTTCTCTGTGCAGATTTAAGTTTACGTCCTTTAATGGTTTCTTGAACCCCCACAAGAACCTTAATCTCCACCATGATTTATTATGTCGTTGCAAACCAGAGTAGAGATGTCCCAGCTAATTGAGGGTAAGAATTATTTAAGATATGTAGTTAATAAGACGATAAGAAGAGAAACTGTAAAACATGCAAGCAATGCCCATCATTAAACTGATAAACGGCAAATGTAAAACGACAATCACGATTATCAAGCGAATTTTGACATGATGGGATTGTGTTGTAAGAATAAAGAAGGTATGAACGATTGCAAATTTAACGGAGACTTTTGCCTTTTTGTAGTGATCTAATTGAGAAACGTGTGCTATTGAAATGCCCTTTCTTAAACATATTACTGAAAAAGCTGTTGGAATGGATATACATTACAGAAATATATCAAATGAAAACAAAACTACTTTGTTGCTCACCAACCAATATCTAGTTACCAAAATCTGCTTTTTAATTCTTGAAAGAAGATCTCGCTTTTTAAGCAAATAGAGGTCTATTGAACGTTTTCTTAATATATATTGTTTTATTTGTTATTGAAAAGTTTAGTAGTGAATGTTCAGTCATTGTTAACCAAGTCGTCCCAAATCAGATTTGAGGCGATAAATGCTTTTTCAAAATATATTTTGATTCTGACCATTTGCTAAAGTTTATAAAAAAAATATTGGATTAATTTAACGTCTATTATAATACAGTTTTAGACAAATGAATAAACTGGAAATCTGTGTTTTTCTTTTGTCAAGATTTAAAATTGTTGTACATATTTTAACTACTAAGTGTATTATATCATGCTTGTATGTGTTGTTTTATTATAATTGTATAATATTGCTGATATTAAAATATTGCTGAGTTGTTCTTACAATTCTGTAAAGAATGACATAGTATTGTAATTGTGGAAATTGTATTATAGATTTATGTTCATAATTATGTATGCTATGATGAGACTCAAATAATCGAATATATTTAAGAGTGCCGCAATCAATCAAAGAATTTGATGGTAACAATGATAAAAACAAAACACATATACACGACGGATTTTTAACTTCAACATTAAAAAGTATAGCAATGTGACTTTTGTTTCGATTTTGCCTTAAAGTTTTCAATATTTTTCTATTAAATATATAACATTTTAGAGGCGTTTTTTTCTTCGTCATGAACACTGTACATAAAACATATATTCAGTGTTTAAGAATTATATGTTGGATACTAATGTGAATATATACATACAAACGTTGAAAAATAGAAGACACTTCGGAACAACGCAATATTATATCTAATGTGCATGTTTCATTCCTTTTATGAACGCTCGTACATTGTTTTAAAGCGTATTTTATGCTGGCATGTAGGTGGGTAGCTAAGCATATACTGTATCTTATATAAAAGTAACGAGGTAGGTCTAAAAGCAAATTGTTTAAGTTGTCGTTGCAAACTATCTATCCTTTGGAACATGCACACTTATCTGACGATAAAAGGTAACACGACACCATAACAGACCTGCTAAATAAGGTCGATCAAGGTGTTAGCCCACCAGTTATTTTTGTTCTTTATTATATGGTAAATAATAAAAGTTTGAAGGCTTGTCGTTCATACATTCACAGAGAGAGAGACCCAAACGAAAGAAATGAAACTTACATTTTACTGTTTGGCAACCTCTGCGCTATCAAAATATGATGAAAAAAGAAGGCGTCATGTGTCATATAAGATATTTTTTCCTTCTCAGTGTGTACACTGTTGACAAAGTGAAAGTAGACTTCCGAAACCATGTATTCATAACCAAATTTCCAAGCATCATTTTTTTTCTTAATTCACAATTTAAACATGACAATGCTCTCAAAGTACACCAATAATGCCATTTTAATAAAAAAAAGAACATTGAAATAAGGAAAATGCATTTTTAAAGAAAAAGAAACAAGGAATTTTTATAAGCACTTCTTGTTTCCAATGGTGGTACTATTCCTCAATGTTAAATTAACTATCAGACGATGCGTGCGGCTTCTACAGCTATATCGCAACTGGATTCAAGCCAGCAGCAACTATTCTGTTACATTCTAATATAATTGTATTATAACATTTCCACTGGTTATTAATGACAAAATTATTTCAAAAAACAAAACTTTTTAGGATTACAATTCTGTTAACGCCGTTGGTCCGCCTACTTTGTTTACTATATGTGTTTGGGCTGGAGGCCCGCCTACGTTGTTTACTATATGTGTTTGGGCTGGAGGCCCGCCTACTTTGTTTACTATATGTGTTTGGGCTGGAGGCCCGCCTACGTTGTTTACTATATGTGTTTGGGCTGGAGGCCCGCCTACGTTGTTTACTATATGTGTTTGGGCTGGAGGCCATATAATATTATTTCACCATAAACTTTGTATTTTGTATTTGATGCACAATAATATCCTAGTGTTAAATGTCAAACCATTGTTTGTGAATGACACAATTAAGAAAGAACGCATGTTTATGTGAAATGGGTCTTCGTTAAAGCCAAAAAACTAGAAATTGAAGGCAAAACATGGCTCTATGGTTCTGGGACGGGTTTTATATCATTGACAACAGATTTACGTGATCCACTTGATTTTACAGTGTATATTATTTTTGTTTTAAGTTGGCACATCGCGTGATTAAATGTTAATACACTTAATAAAGGAATTATATAAAGGAGGAAAGGCAACTGTTCGAGATTGTATGAACGCTCGCGTATTCACGCAAAAATCTCGTTTTAACTTCCATTCATCTCAGGAATACAAATCAAAATTCTTACACTGTAGAACGAAGTTGTCATTTAAAAATACCATTCCCAGAAATTTGTGTTTAAAACTGTTGAAGTATTTGTGATTACAAAATTTGTATACTGCAGCTAAAATAATGACAAATTACGATAAATTTTCCTTCAAACCTCACTATCTTTAATTCAAGAGCATTTTGCGTGATCGAAACATGTTTAAACATCTAAGATTACATACAACTTACAGTTTATGTACAAGAAATCAGTTGCCTATGAATGATTAATTTGCAAAACATGAATTCTTCGTGTGCTGTTTCATCAACATTTAATCAGGAGATGCAAGTTTCATATCCTTCTATACAAGTCCACGACTTAATTGGTAAATTATTTTTTCAAAAAAGTATGTGTTATATACAGTTTGAATAGAACATTTGAAACTGTAGGGGAGAAGCTTGTGAGATTGAAAGCAAATACACAGTCTTGTATCTGTATATTTATGTTTAACCACACTGTAATGTAACTGAAAGATAGACATGTAGCTGCCATATGGAAACCACTTCCAAAAATTATTCCAAATAATGGCAGAGAAGATTAAAAAGCAATTTATGAGATATATTTGCGACTCAATTAATTAATATTCAGAAATCAGATAGTATTAACTCGTGTATTTTGTAGTCAAGCGGGCGATAACCATTGGACTAGTTTTAGAGAATATAAACATTATGTTTAATAAAGTTTTGCTCTGTTTCTTCTCTTTTTCTGCATTATCCGAATCAAAGATTAAAATTTTATTTAAAATAACAGAAAAAATAGGTTTACTGCCTTGCAATGGGCATACTGCATGATGTGTTATTAACGGCATTGTATCTTTACTAATCTCGAAAACAAGGCCTAGTATTTAGTAAGTAAACTATATATTCTTGTTTTTTTGTTTGCGCTTGAAACGTCTCATTTGAATTATAACCAGTTCATATAACTCAAGACTGTTTAAAATACAATTAATAATTAATTTGCATTAAATCTCATTAACATTTAGTAGCCATTCTGATAAATAAATTTTAAACTGCTAATGATCACTTTGGTACCCCTTATTGCTGAAGTCGGATGGTCGGGTCGGTCCAAATATTTTATTGGCGTAATTTTGCGAGTTACTATCCAAAAGACAATGGTTTTACCCAGATTCCAAAACTTGGGTTCGCTATATTCTTCGATCAATAAACAGTATATAACGGTATAATTACCGTATAGTTTATGTAATTTTGGTATTGTTTCTTTGTTTCATTTTAATATTACACCTCTTTATGTTATAACTGACTGGGAAAAAACAACACACATATGTTTAAGCGGGGCGGTAGTATAATGGATAGAGTGTTGGCCGCTCATGCCAGAGGTTGCGGGTTCGATCCCCACGTCGACCCGATGCCTCTCATAAAACAACACTCAGTACTGGTTCTTCCCAGGAAACGGACTCGAGAGCGGTTCATATAAGCTCTGAGCTTTCATCGCAATCGAGCTAAAATAAATTAGTATAAACTAAGACAGATATGCAAAACATACAATGAAATAAACACACAACCTGGGTTCGTATTGCCAGCCATTCTTGAAAATATTCTAAGCTTGAAAATCCAAATTTCAACCTGAGATGTCTAGTTTACCATGACAGATGGAATGCTTGTGACAGTTTATCTGACTGTCTATTAGGTGTCGTTACATGTACTTGTATATTTTGGTCTGAAAAATGGTCTCTGGAGTTCGAGTTTAAGAATATTTTTAAGCATGGTTGTTGGATCGTATTCTTGTTTATCACACAGGAGTATACATGGATATCATTTTCTCTCTCATACATATCATGGCGATTTTGTCATCATGTTTTGTCTTGTCAACACACTTTGGTAAACAATAATAATAATGATAATAATAAAGGCTTTTAATAACGAGATAATGCATTTGAATAAATTCAATCTTCAATGAGGTCCTCAACATTTACGAAGTACAACATTAATTTAACATATAAACACAAAAATATACATATGTGTGTGTGTGTGTGTGTGTGTGTGTGTGTGTGTGTGTGTGTGTGTGTGTGTGTGTGTGAATTGAATTGCACAAACAAGAGCCTGAATAAGCAAATGTATTTCGAACCATTTCAGAATTAGGCTTAGGAGAAAAGAGGATGACCGTAATGTGCGTGTATGAACATTAGCTGTTGGAGTGAATAAATCTTTGAGATATGCAGGAGTCTGGTCAATAAATGAGTTATACACGAGTACTGATTTTTGAAATTTAACACTTTCACAATAGATATATAAATATGTGCTATCTAAGAAAGTAAAGGTATAAAGATTTTATAAAAAACATTGTCGGTTCAACTGTTATTCAGAATCACGCCAGAGTCTCTGTTTCGATGTATCGTCCCCTTCCCCTCCTGGATTATTTCGGCTACATTTGTAATAACGCCGTACCAATGACAGGTGATGTTTGCATAGTTCTAACATCAATCTCACACAATGCGTACACTTGTATAGACCCTGTTTTGTCGTTAAGAACTTGAACAAAAGAGTTCATGGAATTTGACAGTCAAGCCCCATGGCTTAAGCAGAATGCATTTACGCTATACGCTAAATCAATTATCCATGAATGTGTTATATCATAACGACATAATAAAAGAAGTAACAATTCCGTCATAACTTTGCTTTATCTGAATTGTTTGCCAACTGTTTACCCATTCAGAGTAATAAACCTAATTCAAACCTCCTCGTGAAACTCTCCCACAAATCAAACCTATTTATAGTTTACATGATTTCAATAAATTCGGCATAACTGCTAAGCAAAACACGATCTGAATGACAGCTCTAACAGAATACAAAATTATTACATACGAGAGCCGGACCGGACTAGTTCAGTCGGTTACGCGTCTGACTATTAATCCAGGGTTCGTGCGTTCGAATCCCCGGCAGGCAACAGTCTCCGTGATGACTGATATACGACATTTTGTTTCAGTATCATTCGTCTCTCACCGCTGATTTAAGTGAGAAAGTTATCAGTTACTTGCGGAGATGGGGTGTGCTCGAGTTATGGTTAACCTTTCAGGATCCCAGGAAACAGTGGTTAGGTTAACTGATCATCTGTTAGCCCTCGATGGCATAAAATGACGGTGAATATTCAATCAATCAATCAATCATTTACATAATGAAAAAGCAGGGAATTTTATGCCTGTTACACAATTCACAGCAATTGAACGATTACTAGAATGTGATGTCATTCAAACTTTGGGTAGAAGCAACTGACCAATAAACATGCTCAAATGTTGCTTTCCTAACATTGCTATTTAACGGACTCAATCGGGAGATGAACATTGTCGTGTTTCACTTGCTTTGCACATGTACTGCACTACGGCACAGGATAAAAACAACACGTGGTTTAAAAATAGTGTTTTTATTGTAGCAACAGATAACAAGCTAGGTGGCGACAGACTGAGTGCGCTGTCTGTCAACAGAATTCATCAGTTTATATACATTTTCTCACCACACTTGACACTAATATTATTTTATTGTGACTTTAATGAAGTTACTAACTTATAAACAGCTCAATAAAGTCTCCATTCGTGCAACAATATTTCTTTGAAAAGTAAACACGAACCATACATGCGGCCGCATTATTAGTCATTTTGAATATGACTCTGCATGCTGTCAGGTGTGCACAATCAACAAACGCCTAAAATAACGTTCAATTGTAAATACACAATGTCATATTCAGCGGCTAATTTGAGCGCTGGGCGGTCAATATGATTGGTTGATTGAATATTTAGCGTAATTGTTATGCCATCGAGGGCTAACAGACTATCAGTTAACCTAACCACTGTTTCCTGGGATTAACAAGTACTCGAGCACACCCCATCTCCGCAAGTAACTGATAACTTTCCGTCTTGAATCAGCGGTGAGAGACGAATGCTTATAAGATACAATATCATATGTCAATCATCACGTAGACTGTTGCCTGGAGGGGATTTCGACCCTTGGATTGATAGTCAGACACGTTACCGACTGAGCTAATCGGGCCCAGCTCCGACAATATGCACACTCTGATTTAGTATATGGGCTGATATAGCAATGTACGTCAGATAAAAAGCCACGCATTCTATACCCATGTGGACTGGACATAGTTTATAACCAGTGCACTTACAGTACAAGTATGCAATTTTATTTTAATATAAAATACTAAGCGGCTGTCATGCAGTTGAAATTAAAACACACGTGGTACATTAAGTCATCTTATGAACTTTCAGCGTACACAATGACTGTAAAACACCATTAATTCATTGATGAACTTTCAACTAAAGCAATTCATTCATAAATTGATCAAATATTGTAAATACGTAAACGTTTGAATGTTTGCTTTTGGTAATAAAACCACGGTACGTATACGTAAGACTAAATTGCATTAAGATTATACAATAGTTGGCTAAATATTAATTTATAATTGATTAAACTATAGAAAACAAATACTGTTATGCTTAATGCATATTCACAATAATACAAATATTATAAGTAATAAAAAATTTAATTTTAAATTCTGAGTGTGTAAACGTATTTCTTTAAAACCACATGCTATGTCGGCTTTTAACCACTAAACATCTGATAAAGATTGATCGGCACCGCATCCTTATAAAACAGGTAATAAATACTGTATATGTATTATACAGTGAACTGTATAATGACTTTTATTCACTCCGAGGTCTTATCATAGGTAACACAATATCAAATTAAAATTTTATAAAAAAAAAATATTTTAACAAAATTAATGGTAATCTTTTAAAAATACGAAAAAAATTACTTATAGTTGAAGTTTATCACATTTTTTTTTTGATAATATTAAAGTTGGCTATTTCAAGTAGATCAATATTAATACAAATTCCTCATTACAGTTATTTTCGTTCTTTTCTAATAAAAAAGAAATGCTGCTCGTTGTTTCAAACTACACATATATCGTTAGAGTTACCGTTCCTTAAAGGGAGTATAGCAGGAAAAAACGCTATAAATGTCTTAAAAAATTAAATATTTTTTAAAATGGATAAAAAGTATCTCACTATCTTTAATTAATACAAGTCGAATGGTTTTGTATGTAAAATCCAGAAAAAAATTGACAAAATCAAATTAAATTTGGAGTGGTTGAAACGAAATTCCAATTCTAAAGATGGAAAGTACTAAAATACTGTCTGACGACCTTTTCATCATCATTCAGACTCTTTCTAAGATGAAACAATTTAACTACGTGTTAATCTGTGTAACTGATCAAATTGAAATAAAAATGTAATCACGTCACTCTTTTAATACGTCACAAAATGTGTTGCTATTTTAAGCGGGGAATCAATTTTAGTCTACCAAAGGCCCGTAGCCAAATTTAGGAAACCCCTTTCCATATATCATTTTGGTATGTTTAAAGATATATTCTTTTGGAAAAACGGGTGAGTGTATATACAAATATGTATAGGGAAAATGTTTTTAACAAAATCTAAAATTTTGAAAAACTTTGATATATTCCCTTTAACGTCAAATACGAAATTATTATCGAAGTTCGGGACGGTCGAACCGGCTAATACGAAAAATCCATCTGGATTTTCAGGACGTTTCAAGGTTGAAACGTACAATAATGATTTTTATGTACACTCATGTGGTACAAATGCTTGAAGCTCATTGGAAGAGCCATTTTAGGTTGATAAGAAACTGCACGTATCATGTTTCTGAATCAAATTTAAATTTGTTTCATTTTAAAAAACATCCTGGCGTTTACACTGAACTATCGTCCCTTATAAAAATTCTGGCGATCGCTCTCACATAGAATATTTGGACCCAGATAGACACAAACTCAGAAATTAAATAATGTAAGCATGTTATTGTCCTAACTGAGACTACAGCTGTTATATTATTCATAAAATTTAATAAAAGTAATATAAAGTCATTTCATGTATGTCTGTATAATATATTTTTAATATAGCTCCCCCAAGTTGTTTGTATTGCAATTCGCGTGTCAGTATTCTTATACTAATATATAATTCATATTTTATAAAAGAAAAATTATATGACACTGTCTGCATAAAATCACACAAGACGTGGGACGAAACTTTCGTTTTAGTTTCATTTTTTTTTTATTTTGTATACTTTAAATAAAACATTATCCCTGGAGAATGAATATAATGGAAAACTGACAAGACGCCAGCAGCGGTTAAGTTGTATTCCATCAAATAAATTAATACATTATTCCGTATACCATTTTGTGATATATTTACAATAAGTTTGATTGAATACATAGAATAAATATTTAAGTTATCTTTAATAAAAAAAATGTTTTTGACAATGCGACATTGATGCATGGAACAAAGAGTTTTACCGATATAATACCTTGCTACCGTGGCAGCCACATCTGCCTATTTGTTTAACACGTTTCTAAAAAATAATACAAATGTTTCAGGTAACTCTGTTTTTGTGAATTTGCTATCATATAATTTCTCCTCAGAATGTCAATTTATAAATGCTATATAGACATTTAATGAGAGTTGGCCTTAATCAATATCATACATTTCTAGACTTAAAGAGGCATTACCTATAAGTCCGATATTTTTAGGTTAAAATATTTAACACTGATTATTTAAATTTGAAATTCAGATACATGTGTTTGTTTCCGCATCTGTGTTTGCGTGTTTTACAGTCAAAATGTGGAGTGTTGTTGTTGCCGATTAATTCGCGTCCTGCTCTAAATGCTACAACAACAACTATCTTAATTCTGATAATCCCGAGCGGCAAAAGAACAAATCTTCGGATTTCCGGTTATCAGCGAAGTGCGTTCCGAAACTTTCCGTAATTGATTTCACTAAAACCAATCACTGAAATCAATCACAACTGCAATTGTTTATAGACTACTTTTTTAAACACTTATTTCTAGAAAGTAACACGTGTTGTAGAAAATCACACCGATTTCTTCAAGTAACATGGGTTTCTTTCAGACTATTTACAGTTGGATAATTTCGTGGACATCAAATGTGTAGGCGAGGTCTCTTTAAGGAAATATGTTCGTTTTTATTTCTAGTTGTTGTGTGAAATAAACATCACGACTTAATAATACATGAATACCATCAGTGTATTTTTCTTTGTCTTATTATGTATTAAAAGCGTTGCTAGTTGTTTATTTAAATAAGAGATATACTCATTCCGGATTAGCAATTGATCGACCAAAGGCGGCAGCGTCTACGAAGGTCTGACTACATAGTTGAGTTTTTTTTGTTTTTTTTGTTCTATATAAAATAAAGTGTAGTTTTCACGGTAAAAATAATTTTCGACATAGAATCTTTTTTTTAAAGCATTTTTTACATGACAGTGCCTCTGTATCTGTAAATGATGTATGCAAAATGATGTTACTAGAAGCGTGCATTTCACATATTTAAAAAACCCTACTCATTGTGAAAAGCATGCATTACCTAAAATCAATCAGTAAGTCACATTTCGCACTGTGTACAAAGACAATAATTCATAATAAACTACCTTGCAGCATTTTTTAAAAAAAGTTTGCCGGAAGTATCTGCCAGACACGGTTACACTTGATTGATACGTCGGTGTATTATTTACACTGTTTTAACAAACTAATGGTGACACGTGCTATTGCAAAGATTGTATAAACGTTTATTGTCGCAGCGACTGCTGGTGTAGTGTTGTTATATATAAATGATTAATGCGAGTTGTCCAACTGAAGACAAATTGCGTAAGACCGTCAGAACGTGAATACGCCTGATTGCGTACGACAGTCAGAAAATAAACTCAGGTAAAACCAAAAACTTAAGGCTTCAACAAGTAAGAATGATTGACTTTAATGTATATTAAATGTGATAAGAGATAATTAATATGTTATATACAGGTTAGTCACGCAGTTCACAAAACAAAGCAATGTAGCTATTCTACCGATTTAATCAAGGTAGATTAGCATAGCCGCATAGGAAGTTTTAGTTGTTATAGAACAACGAGAACAAGACTTTTTCTGAAATAATGAAAAATACAGATTTTATAAAATATACTAATATATCTTTCAAAGTTTAATCATATATAGAAGAAGAAGAAGAAGAAGAAGAAGAAGAAGAAGAGATGAAGAAGTAAATTAACTATTTATTGATTTAAACTATACATAGTTTCTCATCAAATTGTAATGATGTAGCAGCATGTAAATAATTAAACACATAAAAACATAATAACTAAAATGCACAATTTTTCATAAATCACATACACATACACGCATACATACATACACATACGCGTGCTACCACACGTGTTCACACTAACCATCGACATTTCAATATTCGTATGAATTAAATTTCTAATTTAGATATGCATAATTAGTTTTAATAAAGGTTGTTCTCAGGCAGATTATTTTAATGTATTTATAACTTGCGGAATATGTTTTAAATGTACTCTAATTGCCATGTTTTTATCGTAAGAAAATAAGATTATAACTTGATTTAAATCAAATCGAAGTTAAGTTTGATTTTAACAAATCTATTTTCCTTAAAGCCAAACAGTTCGAGTAGTGTGTTTTAAGTGTAATGACATGCCACTTTATTGTTCTATTGAAACAAAATAATAATTATTATGAAGATTTTACAAAATACAATTTTCTAAGATTCCCTTACGGTTTCGTATATTTTGTACAGCCACTTGCTTTGCAGAATAAACCTTTCTAGCATTGTAATTGATCGAAATGTACATACGTTATTGTAATTGATCAAAATGTACATTAAGCTGTTATTGTAATTGATCAAAATGTACGTGAAGCCGTTATTGTAATTGACCAAAATGTACACAAGTTATTGTAATTGATTAAACTGTATATAAGTTATTGTAATTGATTAAAATGTACAGTAAGTTATTGTAACTGATCAAAATGAACATAAGTTATTGTAATTGATCAAACTGTCAATAAGTTATTGTAATTGATTAAAATGTACGATAAGTTATTGTAATTGATCAAAATGTACAATAAGTTATTGTGATTGATCAAAATGTACATTAAGCCGTTATTGTAATTGATCAAAATGTACATTAAGTTATTGTAATTGATATTTCACTTACACCAACATTGCTATTTTATTTTACATTTAAAAAGACACGTAATAACAGTTTAAAATTTCACTATTTTAAACAGTGAATTTACCAAAATAATTCACTGAGAAATTTCTTTAATTCATAAAAAATGTATTATGTTATCATTGGTACTCTTCTATATATCTGAACAATGTCACTAGCGAGTACTTCAGTAGGCTGGCATGCACATACCAAACTTATTTGAACAACTGTACACTATAAAAATGATATGTCAGAGTTGAATGCGTACTTATTTCATTTACATTGATTAAACAACATGCTTTTAAATAAATCACATTTGACTACATATTATTTATTTATTAAAGTGACAAGTACAATACATGTTAGATTTTACAACATTAAAAAAAAAAAATGTTAATAAATGTTAAGAAATACCATGTCTAATAAGGCTTATCAGTCACTATCAAAACTGCAATTACTTCAACACATAATTATATTAAGAAACTTAAATAGGGTGATTTAACAAAGAACGTTAAAAAAGTAAACCAAAACAACAAGAAAAATAAAAAAAGAGTTATAGCATTTATCCATCAATAAAATTGAATAAAATTACTGATAGAAAACAGCTCACACTTCAATGACGCTTAATTGTTTTGTAACATAACAACGATTTCTTCTCATACAGCATTGTTTTTCAAAGGCATGATTTTCTTTAACGCTATTATTGCGATGACAATGACCAAGCCTGCGACACAGCTTACAACGACTAAAAGAACTGTTAACGTCACATATTCAATCTTCTTTTTTTCGCAGAAGTTAATTTGAAGTGATGCAATCTTTATTCCGATATATCGTTTTGGTGATGAACATGTTATATTGTTCAAATATTTATATTTCTTAAAGGCTCCACTGATCTGAAACTTCGCCGCTTTGACAAAATCTGCCATTCTGCAGTCACAGACAAACGGATTCTCGCGAATATCTACATAAACCGATATGCTGTTAGCGAATAGATTGTCAAGGTATTCTAACCTTAGTGTTGTTATGCTGTTATGACGAAGGTCAAACGTGCCTTTATAATCAGTTGAGAGACCAACATCAGTTAAAGAAGAGAGATATTTTATTCGATTATGTGAAAGGTCCAAGTATTTAAGTTTGGGGAACTTTCTTCTCCAGTTTACAAATTCACGGGGTATTTTCCTTAGATTGCAATACGACATGTTCATGTATTCCAATTGTGGCATCTGAGATTCATCGAACGTTGAATGTTTGGCAACATTGCGTGTATAGCTGATATCCATGTAACGTAGATGCTTGTGAACACATCTATGTTTTGACTTAGTTTGAATGTAATTGGAGATACTATCAATCAGTTGTGATTCATTAACTGTCTTTTTGGTTTGTTTTAAATGTGATTGGCGGAATACTACTGCAACATTTCTGTAAACGTAACGTTCCAGTCCTTCTTTGCCACAATAAAAGCTTCTACTTTGCTGTTTAAGGTTAAGCAATACGTCAAAAAAATCATCATCCATTACTTGTGATACACAGTTTGTTATGTCCACAATTTTCAGGTGGTCGGTGTTATTTTGTGTAACATCAAATTCAATATTGCGTTCGATCAATGTACAGTTGCTGGCCGATAAATACCATAAATATTTAGCGTTTATAGGCAAAGGGATTGACAATGTTCCGTTTTTGTGATAGCATCTAAAATCAAACGCAAATAATATGCTTGAGTTTTTCTGATTAAAACTTTTCAAAGTCTTGTCATTGTCGGTAATCCATTTCCTGTATTCCGAAAGTGACCAATGATCATTCTTTCCTAAGTCACATGACACATATACGGCCTTCTGACTTGTAAAATTAAGTCCAATTCCAGAGACAAGTTTATATTTGACTGAACAAAATTGTTTCCAACTTCTAGGAAATATGGAATTAACAGCGTCTTCCAGAATGGTCTTATCTATTTCAGTAACTGATAGGTTTTTTGTTGGAAAGTAAGCTTTTGGATTTTCAGTAAACTTCGTTGGTAGAGTTACCATGGAAATGAATCCTGCGTACATACACACTTGTAAAATCATAAACATCGAAGGGCACATGGCCATTTCAATAATTATCAATTTAACTTTGGTCAATTAAACAGTGATAGTTTTATTAAACAATCTCTTTTTTTACCATTCAAATTACACATTAAAACAATCTCTGTCCCCATTCAAACTGCAAAATTTTATTATAAAAACTACTTTTAAACTATAAGTAAAAACATTGAATCTAGCTGTAAATATATATCCAAAATGAATGCAATACGAGATACACAACATCTGCGTGGATATTACAGGTAAAGTTTCACAGTCGTTTATTTATTCTAACCTAACTTTTTTTTAATTCAAAATATTTGCAACAACAATACAATATCTTCTTGTTAAAATGTCTTTATTCCTCACTGTGACAATACGTACCATTGTAGTATTCAAATGTCGAGTTTTTTTGTTTGTTTGTTTTAACGTTTTACCACCACACGTTCCTTTCCGTACCAGCCATGTTAATGACATTTCCTTAAGATAAGTTTATCTATCATTTGTTTTATTTTGTTTCATGGTTAAACCTTACATACAATTAGCTTGTTACTTTTTATCTTTATTAACATTTTCTTGTAGGAAATGTTATAACAGTACATCTGCTATTCTTAAAAGGGTCACGTGACATTCAGCAATCTAACGATCAATTTAACTTGTTTTCAAGCATCAAGTCAATTGCTAAAATTTCGGAAATATATCCATTTTGATATCTTATATATATATGATTGATATATATATCCTTTTTGAGAGCTAATATATAATATATGTATATCTCTTTGGAAGGCTTAAATATAATATATATCCTTTTGGAGAGCTAATATATAATATATATCCTTTTAGAGAGCATATATATAATATATATCCTTTTGGAGAGCTAATATATAATATATATCCTTTTGGAGAGCTAATATATAATATATATCCTTTTTGAGAGCATATATATAGTATATATCCTTTTGGAGAGCATATATATAATATATATCCTTTTGGAGAGCAAATATATAATATTTATCCTTTTGGAGAGCTAATATATAATATATATCCTTTTGGAGAGCAAATATATAACATATATCCTTTTGACGAACATATATATAATATATATCCTTTTGGGGAGCCAATATATATAATATATATCCTTTTGGAGAGCTAATATATAATATATATCCTTTTGGAGAGCATATATATAATATATATCATTTTGGGGAGCATATATATAATATATATCCTTTTGGAGAGCTTATATATAATATATATCCTTTTGGAGAGCACATATATAATATATATCCTTTTGGAGAGTTAATATATAATAAATATCCTTTTGGAGAGCTAATATATAATATATATCCTTTTGCAGAGCATGTATATAATATATATCCTTTTGGAGAGCATATATATAATATATATCCTTTTTGAGAACTTATATATAATACATATCCTTTTGGAGAGCTAATATATAATATATATCCTTTTGGAAAGCTAATATATAATATATATCCTTTTGAGATTTTATAGATATAAAATATATCCATTTGAAGACATCTTAGATATATAATATATATCCATTTGAAGATATCTTAGTTATATAATATATATCCATTTGAAGATTTGTAAGATATATAATATATATCCTTTTGAAGAAATCTTAGATATATAATATATATCCATTGGAAGATATCTTAGATATATAATATATATCAATTTGAAGATATGTTAGATGTATACTATATATCCATTTGAAGGTATGTTAGATATAAAATAGATATTCATTTGAAGGCATCTTAGATATGTACTATATATCCATTTGAAGATATATTAGATATATAATAGATTTCCATTTGAAGATATCTTAGATATATACTATATATCCATTTGAAGTTATCTTATATATATACTATATATCCATTTGAAGATATGTTAGATATATACTATATATTCATTTGAAGATATCTTAGATATGTACTATATATCCATTTGAAGATATATTAGATATATAATAGTTTTCCATTTGAAGATATCTTAGATATATACTATATATCCATTTGAAGTTATCTTATATATATATACTATATATCTATTTGAAGATATGTTAGATATATACTATATATTCATCTGAAGATATCTTAGATATATAATAAATATCCTTTTGAAGATATCTTGGATATATAATATATATCCATTTGAAAATATCTTGGATATATAATATAAATCAATTTGAAGATATGTAAGATTTACAATATATATCTTGGATATATAATTAATATCCTTTTGAAGATATCTTGGATATATAATGTATATCCATTTGAAGATATATTGGATATATAATATAAATCAATTTGAAGATATCTTAGATATATATTATATATCCTTTTGAAGACATCTTAGATATATACTATATATCCATTTGAAGATATCTTAGATATATAATATATATCCATTTGAAGATATCTTAGATATATGATAAATATCCATTTGAAGATATATTAGATATATAATTTATATCCATTTGAAGATATCTAAGATATATAATATATATCCATTGGAAGATATCTTAGATATATACTATATGTATCCATTTAAAAACATCTTAGATATATACTATCTATCTATTGGAAGATATCTTAGATATATAATATATGTATCCATTTAATAATATCTTAGATATATACTATATATCTATTTGAAGATATCTTATATATATTTATATACTATATATACATTTGAAGATATCTAAGATATATAATATTTATCCATTTAAAGATATGTTATATATATGATACATATCCATTTGTAGATATTTTATATATATAATGTATATTCATTTGAAGATATCTTAGATATGTAATAGATATCCATTTGAAGATATCTTAGAAATTTAATACATATCCATTTCTATATATTTTATATATATAATATATATCCATTTGAAGATATCTTAGATATGTAATAGATATCCATTTGAAGATATCTTAGAAATATAATACATATCCATTTCTAGATATTTTATATATATAATATATATCCATTTGAAGATATCTTAGATATCTTATAGATATCTATTTGAAGATATCTTAGATATATAATATATACCCTTTTGAAGATATCTTAGATATATTTAGGATATCCATTTGAAGATATCTTAGATATATACTGTATATATCCATTTGCAGGTATATTATATATATAATATATATCCATTTGAAGATATCTTAGATATATAATATATATCCTTTTGAAGATTTCTTAGATATATAATATATATCCATTTGAAGATATCTTAGATATATAATATATATCCTTTTGAAGAAATCTTAGATATAAAAAAGATATCCATTTGAAGATATCTTAGATATATAATGTATATATCCATTTGCATGTATATTATATATATAATATATATCCATTTGAAGAAACAGATATTCGAAGAAAAATGTAATCTTTTAGTATACTAGTGATAAAATGAAAAAACAACAACAGAAAACAACAACAACAAAAACAAACAACAAAAGCAACAAAACAATAAACAAAACAAAACAAAAACAACAAACAAAACAACAACACACATAACACTTTAAAAACAAAACATATAATAACAATAAAAACAATAAAAACAATTAATCCATAAATAGCATCTACTTACGTTTCATAAAATATGTTTGGTGTTTTGAAGTAATACGAATGGATGAATGGGGTTTTACGGCGTACCAACACATTGTAGTTTTTTCGACGCCAACAGGAAAGAAGATTTCAGGTTCATTCTAAATGTACAAAAACGACAGATTGAAAACATCACATCACAAAAGAATATGCAGAATGAACCTAGAACATTGATACCCGCAGAACTGCAGAGTTTATCAAATTCTATCGAATTACTCAGATTGCCGTTTTTTACGACATGCGTGAGCCACAGTTATCCTAGTCTTGCCATCACTCATATGGCTCCCTGGTACCACACAGGGGTTAGTAATTTAATCACAATAATGAACATGTACAACAAAAACGATAAAATGAACATGACACACATTCGGAGGATTCTTACCCCTCTGCAGAAATCTACAGTGGTTCTAGTCTTACTGAAACCACACAGTTTTGAAGTTACAAGAACAAAACTTTTGTTTTAATACCAATATTACAATACATGTATTGTAATGGCACGTGAGCACAAAGTAATATACACTGACAAACACGTGAACACAAAGCAATTCAAACTGACAAATACGTGAGCACAAAGAAATACACACTGACAAATACGTGAGCACAAAGAAATACACACTGACAAATACGTGAGCACAAAGTAATACAAACTGACAAATACGTTAGCACAAAGTAATACAAACTGACAAATACCAAATACGTGAGCACAAAGTAATACAAACTGACAAATACGTGAGCACAAAGAAATACACACTGACAAATACGTGAGCACAAAGAAATACACACTGACAAATACGTGAGCACAAAGTAATACAAACTGACAAATATGTGAGCACAAAGAAATACAAACTGACAAATACGTGAGCACAAAGTAATACAAACTGACAAATACGTGAGCACAAAGAAATACAAACTGACAAATATGTGAGCACAAAGTAATACAAACTAACAAATACGTGAGCACAAAGTAATACAAATTGACAAATTAGAAATAAACTATTTTGATTAGTTAATAACTTCTTTATTTATTTATTTATTTATTTACTAAGATGAAGAATGTGGTGATTATCTATTCGTTTAACTAAATTAAAAATTTCTAGTTTAAGAAAATGATAATAATTAATTTGACACATACTTTAAGTTTTACGTAAGGTATATTAAAAGCAGCAAAACATAAAAACACAACACACAGATGTAAATAGTTATATAGTTATAAGAGAACACAGTATTGTATGTGAGAGTATCAGTACAAATCCAAAAGCGATCGTGACAATTATGAACATTGTGTCATATTTTTGTCACACACTGTAGTCAGTCAGTCCAGATGCACTGCGGCAAGATTTTCACGTGGACTTAGTGCGCCAGGGTCATCCATTGATTAATTTCCATTCAGTAGTGATAATGTGTAAATTAACATAAAATATTCAATAATGGATTACAAGTGGAAGGTCCGTACTCGATTGGATTATGAACAGAGAGATAGAGTCCGACGGTAGGAAAATCTTAAACATAATTATAGCTATGTAATAATTGTTCTTGCAAGGTAAACACTACCGTGTATAATAAAAACCATCGAGGCCCGTGTCACTATAAACCGAATACGCTATTGGGAAACTACGTCATTCTTTTTATAATTAGTCTCGTTCAATACAGGTATAACACATAAATATTGAATGTTTTGTATTGTATATTTTTTGTAACATTTAAATATGTTGTCATTCCTAATACGGTAGGTTCTATCTAAACTTAGAATGACGTAGTGTTAAAATAGCGTATTGGGTTTATAACCTCGTTAGTCTTAAGAATTTCGTACAAACCAATTGTGACACCTAGGGACGTTTCATTTGCGCAGTAGTTTTGCAAATTTTAGAAACAATGCTTTTATAAGGTTTAAAAAAGATAGTAAAATGAACAAGTGACACATTAAATGAATTTCCAAACTTTTTCATTATTTTAAAGGTTACACAAAGGGTAAACTTACGGACGTCAGTGCGATGTACCCTTGGGTTTCGTGGCTTCTCGAAGGTGTAGCCGTGCGTGTGTATCTGTTGGTTGTAAAAAAATAATTATAAATAATTAATAACTAACCTAGCGTTTTAATTGTTGGTCATATTTTACATTATAAGTGGAGTTTTGCCTTTAGCGGCCCGTGGGTGTTATATATATATTTTTATTTTGCGAAATAACTTATCAGATGTTTCAAGAAAATGCCCTTTTTAGTGGAAGTGTTTACATTCATGGTTGAGAGAAGTTCATTAAATTTAATAATGTTTGGTCTCTTGAAGCATATTTTTTTCTGCTTTTTTTTACTTGAAATTTTGGCATACTATTTAAAAAACCATTTCATCGACAAGGTCATTTATAGTGAATATTTTCGTTGTTTATGGGGGACGAACCATTGAGCCAAACGGCCGGTTTCAATCAGAAAACTATGCTAACCTGTCCGATATTGAAACATAGCATTTCGCAAATGTCTCAAGCCCGATGTTGTTTTTGAACACACTGTCCAGTTTTTACCGTTTGAAGATTGTTCAAGTTTTGATGACCAATTTTGAATGAAGTTATCAATTAACGTTTGTTTAACTATTTTATCAATATTGTTACTTGTAATATTATTTTTATTGAGCCATAAATAGGTATAATCCATAGAAGCAAGAAAAGTTTAAATTACATGTATCCGTTTAAATACATGATTGAATTGAAGCAAGTACTGGTATAGGTGAGAAGTGATGTACAGTGTATGAAATTTTAAGAAAGGATGTTTTTGGTGAAAACTATCTAAATTTAAGAGACACAAACACTTTTCATAGGTTAATGTCCAATGATGATAAAACTATCATATGCAAAATTGCGAGGTTCCTGTATAGGACTTTCGAAAAACGAAACAGTTTAATATAATTGTGAGGTTATACTTCAGCTAGTATAATAATATGTAAAACAATATTTTTCATGAACACTATTATACATGTACTTACATTAATTTTGTTGGTCATTCTTGTGTATGTTCTTATTGTATAGATGTATGATGGACCGGAGGCCTATATGTACGTGAATAAACGTTACTTACTTACTTAAATAGAAGCATGTGCTGGTATGGGTGATAAGGCGATATTTAATAACAATGTGTTCTTCCCCTTCTTCGTCTTCTTCTTCTACCTATACTGGCCACATTCAACTGTCTGAAATTCTGCCAGGGATTGGGCATAAAGAGAACAATATGAGGAGTAAAAAGTGGAAGTATGTACTATTAATTTTAAAGAAATAAAAAGAAGTTAGATATAGTTGTTGGCAAGTTGAGCTTTAAAAGCATCAACTGAGCCGACTGACGTTTTGTCCAGTGACAGTTTGTCCCAGTCCCTGATAGTCCGAGGGAAGAATGTCTGTTGTCTGTGTGTGGTGCTGGTATATGGTACCGTGTATATATAATAATGGGATGTTCTGGATTGTTTTGTTGGTCTATGGAGGTGTACTGTTTTGTCTATTGCAATCTTCTTGTGTTCTATTTTATATAACATGGTTAGTTTTGCTTCTTTTTGCCTATCTTCGGGTGTTTTCAATTGAAGTTCATGGATCATGTCTGTAATTATCAAGTGGGTATCGACCCCGTCAGCATATGGCATCTATCTTGGGACACCTTTTCTCGACTTTTAATTTGATCTCAGGAATCACAATGAAATGCTTTAACCATATCACTATTTTCATTTCCCCATATTTCACAGCGACAGGTTAAAATAAGAAGGACAGTATGGTCGAACAATTTTATGTGTAAGTCAATATGGAGTTTTTATTTATTTTTACTCACACAATACATTGGTACATTGTTTTGGTTGCCTGTGTAACTATGTACTCTCTAGTTTCTACAGAAGTGTTATATACCTGAAGACGAAAGATCAACTCCCAAATATTTATATTATTTTGCTGTTTCTATGTTTGTTCGAATTACTCTAACCAAGAAGATATATGTATTTTGTTTGTTTGTGCCAAAAAAAACAACAACCTTTGTCTTTGAGAAATTTACGACCAGTTTCCATTTTCAGTAATGGAAATTGCCGAGACATTATTGTAATGAGGCTTTATGTTGGCTAGTCGCGACAGTATCGTCCGTATAGAGGGGTACCAATTATTTTGAGAAGTGAACAGCGTCATTAATGTTAATTTCTATTTGGAATCCATTGTTTGTTTTATTGAAATACTCCTCTAGATTATTCATATAAATAGAAAATAATATCGGTGTTAAGTTGTCCCCTTGACGGACACCATTGTAACTCGATAACATGGCTGATGTATTCCCGTTGATATCAGAGTACATATTTTTAATGACATTGAAAATCGTTCCTCAGATACCTGTTTTAAGATTTATTTATTTGAATAGGGGGTATGGAAGTTCTATTTTGATATTAGTATTGGTGTTGTGTTTGTAAAGTGGTTTTGGCAGTATTTTTGAACAAGAAAGAAATGGTATCTGTAACAAGTAACTTTGTGTTTGGATTCGGTCTATCGTGAAATATGCCGCCAACCTCATTTGTCTGTTATGTGTCAGTATTTTTAACAAAGTGATGTTGTTTAATAGTTAACCATTTTGGCAAACTATCTTCTAAACTGCTACTAATGATATCTTATGATAATTGTAAGGTTCACATATAACAAAACAATAAGTCCAAATCTATCGCTTCAAAACTATTAACCCTTTTAACAAGCTATTTTCGAATGTTTTACATTTAGCGTTAACATCATTTTCATGTTCAAAACATTTGTCAAATATTAAAAAAAAAAAACTTTTTCACGAGGAAGATAAATCGCCCCTAGAACTACATTCTTCTGATGGTGATCAACACGTTTAATCAATTATAAATGTTTTTGCGAATTGAATCTCAATTTTCAATGGTTAAACTGAGCGAGTTATGAACAAAAATCTCTAATTCTACCTGATTTATGTTTGAACTTCGCTGATCTTGGCTATTGGTCCCCCTGCCGCCATTTTCCTTAGACAAGCTGATGTCTAAACCATCATTACATGGTATTTACTTGGACAAACAACGCCTCGTGGCCGGTGGGCGTTTATACTTAGTCTACCAAAACAAGACTGATAGTGCTTATAGTGGCTGGTGTCCATGTTGTTCGGATTTTAAAACAACTGTGATTCTTGTCCGGGTCAGCCGTTTTTATATGAAAGCCATTGGACGCCAGATTAATCAGATTTAGATTCTGAATATTGAATATATGGTTCAAATATATTAGTATCTTATCTTAATTATGTTAAAGGAACGAGCTAGTGCTGAATGTGTTAACCGAGATTAAACCCTTCATCAAGTTAAAAATGGCATCATCGTTAGTGTGATACCATTATTAACATACTAAAACACTTAAGTAATAATTTCATTAATCGGTTTGCTTGAACTCACTAACATAGTACATGTACAAAGAGGATTCTTTGCTCATACCGACAAGTAGATAAAACACCATATTCTATAACACTTTATGACTACTTACAACGTATTTAATTTGCATTTTATGAGGTACAAACATGTTTATTGCTAAAATACAGAGCCCCTTAATGAAGATCCTTTATTGTTTTATGGGATAGAAGTCATTGCTTTGGATTATGTTCTGAACGTTTTTTGTCTGATAGTGATATAAGACTGTAGGAGTGATTGTTACTTTTATGCGTAATACCTGAAAGACAATATTTTTCATGATAATTGATGCCTCGATTAAAAACATAAAAAGGAAAATATTCTATTATAGGACAACGCCACTTTTATCAATGTATGGAACAAGTATATACGTACAACACATACAAATGGACGACGTGAAAACAGCGACCACCGCCTTGGAACGGTGGCAGTAAAACCGACATCGATGAGCTTAAATCTAGTTTACGTGTGCATCCAACCTCGCTCTTTCCCTGTCGTTACATCATAAAATTAGACACTATAAATTAAAGTACGCTTGCTCAGTCTGTAGAACGGACCTAGCTCTCCCGAGAAATATAGATGCTTCATTTACCGATGGACATAATTATATAGTACACCATTGGAAGCTGCTTTCTTGATTTACATGTATTTTTATTAATTTTTCTAAGAAGTTGGTGTCAAATTATATGACAAAATATACTTAAAAGAGACTTGATTTCTTTTAACATATTTTTATAACGAATACGATATTAGATATATTGAACGGAAGAGCTAACCCGTCACTTTTGCATTTCCAATATCTTCGTTAAAATATTGAGTAGCGGTAATACATCTTTATACGACATTAACAGATAAGTTTGTACTGATTTTACACAGCATAAAATGTATTTCTTATTTTCCTTTTGAGAAAATACATAAAATGTCACGTGACGGGTTAGCTGTTCCGTTCAGATTACAGTCCGACATTGTACAGTATAAACATTAATTTGATCGACAATAGATAATTTTGTTAGAAGTGTCGTTTTAGTCCGACATTGTACAGTATCAATATAAATTTGATTCACAGTTGATAATTTTGTTAGCAGTGCCAATCTGGTCTGACATTGAACAGTTTCAATATTAATATTAATGTGATTCACAGTTGGTAATTTTGTTAGTAGTGTCGTTTTAGCCCGACATAGTACAGTTACAATATTAATGTGATTAACAATTGAAATATTTTGTTAGCAGTGTCGTTCTAGTCCGACATTGTACAGTATCAATTTTAATTTGATTAACAGTTGGTAATTTTGTTAGAAGTGTTGTTTAAGTCCGACACTGTACAGTATCAATATTAATGTGATTGACAATTAATAATTTTATAGCAGTGTCGTTCTAGTCCGACATTGTACAGTATCAATATTAATTTGATTAACAGTTGGTAATTATGTTAGAAGTGTTGTTTTAGTCCGACACTCTACATTTTCAATTTTAATTTGATTGACAATTAATAATTTTGTTAGCAGTGTCATTCTAGCCCGACATTGTACAGTATCAATATTAATTTAATTAACAGTTGGTAATTTTGTTAGCAGTGTCGTTATAGTCCGACATTGTACAGTACTGTATCAACATAAATTTGACCGAAAATTGATAATTTTGATTGCAGTGTCATTTTAGTCCGATATTGTACAGTATCAACATTAATTTGATCGACAATTGATTATTTTGTTAGCAGTGTCGTTATAGTCCGACATTGTAGAGTATCAACATTACTTTGATCGACATTTGATTATTTTGTTAGCAGTGTCGTTATAGTCCGACATTGTACAGTATCAATATTAATTTGATCGACAATTGATTATTTTGTTAGCAGTGTCGTTATAGTCCGATATTGTACAGTACTGTATCAACATAAATTTGACCGAAAATTGATAATTTTGTTAGCAGTGTCATTTTAGTCCGACATTGTACAGTATCAACATTTATTTGATCGACAATTGATTATTTTGTCAGCTGTGTCGTTTTAGTCCGTCATTGTACAGTATCAATATCAATTTGACCGACCATTGATAATTTTGTTAGCAGTGTCATTTTAGTCCGTCATTGTACAGTATCAACATTACTTTGATCGACAGTTGGCTATTTTGTTAGCAGTGTCGTTTTAGTCCAACATTGTAGAGTTACAATATTAATTTGACCGAAAATTGATTACATTGTTAGCAGTGTCGTTATAGTCCGACATTGTACAGTATCAACATTAATTTGACCGAAAATTGATATTTATGTTAGCAGTGTCGTTATAGTCCGACATTGTACAGTATCAACATTAATTTGACCGAAAATTGATTATTTTGTTAGCAGTGTCGTTTTAGTCTGTCATTGTACAGTATCAACATTAATTTGACCGACAATTTATTATTTTGTTAGCAGTATCGTTTTAGTCCTTCATTGTACAGTATCAACATTAATTTGACCGACAATTGATAATTTTGTTAGCAGTGTCATTTTAGTCCGACATTGTACAGTATCAACATTAATTTGACCGAAAATTGATTATTTTGTTAGCAGTGTCGTTTTAGTCTGTCATTGTACAGTATCAACATTAATTTGACCGACAATTTATTATTTTGTTAGCAGTGTCGTTTTAGTCCGACACTGTACAGTATCAACATTAATTTGACCGACAATTGATAATTTTGTTAGCAGTGTCATTTTAGTCCGACATTGTACAGTATCAACATTAATTTGATCGACAGTTGGTTATTTTGTTAGCAGTGTCGTTTTAGTCCGTCATTGTACAATATCAACATTAATTTGACCGAAAATTGATTATTTTGTTAGCAGTGTCGTTTTAGTCCGTCATTGTACAGTATCAACATTAATTTGATCGACAGTTGGTTATTTTGTTAACAGTGTCGTTTTAGTCCGACATTGTACAGTATCAATATTAATTTGATCGACAATTGATAATTTTGTTAGCAGTGTCGTTTTAGTCTGTCATTGTACAGTATCAATATTAATTTGACCGAAAATTGATTATTTTGTTAGCAGTGTCGTTTTAGTCCGTCGTTGTACAGTATCAACAATAATTTGATCGACAGTTGGTAATTTTAGTAGAAGTGTCGTTTTAATCCGACACTTTACAGTATCAATATTAATTTGATTCACAGTTGGTAATTTTGTTAGTAGTGTCGTTTTAGTCCGACATTGTACAGTATCAACAATAATTTGATCGACAGTTGGTAATTTTAGTAGAAGTGTCGTTTTAGTCCGACATTTTACAGTATCAATTTTAATTTGATTAACAGTTGATAATTTTGTTAGAAGTGTTGTTTTAGTCCGACACTGTACAGTATCAATTTTAATTTGATTAACAGTTGGTAATTTGTTAGAAGTGTTGTTTTAGTCCGACACTATACAGTATCAATATCAATGTGATTGACAATTGATAAGTTTATAGCAGTGTCGTTCTAGTCCGACATTGTACAGTATCAACATTAATTTGACCGACAATTGATAATTTTGCTAGCAGTGTCATTTTAGTCCGACATTGTACAGTATCAACATTCATTTGATCGACAGTTGGTTATTTTGTTAGCAGTGTCGTTTTAGTCCGTCATTTTACAGTACTAACATTAATTTGACCGAAAATTGATTATTTTGTTAGCAGTGTCGTTTTAGTCCGTTATTGTATAGTATCAACATTAATTTGATCGACAATTGATACTTTTGTTAGCAGTGTCGTTTTAGTCCGACATTGACAGTATCAACATTAATTTGATCGACAATTGATTATTTTGTTAGCAGTGTCATTCTAGCCCGACATTGTACAGTATCAAATATTAATTTAATTAACAGTTGGTAATTTTGTTAGCAGTGTCGTTTGAGTCAAACATTGTACAGTTTCAATATTAATTTGATTGACAATTGATAATTTTGTTAGCAGTGTCGTTGATTTCGGATTTAGTTTCTATACCAAGTGACATTTCATTGCTAGATTTCAGTAGATGGTAAAGTGTCTATATATAAACTTTTCCCTGGGAATCTTTTATAGTTTAATTGATTGCAAATATTATTGTCTTTGCTAAAAAAAGGCCGGGCCCGATTAGCTGAGTCAGTTACGCGTCTGACTATTAATCCAGGGTTCGTGAGTTCGAATCCCCGCCAGGCAACAGTTTCTGTGATGACTGATATACTACATCGTGTCTCATTGTCATTCGTCTCTCACCGCTGATTCAAGTTGAAAATTATCAGTTACTTGCCAAAATGGGGTGTTCGAGTACGGTTAATCTTTCAGGATCCCAGGAAGCAGTGGTTAGGTAAACTGTTCGTTTGTTAGCCCTCGATGACATACGAATGACTCTTATTATTCAATCAACCTACGAATTGCTCAAAAATAAGAAGGTGAGAATGCAGACTGAATGTAAAGTAATCCAAAAAGCAGTAAAATGGTTTTTAGTGCTTATGACGATATTTACACTAATGTGGAGTCCTGGGTAACAGACAGACATTGTCAATACTTACGCCTCATCATTAGTTTATTTTACTAGACAATTATGATTCATGAACACTGTATCAATCTCTCGGGTCCAATATCAACGAAGCTTATAGCCAAAGATGTCAGTGGAGATTGTAACAAAATAATAATCGTAAATTAAGTTATTTGTCCATTATTAAAAATTATTTATTTCACTGTAATGTGTGCACACAAGTGATCGCTTTTTCTGATCTTTAGGATACTTTTGATGTGTTTGGTGTTTAGGTGACAAACACATTAACAATTAAAAGCACATGGCCTTTAATATGTCCTCCATTTTTTAAAAGAAGTTCGCGCTGAATATTTCGCGCTGTTTTATGCCATCGGGTGTTAACATTTTATTTTCTTCAGTTATTCTGCAGAAGCACTGTCTTAGATAAGTGGTTTGCTGTCAATGCTTAGAGGGTCAGAATCCAACGCATGTTTCCATGTACATGCGTGTATGTGAGCTCTTTTTGCATTTCCAACAAAGCTTCAGAATTTTTTGTTAGTGGTAAAGTATTTAAAGTATGCATCGTTTTACAATTAACATCGCCTACCAACATTAGTGAATACCCAAGCCTCATAATTTATTTTAAGACTTTTCCTTTTCCGGTGCCATAATACATTGCTGCGTTATTGCAACCAGACAGCTTATGGTCATTTTATTTATGTTTACAGTTCCTTAAGTACAAATCGACAAGGGTTTATATAAAATAATGATGTAGTTAAAGTACAAAAACATCAGTATCATTTTGCCTCTGATTAGTTTATGTGCTGCTATGATCACTTGTATCTGTCTTCTCGTGTGTGATTTTAATATCATCATTTTTAACAATGACAATTTATTTGTTCATCTCAACTGGTATGTCATTTTCTCAAGTCCATGTTACAAGTTTAATATGTATGTCTTTTACGAAACTACATCGTTGCTATCAGTTGGCTTTTCCGTTCTGTAAATGTTAAAACTATTTTTAAGGGGAAATTGGCATACAAGTTTGAGTTGGTTTATACTACATGCCCGTGTTTTCTCTGCTAGAGCATGTGATACTTTTGTGCTGAATTGCAAATATCTGTCAAAAACTAAGTATACATCTTAGTGTCTATGTATTAAACCTCACTGTTCTCAAAATAATCTTTCCAAGTACCATCTATTGGCCATAACAGAACAGCAGACTTGTCTATGCATATCCTAAGTTCTCTGTCAGTTGATTTGAGTTATGTCCAATATTTCATTCTGCAATAATGTCGTTGATTTCGCAATTTTGAGATATCCTGTATCAGTAAACAATGGTGTCGGTACTTAACTAGTTGATGAGCTAGAAAGTTTATAATATCTATTTCACGTGATCTTGTCTACATTCCTATAACTCTTGAGTGCACCAGAACCGTATCAAACCTGCCTAGTTGCCATTTTGAGACAGCCTATATCTCAACAGTTTACGAAATATTTCGATGGAAACTGTCGGGCATATTTCTTTCATATGTGCTTATTACCATCGGCTACTACCTTACCAGCATTTACTGTCTATTTTATAACTGACAATATATGCATACATTTTAATAGAATATGGGCACTTAGTTTAATCGCGTTGTTCAATACTTTCTATGATCGTGCTTGGATATGTCTTTGCATCAATACTCATTGGTACTCATACATAACAAAATAACTTCAGCTCTACTACAAACAAACAAACAAACAAACAAACAAACAAACAAACAAACAAACAAACAAACAAACACAAACAAACAAACAAACAAACAAACAAACTCAATCCCCATATTTTCAGTCATTCTGGCTTCAGAATAATCCCAAGTATTTCCCTCTTGTCATATTCTCACGTACTTAGTTTCAATAAGCAAATCACTCTTCATAAACTTATGAAAGACTAGGGTTAGCATACTTTACATGGACCTGAGGTTGTAGATTCCATACCGTGAGTAATTTATATGGCTAGCTGCGAACATTATGGCATCATAAGCTTAACTGCTACCAAATGCAAAGGCTAGTCAGCTTTTCTCTCAGCTCTGATGTGCATGATTATTATAAACCCAGGTTTTATAACATCATCTGCCTATTACTTCTTTGTTCTACTTCTCTCAGTTCTGATGTGCATGATTATTATAAACCCAGGTTTTATAACATCATCTGCCTATTACATCTTTGTTCTACTTCTCTCAGCTCTGATGTGCATGATTATTACAAACACAGGTTTTATAACATCATCTGCCTATTACTTCTTTGTTTTACTTCTCTCAGCTCTGATGTGCATGATTATTATAAACACAGGTTTTATAACATCATCTGCCTATTACTTCTTTGTTTTACTTCTCTCAGTTCTGATGTGCATGATTATTACAAACACAGGTTTTATAACATCATCTGCCTATTACTTCTTTGTTCTACTTCTCTCAGCTCTGATGTGCATGATTATTACAAACAAAGGTTTTATAACATCATCTGTCTATTACTTCGTTGTTCTACTTGTCTAAGCTCTGATGTGCATGATTATTACAAACACAGGTTTTATAACATCATCTGCCTATGACTTCGTTGTTCTACTTGTCTAAGCTCTGATGTGCATGATTATTACAAATATAGGTTTTATAACATCATCTGCCTATTGCTTTGTTGTTCTTCTTCTCTCAGCTCTGATGTGCATGATTATTACAAACACAGGTTTTATAACATCATCTGTCCATTGCTTCGTGGTTCTACTTCTCTCAGCTCTGATGTGCATGATTATTACAAACACAGGTTTTATAACATCATCTGCCTATTGCTTCGTTATTCCACTTCTCTCAGCTCTGATGTGGATGATAATTACAAACCCAGGTTTATAACATCATCTGCCTATTGCTTCGTTGTTCTACTTCTCTCAGCTCTGATGTGCATGATAATTACAAACACAGGTTTTATAACATCATCTGCCTATTGCTTCGTTGTTCTGCTTCTCTCAGCTCTGATGTGCATGATAATTACAAACACGGGTTTTATAACATCATCTGCCTATTACTTCGTTGTTTTACTTCTTTCAGCTCTGATGTGCATGATAGTTACAAACACAAGTTTTATCATATCATCTGCCTTTTTCTTCGTTGTTTTACTACTCTTTGCGAAAATGTTAAATCAGTTTCCAACTCTTAATATTAAAATGTTGAACATAAACAAATTAACGGCTTAAATATTGATCTGACGTTCTCAAGGAATTTCTATCCATCCAACATGTTCGCTACCCCACCACGTCTGTTAGACTTCGATGGCATAAAAATGACGCTAAATAATCAATCAATCAACTACCCCACCAAATAATAGCAAACTATTTATTATAACGACAAATATCTACTTATCACTAACATGAACATTATGTTTACCTTTTACTATTCCACGTGAAAGTTAAATACTAATTACAAATGATGTATATTGACAAGACGGAGTAGTAAAACAAAACAGACAGACTGCACCAAAAAATTACGACAGCTGTATACATATAGCATTGTAGTCGGAAATATGGACAATTTCCGACATTATTTAAGCATATTTTATTCGCATATATTGTCAGTTGTGTCAGCTTTATATTTTAGATGGTAATTAGATATTAACTAAATAAAATCAACTTATTTAAAACATTTTATTAGCACATTTAAAACCAAAATGTGCGGAAAACATAATTTTCAATTCATTTGCCGCTATAACGGCGGCCATCTTGACTATTTCAAAATGCTCAATGATGACAAAATGTCATCAAGCTTATTTTTCATAAGCAATGACTAAACTAGCAAAATCACAAAAGAAAATTACTATACACTTCCATGCAAAGTTCAGTGTGGTATCTGCCGGACTTCGTGTCAGTCATTTGTATAGTAATAAACATACGTATTTTATCCTTAAAATATCATATCATCATCATGTTTTGCAATACGTTCGAAAACAATGGTAATTGCTTTTAAACAAAATTTTATTAAAATTACTCAATTTAAATCGTTAAAGTGAAGTATTAGCATCTAATAATTATGCATTAAAATTATAACATGGTGGCGCAGGGAAGAGTGTGGCTTTTAGTCCAACACGAAGCAAAGAATGTAAATGTAAATATCCCCCACAAGAGCATGATCATTACATAACCGGTGTTTACAAAAATCATGTTACCTGCATTGCATTGCAATGGATTGACGAAGAGTACCAGATGTCTGCTAAAGCACAACTGACTATTTTAGTACTCAGAAATACATCTATAATTTTATTTAAACTTATTTTATTACCTTCGATTATTAAAGAAGTTATTCAATAAACAAGTCACGCTCGAAATCTTCCTGGGTAGATCCAGTATATGTATTTATGCGGATAAAGTGTCTTGCTCAATAAAACAACACATAGCGGTGGTTAAGGATCAAACACACGACCCTCCGATCCTTCCAATGCTCTACCACTGTACCGCGCATTCCACAAATTAATACATATATATCAAGATTACAGAAAGTAGTCCCAAACAATAGAATGCAGTACAACTCAGTCTCTGTAGCAGTTGTTTACGTGCGTATCCAACTTTGCTCTTTTCCTGTCGTCAAATCATAAAATGAATTAAAGTACCATATCTCTTACAAATGTGCCAGCAATGTCATCCGCATCGTGTAATATACAAATTTGATTGGCTAAAGTTTAAGAGGTCAAATTAATGTACGCACCCGCGTACCTTTCTGAAATATACATGTTTCGTTTACCGATGAACATAATATTATGTAATACAACATTTGAAACTGCTTTCTTGGTTTACATTTTGTTATAATTGATTTTTTCTAGTAAGTAACAACATATCTTGCAGTTGTTTATACGGTTTCATGCATGTAGCTTTACACATAACACATACTTACCGCAGGTACCAATGGCAAAACCGCCACGGAGGGAGCTTTACACATAGCACATACTTACCGCAGGGACCAATGGAAAAAACCGCCACGGAGGGAGCTTTACACGTAACACATACTTACCGCAGGGACCAATGGCAAAATCACTACAGGGGAGCTTTACACATAACACATACTTACCGCAGGGACCAATGGCAAAACCGCCACGGAGGGAGCTTTACACGTAACACATACTTACCGCAGGGACCAATGGCAAAATCACTACAGGGGAGCTTTACACATAGCACATACTTACCGCAGGTACCAATGGCAAAACCGCCACGGAGGGAGCTTTACACGTAGCACATACTTACCGAAGGTACCAATGGCAAAACCGCCACGGGGGGAGCTTTACACGTAACACATACTTACCGCAGGTACCAATGGCAAAACCGCCACGGGGGGAGCTTTACACGTAACACATACTTACCGCAGGGACCAATGGCAAAACCACTACAGGGGAGCTTTACACGTAACACATACTTACCGCAGGGACCAATGGCAAAACCGCCACGGAGGGAGCTTTACATGTAACACATACTTACCGCTCGGACCAATGGCAAAATCACTACAGGGGAGCTTTACACATAACACATACTTACTGCAGGGACCAATGGCAAAACCGCCACGGAGGGAGCTTTACACGTAACACATACTTACCGCAGGGACCAATGGCAAAACCGCCACGGGGGGAGCTTTACACATAACACATACTTACCGCAGGGACCAATGGCAAAATCACTACAGGGGAGCTTTACACATAACACATACTTACCGCAGGTACCAATGGCAAAATCACTACAGGGCAGGTTTACACGTAACACAAACTTACCGCAGGTTCCAATGGCAAAACCGCCACGGAGGGAGTTTTACACGTAACACATACTTACCGCAGGGACCAATGGCAAAATCGCCACGGGGGGAGCTTTACACGTAACACATATTTACCGCAGGGACCAATGGCAAAACCACTACAGGGGAGCTTTACACGTAATACATACTTACCGCAGGGACCAATGGCAAAACCGTCAGGGGGTAGCTTTACACAGAACACATACCGCAGGGACCAATGGCAAACCCGTCAGGGGGGAGCTTTACACATAACACATACTTACCGCAGGTACCAATGGCAAAACCGCCACGGAGGGAGCTTTACACGTAACACATACTTACCGCAGGGACCAATGGCAAAACCGCCACGGGGGAGCTTTACACGTAACACATACTTACCGCAGGGACCAATGGCAAAACCACTACAGGGGAGTTTTACACGTAACACATACTTACCGCAGGGACCAATGGCAAAACCGTCAGGGGGAGCTTTACACAGAACACATACCGCAGGGACCAATGGCAAACCCGTCAGGGGGGAGCTTTACACATAACACATACTTACCGCAGGTACAAATGGCAAAACCACTACAGGGGAGCTTTACACGTAACAGAAACTTAACGCAGGTACAAATGGCAAAACCACTACAGGGGAGCTTTACACGTAACACAAACTTACCGCAGGGACCAATGGCAAAACCACTACAGGGGAGCTTTACACGTAACACATACTTACCACAGGGACCGATGGCAAAACCACTACAGGGGAGGTTTACACATAACACATACTTACCGCAGGGACCAATGGCAAAACCACTACAGTGGAGCTTTACACGTAACACAAACTTACCGCAGGGACCAATGGCAAAACCACTACAGGGGAGCTTTACACATAACACATACTTACCACAGGGACCAATGGCAAAACCACTACAGGGGAGCTTTACACGTACTACAAACTTACCGCAGGGACCAATGGCAAAACCACTACAGGGGAGCTTTACACGTAACACATATTTACCGCAGGGACCAATGGCAAAACCACTACAGGGGAGCTTTACACATAACACATACTTACCGCAGGGACGAATGGCAAAACCACTAGAGGGGAGCTTTACACATAACACAAACTTACCGAAGGTACAAATGGCAAAACCACTACAGTGGAGCTTTACACGTAACACAAACTTACCGCAGGGACCAATGGCAAAACCACTACAGGGGAGCTTTACACGTAACACATACTTACCGCAGGGACCATTGGCAAAACCGCCACGGGTGAGCTTTACACATAACACATACCGCAGGGACCATTGACAAAACCGCTACGGGGGAGCTTTACATATAACACATACCGCAGGGACCAATGGCAAAACCGACACGGGGGAGTTTTACACATAACACATACTTACCACAGGTACCAATGGCAAAACCGCCACGGGGGAGCTTTACCCATTTCACATACCGCACGGACCAATGACAAAACTGCTACAGGGGAGCTTTACATATAACACATACCGCAGGGACCAATGGCAAAATCACTACAGGGGAGCTTTACACATAACACATACTTACCGCAGGTACCAATGGCAAAATCACTACAGGGCAGGTTTACACGTAACACAAACTTACCGCAGGTTCCAATGGCAAAACCGCCACGGAGGGAGTTTTACACGTAACACATACTTACCGCAGGGACCAATGGCAAAATCGCCACGGGGGGAGCTTTACACGTAACACATATTTACCGCAGGGACCAATGGCAAAACCACTACAGGGGAGCTTTACACGTAATACATACTTACCGCAGGGACCAATGGCAAAACCGTCAGGGGGTAGCTTTACACAGAACACATACCGCAGGGACCAATGGCAAACCCGTCAGGGGGGAGCTTTACACATAACACATACTTACCGCAGGTACCAATGGCAAAACCGCCACGGAGGGAGCTTTACACGTAACACATACTTACCGCAGGGACCAATGGCAAAACCGCCACGGGGGAGCTTTACACGTAACACATACTTACCGCAGGGACCAATGGCAAAACCACTACAGGGGAGTTTTACACGTAACACATACTTACCGCAGGGACCAATGGCAAAACCGTCAGGGGGAGCTTTACACAGAACACATACCGCAGGGACCAATGGCAAACCCGTCAGGGGGGAGCTTTACACATAACACATACTTACCGCAGGTACAAATGGCAAAACCACTACAGGGGAGCTTTACACGTAACAGAAACTTAACGCAGGTACAAATGGCAAAACCACTACAGGGGAGCTTTACACGTAACACAAACTTACCGCAGGGACCAATGGCAAAACCACTACAGGGGAGCTTTACACGTAACACATACTTACCACAGGGACCGATGGCAAAACCACTACAGGGGAGGTTTACACATAACACATACTTACCGCAGGGACCAATGGCAAAACCACTACAGTGGAGCTTTACACGTAACACAAACTTACCGCAGGGACCAATGGCAAAACCACTACAGGGGAGCTTTACACATAACACATACTTACCACAGGGACCAATGGCAAAACCACTACAGGGGAGCTTTACACGTACTACAAACTTACCGCAGGGACCAATGGCAAAACCACTACAGGGGAGCTTTACACGTAACACATATTTACCGCAGGGACCAATGGCAAAACCACTACAGGGGAGCTTTACACATAACACATACTTACCGCAGGGACGAATGGCAAAACCACTAGAGGGGAGCTTTACACATAACACAAACTTACCGAAGGTACAAATGGCAAAACCACTACAGTGGAGCTTTACACGTAACACAAACTTACCGCAGGGACCAATGGCAAAACCACTACAGGGGAGCTTTACACGTAACACATACTTACCGCAGGGACCATTGGCAAAACCGCCACGGGTGAGCTTTACACATAACACATACCGCAGGGACCATTGACAAAACCGCTACGGGGGAGCTTTACATATAACACATACCGCAGGGACCAATGGCAAAACCGACACGGGGGAGTTTTACACATAACACATACTTACCACAGGTACCAATGGCAAAACCGCCACGGGGGAGCTTTACCCATTTCACATACCGCACGGACCAATGACAAAACTGCTACAGGGGAGCTTTACATATAACACATATCGCAGGGGCCAATGGCAAAACCGTCATGGCGGAGCTGTACACATAACACATACCGCAGGGACCAATGGCAAAACCGCTACAGGGGAGGTTTACACGTAACACATACTTACCGCAGGACCAATGGCAAAACCGTCAGGGGGGAGCTTTACACATAACACATACCTCAAGGACCAATGGCAAAACCACTACAGGGGAGCTTTACACGTAACACATACTTACCGCAGGGACCAATGGCAAAACCGCTACAGGGGAGCTTTACACGTAACACATACTTACCGCAGGGACCAATGGCAAAACCACTACAGGGGAGCTTTACACGTAACACAAACTTACCGCAGGGACCAATGGCAAAACCGTCAAGGGGGAGCTTTACACATAACACATACCTCAAGGACCAATGGCAAAACCACTACAGGGGAGCTTTACACTTAGCACATACTTACCGCAGGGACCAATGGCAAAACCACTACAGGGGAGCTTTACACATAACACATACTTACCGCAGGGACCAATGGCAAAACCGCTACAGGGGAGCTTTACACGTAACACATACTTACCGCAGGGACCAATGGCAAAACCGCTACAGGGGAGCTTTACACATAACACAAACTTACCGCAGGGACCAATGGCAAAACCGCTACAGGGCAGGTTTACACGTAGCACATACTTACCGCAGGGACCAATGGCAAAACCGTCAGGGGGGAGCTTTACACATAACACATACCACAGGGACCAATGGCAAAACCGCTACAGGGGAGCTTTACACGTAACACATACTTACCACAGGGACCAATGGCAAAACCACTACAGGGGAGCTTTACACGTAGCACATACTTACCGCAGGGACCAATGGCAAAACCACTACAGGGGAGCTTTACACATAACACATAATTACCGCAGGGACCTATGGCAAAACCACTACAGGGGAGCTTTACACGTAACACATACTTACCGCAGGGACCAATGGCAAAACCACTACAGGGGAGCTTTACACGTAACACATACTTACCGCAGGGACCAATGGCAAAACCGCCACAGGGGAGCTTTACATATAACACATACTTATCGCAGGGACCAATGGCAAAATCGCCACGAGGGAGCTGTACACATAACACATAGTTACCGCAGGGACCAATGGCAAAATCGCCACGGGGAAACTTAAACCTCACTCTTTCCCACAAGACAGTGTCAATAAATCATTCACATGCTACTTTGTTGACTATATTGATAGTGCGCACAGCCATATTAAAACAGCTGTGCTGCAACAAATACTTCTACACTGATACTAATTTTGAAATAAGCGCTACAGCAATACATTATCGTTATTATTACTCGTGTCGTTATATCATTGTCGTTGATGTTTCGTTGTTGTTATTGTTGTTATTGTTACTGCTGCTACTATTGTTGAGGACATGGCTGTTGATTTGTATGCTGCGATCCTGCTTCAGCAATGGCTGTTGTACTGGACCTGCTGTACTACTGTAAAGCCGTAATACTGTACAGCCGACTTTCCATTCATTCTGTTTGACTAAATTTAATGAGTGCAAAGAGCTTGATTTCCCAAACAAATATAATTAGTTTTGTGCAGTGAAGACATATATTCAGAGATATTGGATGTTGCAAGATCATTCACACTAAATTATTAAGATTTATTGAGGCTGTATCAATTTTAAACTTGTTTGCACGAAATAACAATGCTATTATTTGAAGACCTGGGGGAAATATTTATTGTTTTAGTTTTTCAGAAACATTAACAGTGAAAAGGCGCAACATGTTAAGCATTTCAAAACATAACTATTAAAAATGAACTATTATTTCCTAAGTGTTATAAACAGTATTCGAATATTGCGTTAACGGTCAGCTTTTCTGTTGAAACTTAAAGACACACATGAGCACTACAAATATTGTTAATTGATATTTTCAAAGAAATGATATTTCAGGGTTTTAATCAAATTTAGAATGATTATCTGATTATATTAGAGAAACAAAAAAGAAAATTGCACATTCCGTGTGTGACGTCAGCAAACACTTTAATTTGTAATATTTTATAACACACACATCGTCATCATCATCATCGGACAGGCTTCAAATAATTAAATAATCATAACAAACATTTCATAGTTTGGCGAGTTATATATTTTGCTCAGTTGTTGGAAAGCTCTGTAAGTGTACAATATGACTGACATCTATTCTTAAACTACATTATTTTATATGTATTACAAGTTCTTGCTCAACATTTGTTATCATATCGGATGAACGTATGTAACATGAAAATGTGTTCATACCAACACATATTGTTAAATAAACAAAAACAAAAAATCCTGACTGTAATAAAAATTGTGAACATATTAGCCACCAATTTTTAAGCATCGGGATCCAAATATTAAGTATCGAAGAAACGGATTTGGTCCACTCAAGTGCACCTATTATTGAGTATCTAAGAGAAGGATGAGATCCACTCAAGTTCACCAAATATTGAGTATCTAAGAGATAGATGAGGTCCACTCAAGTTCACAAATATTGAGTATCGAAGAAACGGATGGGGTCCACTCAAGTGCACCTATTATTGAGTATCTATGAGAAGGATGAGTCCACTCAAGTTCACCAAATATTGAGTATCTAAGAGACGGATGAGGTCCACTCAATTTTACCAAATATTGAGTTTCTAAGAGAAGGATGGGTCCACTCAAGTTCACCAAATATTGAGTATCTAAGAGATGGATGAGGTCCACTCAAGTTCCCAAATATTGAGTATTTAACAGATGGATGAGGTCCACTCAATTTTACCGAATATTGAGTATCTAAGAGATGGATGAGGTCAACTCAAGTTCACCAAATATTGAGTATCTCAGAGAAGGATGAAGTCCAGTCAAGTTCATCAAATATTGAGTATCTAAGAGAGGGATCAGGTCCTCTCAAGTTCACAAATATTGAGTATCTAAGAGAAGGATGGGTCCACTAAAGTTCACCAAATATTGTGTTTCTAAGAGAAGGATGTGGTTCGTACGAAGGGACAAACAGCATCCTAGTTTTGAATAGACAAGTGTAATTATTATGTAATATGACTGATTGGTCAAGTGAGTGAGTTTGATACATTCGCATGCATCTCAGTCCAACATTGTACAACCAGAAAAACAAGTGAAGACATTACTACTCTTGGTAGTAGATACCACTGTGTGAAGCTGACATACTCTTGGTAGAAGATACCACTGTGTGCAGCTGACATACTCTTGGAATGAGATAACACCGTGTGTAGATAACATACTCTTGGTAGGAGATACCACTGTGTGTAGCTGACATTATCTTGGTAGGAGATACCATTGTGAGGATCTGACATTCTTATTTAACTCGATGTTGAGTACCATATAATACAATTAAAAATGTTCAACGAGAGCATCGCTAGCGGATGAAGACGCTCTTTTTGTAGATTACGTCGCACACAGTCATTAATTTTGTAGTGCTGTACATATAGAGACATGCACTTCTGGAAGACTGGATACATAACCAATGGTGCTTAAAGTGTCTGTTCCCATAGATAGTCCTCTGTTGGTCAAATTATGTAGAAAAAACATAGGGTTGACCCGGTTGCTTTTTCACAATTTTGATGGTTTGATGGCACTCCTCAATTTTTGACAATTCTGCTCATTTGTTGCAGTGTATTACTACGCATCTTTAAACTGTTATAGCTTCATCAAACAGTTCCCAATGTCATCCAAATTTGGCAGAAATCATAAAAATATTCTAATGTTTACATATGCACAAAGAAATATGACATTTTATGCAATTTAACAACAAAATTGCCCAACTGGTTTACACAGCTGTAATTTCTTTGGCGTAAGAATCTTGCTACCCTCATGTAAGTGAGGAAATTCTTTAGCGAGACCACAAGGGCACTAATGTGAATTTCTTTTAGATAATGGTGGTCAGTTTACAGAATTAATATTATAACTAGAGAAAAAATAGATTTTAAACAATTAAACTAAGCAAAACACTTTAATTTAGGGTTTTAGAACCTTTTGTATGGAAACCTTGGTAACTTAGTCAAACACATCGATTGTATAGCATTATATGAATGTGTTTATGAAGTTTAAACACTATACCATTAGAAATTTGTTCTGAAACACAGAAAATACTTGAGCAGCGGCACCAGAATCATGGCAATAGCTATTATTTGTTTTCATAAAGACAAGCCATAAAGCATGTAAAACATGGAACTTAGCATACAAAGATAAAAGACCTTACACAACAACAATAAAAATATTGACTAATCATATTATTTATAATAATGATGATAAGAATACAGAAGGGACAGCTAGGGCAACATCCTTGGAACGGTCATTAGCAAAACCGTAACCTAGGTTCATCTGGCCCAACCTCACTCTTCTCCCAAACGATAACAAGTATATGACTCTTCCATGGACTGCAGCTGTTACAGCTTTCTGTTACGGTGTTCGCAGATATATTTCATTAAAACAATTATTATATAATGCTACTGGTTAATTGTTACAGCAACTTTCTAAGATTTGGGACAATCCCTATACTAAAATTGACACTTGATATTAGATAAACACACATTGGCCTTGTGATTAATGGTACTTGTAAATAAGTAACACTAAATTGCCTTGTTTAACGATATCAAGCAGAGAAAGAAAGATTACTGTCGTCATAGCAGCAGAACAATTATTTCCTGGCCATACGGTTTGTCATTTATTTCAACGTTATACTTTTAACTTTTCTTTCCATATGGATAGTTTTTCATTTGTCCATACTATTTTCGTCGAGACAATAGCGGAATTGTGAGCACTTCCGAATTTGACCGCCAAATAGTTCCTTCCGCGTTCTTTTTTTAAATGTTGTATTAATAAAACCCCGCAATAATTACATTTCGCCTCTCATTTACATAAAATGTGCGAATTACCTCGGACAATAACATTAACAGTCATGCGCTTCTGAATCATTTAGGCTTGAAACACTGTTACATTCGGAAAGTTTTTAACTATTTCTTCATATGCTTTGTCCTTTAAGTTATTGATATATAACACCATTGACTAATAACCTAGTTGCCATCTTTATTTCTTTATTTCATGTACGGAGCACTTGCTTCAGCAAAGACATTTTGGATTTTGCTAATACATTTGAGGAAACAGAAATAAAAGAAATAATTGATCTTTCTTTAAGTAGCCAATGTATGTCAAACATTTATACAATAAGTTCAAATAGGCGTCATCAAATACTTGTACATGTAAGTATATTAAAAAATACTGTTCATCACCATATCCAACGCCTATAAAAAGTAAATTTTTGAAACGTTTACTCTTTTGGCAACATTTAATTTGACTAAATTGTGTCAATTTGAAACTATTTTTTTGCTGTAAAAATTGTTTTACAAAACCTATTTCATTATACTTTATCATTTTCACATTTAGCTTTAGTACAACCCCCCCCCCCCCTCCCCCCCTCCTCATATATTGCATTAATTAAGCAAAGGTCAAAATATTGTACAGTAATCTATAACCGAAACAAAAGAAGGTAAAACTGTTTAGGATATAGAGTTAGATTGTTATGACACAACATTGTTAATACTAAACGTAACAACTAACTGACAAAAACTCCGCAATGATACACATACTTTGTAGTATAAGCACATCAGGGGACTGTTTCAGATACGTTCTTAGTGTAAAATTTGAAGGTATGAAAATGACGGGAAATTCATTTAGTTTAGTGCTTTCTTATTGAATATCCGATAGTATTGGAGTTTGGGTATTGAAGGGGTGGAGAAAATGAACATGGGTTTATTGTTGTAATACCTCATACCTACAGGTTGTCAACAATGTTACTCTTTCGGTTTAAAGATTTTTTATTTTGAACCTGATGAAGATTGAATGGCCGAAATGCATTGTTCATCATACAATGTTTGCATCGAGTTTGTCTTTTTTTTTAATTAATTTACTTTTTCTGTAAACACATACGTCTTCAGTATACGAAATATAAATAAAAAACATCAAAATTTTGTAAAAGTAACTTCATTGAATTAATTTTAATATCTAGTCAACATAAACTAAATGTTTGAAAGTGTACCAGTCATAGCACACGACATTCTATCTCATCAGTATCAACACTAATATAACGCAGAAGTATTGCTTTCTTATAAATGATTTGGACTTAATCTGAGAATAATAAAACCTGAAGTATTCAAACTTATAAACAAATACTAGAATATATCATGAATTCTAATCTACAGTTTCTTACATTAACTGATAAACCAAACAGCTATCTTCAAATATCAATAAATCTTCTAGTATTGTCTAATAAATCAAAATTGTTGATATAACAATACTTAGACTTTAAAGACCAATAACGATTCAGATAGGGCGGAATCAAATTGTTAAATGTGTTACCGGGGTTTGTCTGAATCAAAATAAAATAATCTTGTAACGGCCGTTAAGCATAACAAACTAAATGATATAAGTATATAAAGGGGCTTAATGGTACTAGATTCAATAGACAAGATAATAAAACTTTCTTTAATTTTAAATATACATATTTACTGAAATAAGCACATTTGGGAACGAATTTTCTTTCCACACAGGCAATGGAGACTGCTCAGTCAGACATGCGGCGTTTCTTCTCGATTTTCGGGTTTATCTTAGTGTATCCTGATACCTTTGACACGTCATGATTCAGGTCTGTTATACCGTTATATAAAAGCATGGAATACCCCGTCAGTTCCACAGTTCATAACACTGTAATGCGGTTTTTTTCATAATGTGACGTTATTCAAATTCCTCATAACCAATCATCGTGCTTGTATGTCACTCCTTTGTTACGGTCCCTAGCAGGAAAACTATGAGCTATGACAATCATTGATAGTAAATTTTCATGACATTAGACTGGTTTCGTTATCAATCAGTTATTAAATGTATACTAGACGGATCAACTAACCTTCGACTTTTGCGTTTCAAATACATTCGTCAAAATATTGAGTAACGTTATTAAAATTTCTTTACGACATCAACAGACAATTGTGTATAATTGATAATAGAGACATTATCACTGTTATCCTCTAAATATCATTTTCGTATTCAAGTCCAAATTTCAAGAAAATTTTAATGACTTTGATACTTAAAATAAATAAAATGCCAGGTTGCGAGTTAGATGTTCCGTTCAGAAAATATTAATACAAAAATCGTTGCTACAACATAGCGTTTTATTCTGTGTCCTATTGCATTAAGTTCTGATTGCAGATCAGATATACACTATAGCCCATTATTTCACAGACAATTACCTTCGTAAGAAGTGTGTTAAAAGATAATATACACTAGCTGTTCCGTTCGGCAAATATTAATACAAAAATCGTTGCTACAACATAGCTTTTTTTTCTGTGTTCTATTGCATTAAGTTCTGATTGCAGATCAGATATACACTATAGCCCATTATTTCACAGACAATTACCTTCATCAGAATTGTGTTAAAAGATACTATACACTAGCTGTTCCGTTCGGCAAATATTAATACAAAAATCGTTGCTACAACATAGGGTTTTATTCTATGTTAAATTGCATTAAGTTCTGATTGCAGATCTGTTATACTCTGTAGCCCATTATTTCACAGACAATTACCTTCGTCAGATAATATACACTTTTAGTATCCGTGTATTTTTAGGCTCAATCAGTTATAAACATGTCTGTGCATTGTACCACAGGTGTTTCGTCAAGATTTTGAGGAAATACAATTGTATATATTTATATATTGAAATTGCTAAGTACATGTATGTGATCGATCATACCTTTTCTATGTTGTATACACTATTTTTAACATCACAGCGATGGTCTAGTGTTAGAGCGATCGCCTAGCAAACGGAATGTTGTGGGTTCAATCCAATGCCGCGTCATACCAAAGACTTGAAAAATGGATATAGAAGCTCCTCGCTTGGCACTCAGTATTAAGAGGAGAGTTCTAGGTCTGGTAGCCCCGGTGTCATTATAGTGTGACTGGGTGGGGAATCATACCATGTGTCTCTGCGGCATGATACTCCAGTGTGGCAGCGCTTAGAATACTGTCTCAAGTAGACATCGTCGCGATATCAAACTTATTGTCTTAAAATATCAAGTCCAGCGTCTTGTAAGTCTATCAGATATAGGTTATAGATATATTACTTTTGTACAATACATAAAGTCAGTCATATATTGGTGTATTTTCTATGCCAATAAATAAGAAATAACTATAAAGAGATTGGGTCCCATTAAAAACTAAATTGTATAATGCAACACATACAAGCAGACAAATGCATTAGGAATTTCAAACATATTGCTTCGTGATATTTGGAAATACTTTGACAGTAAGCTAATTTGTCACAAATGGTCTTATCATGTCATATTGCAGACCCTTACAATGCATTGTTTATGTCCCAGTGAATGTATTTGATAGCTCTTAAATGATTCCCTGATGAGCGATTTCATAGATGTCTTAAGTGTTTTCAGATGTCTTTCCTTTCGGAGCTATAAGAATAACTATATGTTATAAAATATTGGATAGTTTTATATATTTGTTCGACTTAGAATAGGACAGATATTGGTCTTCATTGTTTTAATATAGACGGTAGGAATTTGCCGATTCAGAATGACATTTTAGGAAAAACCAATGCTATGCGATATTAAGAGAAGATTTTCAAAGTTGACCTTGAATTTCACTGTATTGGCCCCGCCCCAAATGGTTACGCCGGCATTTACACCATTTAAAATATAGGTGCTTTATTTACCGATGGACATATTTATATAGTACACCATTGGAAGCTGTTTTTTTATTTACATATATTATTGTTATGTGTCAGTTATATGACAACACATAATTAAGAGAGACTGGATTTCTTTTAACATATTTTTATAAAGATTATGACATAAGATATACTGAACGGCTTACCCGTCACTTTTGTATTTCCAATATCTTCGTTAAAATATTGAGAAGCGGTAATACATTTTTATACATTAACAGACAAGTATAATTTTACATAGCATAAAATGTGTTTCTTATTTAAGTAGAAATTTCAAGGAAATTGCTTTTGATACTTAGAAAATACATAAAATGTCACGTGGTGGGTCAGCTGTTCCGTTCAGATTACATAATACTAGTACAACTCTTTAATCCGAACTGTCTGATGAAAAAATACTTAAGTGTAAGGTTGAATAAAGTGTCTCATAATAGTTGTTGAATATCTTTTCGTTTATAAAAATGTCAAATATCATTTATTATCTTACCGTTGATAGGAATCACACTTATCATAATAGATAATATTAACACTAAAATTGTTTCCACTTTTTATTGCCATGCCCCGGCGTCGTCGTCGGCGTCGTCTGTAGACACCTAGGTTAAACATTTGCATTTAGTTGCTTTTAAGTTTTGGTGTTTGCCTCCAATCCCAATCTTTGCATTTTAATCGCATCGGCGATCTTTGTTGTCTTCTGACAACTCTTGTTATTTTACACTTTCGAGTGTTTTTTTTATGAAAGTGAGTTGCTTTTAAAATACTTGTCAATAAAATTAAATACAGTATCAATATTAATTTGATTGACAATTGGTAATCTTGATCGCAGTGTCGTTTTAGTCCAACATTGTATAGTATCAACATCAATTTGATTGGCATTTGGTAATTTTGTTAGCAGTGTCGTTTTAGTCCCACATTGTTCAGTATCAATATTAGTTTGATTGCCAATTGATAATTTTGCAAGCAGTGTCGTTTTAGTCCGACATTGTATATTATCAACATCAATTTGATTGACAGTTGGTAAATTTGTAACCAGTGTCGTTTAAGTCCACATTGTACAGTATCAATATTAATTAGATTGACAATTGAAAATTTTGTAAGCAGTGAAGTTTTAATTCACAATGAAATTGAAATTTTATACTTTATTAGTAGAAACATCAAGTGAAATCAAATTATTAAATTTCGATTGATGTTTAGAATGTACGATCACCGTACTTGTCATTACTGTTACGATAATATTCATTTCTGAGTTATTTACTTTTTTCTAAATCAATGTCGACGTTAATATGACCGTTAATTGAGCAATATCTTTTTCTTTTTGACGTTGTCGTGATAGCACAGTTGATTTCGGATTTAGTTTCTATACCAAGCGACATTTCATTGCTAGATTTCAGTAAATGGTAAAATGCCTAAAGATCAATCCTTCCCAAAGGGAATTTTTATAGTGTAATTTATTCCAAATATTTCCCATTTTCAAGCAATTACTGTCTTTGTTATAAAAAAGAAAAAAAAGTCGGGCCCGATTAGCTCAGTCGCTAACGCATCTGACTATCGATTCAGGGGTCGTGAGTTCTTATTCCCACTCGGCAACAATCTCCGTAATGACAATGTGTCTCAATATCATTCGTCTCTCACCGCTGATTCAAGTTGGAAAGTTATCAGTTACTTGCGGAGATGGGATGTGTTTGAGTACTTGTTAATCTTTCAGGATCCAAGGAAGCAATGGTTTGGTTAACTGATCGTCTGTTAGCCCTCGATGACATACAAATGACGCTAATATTCAATTAATCAATGCATTTTTCTCAAGAATAAGAAGGTGAGAATGCAAACTGAGTGTAAAGTAATCAAAAAAGCAGTAAAATGATTTTAGTGCCAATGACGATGTTTACACTAATGTGGAGTCCTGGGTAACAGACAAACATCGTCAATACTTCCGCCTCATCAGTAGTTTATTGTACTAAACAATTATGATTCATGATCACCGTATCAACTTCACGGGTCCAATATTATCAAACTTAATGGCAAGAGATGTCAGTGGAGATAGTTACAAAATAGTAATTGTATATTAACTTATTTGTTCATTATTAAAAATATTTATTTCAATGTAATGTGTGCACACAAGAGGTCGCTTTTTCTGATCTTTGGTTCAGTCAAACATTTAAAATTAACTCATTACAATTGTCATTGGTACACCGAAACCACACCAATAGCAGTAGCAGTAGAGCAGACAAATTCAATACAAATAATTGAACGTAAAAAAGGCCGAAGAACAGTCTAACAATATTAATTAGAGAATGAGAACTTGGGTAAAACGTGCCTTATTAAATCCACATGCATTGTTGTAAATTTTTATTTTAGATGTTCAGACAATTGTGCATTCGTACACGTATTCGGCCAATTCCGTCATATTTTAGTATCAAACCTCGCAGATAGTCCAAGTGAACACCAAATTGGAAATGGAATTTGGTTTTCGGAGCAAATTACCAAACAGGAACTTTTTTTGTGTTTCATTCGGATTGTTGTATATGTCTTCCTGAGGAAAATAGGCGAGTTGGTCTAAATGACAACAGTAAAGGTGTCGCTTTATATTGCATTAAATGTATTGCTTTAATTAGAAATACCAAACACGTAAAATCATTTATGTTAATTAATGAAAAATTAAAAATCAAATGCAAAAATACACGAGTAAGTCATTTGTATACTTATTGTTATTAAACAGAAATAAACATACGTATTATATCCCTAAAATATTATATCATCATCATGTTTTGCAATACGTTCGAAAACAATGGTAAAACTTTAAAATACATAATTTATTAAAATTACTCAAGTATTAGCATCACATAACTCTGCATTAAAATTATAACATGGTCCAACACGAAGCAAAGCATGTAAATGTAAATACCACTCACACGAGCATGAACATTACATAACCAGTGTTTACAAAAATCGTGTAACCTGTATTGCATTACATTGGATTGATGAAGTGTACCAGATGTCTGCTAAAGCACGACTGACTATTTTAATATATTGATAAATACAGCTATCATTTTATTTAAACTTATTTATTTACCTTCGATTATGAAACAACATAGAATGCAGTACAACTCACTGTCTATAGCAGTTGTTTACGCGTGTATCCAACCTCACTCTTTACCTGTCGTCACATCATAAAACGAATTAAAGTACCATTTCCAGACTTTTCTCCTACAAATGTACCAGCAATGTCATCCACATCGTGTAATATACAAATTTGATTGGCTAAAGTTTAAGAGGTCAAATTAATGTAAGCACCGCTGTACCTTTCTGAAATATGCAGGTTTCGTAAACCTATGAACATAATATTATGTAGTACAACATTTGAAACTGTTTTTTTGGTTTACATTTTGTTATTATTTAATTTTTCTAGTAAGTACCAACATATTTTGCAGTTGTTAATACGGTTTCACGCAAGTAGCTTTACACAGAACACATACTTACCGCAGGGACCAATGGCAAAACCATTGTTGCTGCTGCTGCTACTATTGTTGAGGACATGGTTGTTGATTTGTATGCTGCGATCCTGCTTCAGCAATAGGCTGTTGTACTGGTACTGATGTACTACTGTAAAGCCGTTGTACTGTATAGCCGACTTTCTATTGATTTCGTTTGACTAAATTTAATTAGTGCTAAAGAGCTTGATTTCTCAAACAAATATAATTAGTTGGGTGCAGTAAAGACATATATTCAGAGATATTGGATGTTACAAGATCATTCACACTGAAATTATTAAGATTTATTGAGGCTCTATCAATTTTAAACTTGTTTGCACGAAATAAAAACGACATTATTTGAAGACCTTGAGGAAATATCTATTTTTCAGTTTTTCAGAAACATAAATAGTGAAAAAGCGCAACATGTTTAGCATTTCAAAACATAAATATTAAAAATGAACTATTATTTCTTAATTGTTATAAATAATATTCGAATATTGCGTTAACGTTCTGCTTTTCTGATGAAGCTTAAAGACACACATGGGCACTCCAAATATTGTTAATTGATATTTTCAAAGAAATGGTATTTCAGGGTTTTCATCGAATTTAGAATGATTATCTAATAAAATATCATAGGAAAAAACAGAAAATTGCACGTTCCATGTGTGACGTCAGCAAACACTTTAATCTGTATTATTTTATAAAACAAACATATCATCATCATCATCATCATCATCTAAGAGAAGGATGAGGTCCACTCAAGTTCACCAAATATTGAGTATCTAAGAGAAGGATGAAGTCCACTTAAGTTCACAAATATTGAGTATCTAAGAGAAGGATGAAGTCCACTCAAGTTCATCAAATACTGAGTATCTAAGAGAAGGATGAGGTCCACTCAAGTTCACAAATATTGAGTATCTAAGAGAAGGATGAAGTCCACTCAAGTTCACAGATATTGAGTATCTAAGAGAAGGATGAATTCCACTAAAGTTCACAAATACTGAGTATCTAAGAGAAGGATGAAGTCCACTCAAGTTCACCAAATATTGAGTATCTAAGAGAAGGCTGAAGTCCACTCAAGTTCACCAAATATTGAGTATCTAAGAGATGGATGATGTCCACTCAAGTTCACCAAATATTGAGTATCTAAGAGAAGGATGAAGTCCACTCAAGTTCATCAAATATTGAGTATCTAAGAGATGGATGAGGTCTACTCAAGTTAACAAATATTGAGTATCTAAAAGATGGATGGGTCCACTAGAGTTCACCAAATATTGTGTATCTAAGAGAAGGATGTGGTCCGTTCAATTCACACGACATTACGAAGGGACAAGTAGCATCCTAGTTTTGAATCGGTACAAGTGTAATAATTATGTAATATGACTGATTGGTCAAGTGAATTTGTTTGAAACATTCATTTGATACAAGACATCACTACACTTGGTTTGAGATACCACTGTGTGTAACTGGCATACTCTTGGTATGATATACCACTGTGTGTAACTGACATACTCTTGGTATGATATACCACTGTGTGTAACTGACATACTCTTGTAAGGAGATGCCACTGTGTGTAACTGACATACTCTTGGTAGGAGATGCCACGTTATGTAACTGACATACTATTGGTAGGTGATACCACTGTGTTTAACTGACAAACTCTTGGTAGGATGTATTACTGTGTGTAACTGACATACTCTTGGTAGGAGATACCACTGTGTGTAGCTGACATATTCTTGGTAAGAGATGCCACTGTGTGTAACTGACATACTCTTGGTATGATATGCCACTGTGTGTAACTGACATACTCTTGGTAGGAGATACCACTGTGTGTAACTGACATACTCTTGGTATGATTTACCACTGTGTGTAACTGACATACTCTTGGTATGAGATACCACTGTGTGTAACTGAAATACTCTTGGTATGATATACCACTGTGTGTAAATGACATACTCTTGGTAGGAGATGTCACTGTGTGTAACTGACATACTCTTGGTAAGAGATACCACTGTGTGTAGATAATATACTCTTGGTAGGAGATGCCACTGTGTGTAACTGGCATACTCTTGGTAGGAGATATCACTGTGTGTAGCTGACATACTCTTGGTAAGAGATACCACTATGTGTAACTGACATACTCTCGGTTGGATATATCACTGTGTATAGCTGACATACTCATGGTAGGAGATACCACTGTGTGTGTAGCTGACATATTCTTGGTAGGAGATGCCACTTTGTGTAACTGACATACTCTTGGTAGGAGATACCACTGTGTGTAACTGACATATCCTTTGTAGGAGATACCACTGTGTGTAGCTGACATACTCTTGGTATGATATACCACTGTGTGAAGTTGACATACTCTTGGTAGGAGATGCCACTGTGTGTAACTGACATACTCTTGGTAGGAGATGCCATTGTGTGTAACTAACATACTTTTGGTAGGAGATGCCACTGTGTGAAGCTGACATATTTTGGTAGGAGATACCACTGTGTGGATCTAACATTCTTATTAAACTCGATGTTGAGTACCATACAATACAATTAAATATGTTCAACGAGAGCATCGCTAGCGGATGAAGACGTTCTTTTTGTAGATTACGTCTCACACAATAATTAATTTTGTACTGTTCTACATATAGAGACATGCACCTCTGGAAGTCTGGATACATAACCAATGGTGCTAAAAGTGCCTTGTTTCCATAGATAGTCCTCTGTTGGTCCAATTATGCAGAAAAAATACATGGGATTGACCCGGTTGCTTTTTCACAATTTTGATGGTTTGATGGCTCCCCTCAATTTTTGACAATTCTGCTTATTTGTTGCAATGTATTATGTATCACTAAGCATCTTTAAACTGTTATATCTTAATCAAACAGTTCCCGAATGTCATTCAAATATGGCAAAATCATAAAAATATTCTTATGTTTCCATATGCACAAAGAAATATGACATTTTACGCATTTTTAACAACAAAATTGCCCAACTGCTCTTATTTCTTGGGCGTAAGAATCTTGCTACCGCCATGTAAAGGAGGTAATTCGTAAGCTAGACCATCAGGGCAGTAGTATGAAATTGTTTCAGACAATGGTGGTCAGTTTACAGAATTGATACTATTACTGGAACACAAAATAGATTTTAAAAAATTTAACTAAGCAAAACACTTTAATTTAAGGGTTTAGAACCTTTTATATGGAAACCTTGGTAACTTAGTCAAACACATCGATTGTATAACATTATATGAATGTGTTTATGAAGTTTAAACACTATAACATCAGAAGTTTGTTCTGAAACACAGAAAATACTTGAGCACCAGCACCAGAGTCATGGCAATAGCTAGTCTTTGTTGTCATAAAGACAAGCTACAAAGCATGTAAAACAAGGAACGTAGCATACAAAGATAAAACACCTGACACAACAACAATCAAAGAATTGACGAATCATATTATTTAATAATGATGATAAGCAAACAGAAGGGACAGCAAGGGCAACAGCCTTGGAACGGTCAGTAGCAAAACCGTAACCTTAGTTACGTCTGGCCCAACCTCACTCTTCTCCCATCGTCACATCATAAAACGATAACATGTATATGGCTGTTTTTATGGACTGCAACTGCAACTGCAGCTTTCTGTTACGGAGTTTGCAGATATATTTCATTAAAACAATTATTATTCAATGCCACTTGTTTCTTAGCTTTAAGACAATCTCTATACTGAAATTGACACTTGATATTAGATAAACACACAATGGCCTTGTGATTAATGGTACTTGTAAATAAGTAACACTAAATTGCCTTGTTTATAAATATCGAGAAGAGAAAAAAAGATTACTGTCGTCATAGCAGCAGAACAATTATTTCCTGGCAAGACAGAATGTCATTTATTTCAACTTTGTACTTTTAAATTCCTTTTCTTTACATATGGATTTTTTTTTCATTTTTCAATACTATTCTCGTCGAGACAATTGCGAAATTGTGAGCACTTCCGATTTTGACCGCCAAATAGATATTTCCGCGTTCTTTTTTTAAATGTTGTAATAATAATGTATGTGAAAAAAAAACCCGCAAAAATTACATTTCGCCTCTCATTTACATAAAATGTGCGAATGACCTCGGACAATAACATTAACAGTCATGTGCTTCTGAATCATTTAGGCTTGAAACACTGTTACATTCGGAAAGTTTTTAACTCTTTCTTCATATGCTTTGTCCTCAAAGTTATTGATATATAACACCGTTGACTAATAACCTAGTTGCCATCTTTATTTCTATATTTCATGTACAGAGCATTTGTTTAAGCAAAGACATTTTGGATTTTGCAAACACATTTGAGGAAACAGAAATAAAAGTAATAATTGATCAATCTTTTAAGTAGACAATGTATGATAAACATTCATACAATAAGTTCAAATAGGCGTCATCAAATACTAGTACATGTAAGTATATTAAGATATACTGAAAGTTCATCACCATATCCAACGCCTATAAAAAGTAAATTTTTGAAACGTTTACTCTTTTGGCAACATTTAATTTGCCTAAATTGTGTCAATTTGAAACTATTTTTTGCTGTAAAAATTGTTTTACAAAACAAATTTTATTCAACTTAAACATTTTTACATTTAGCTTTAGTACAAAACCCCCAGAAATAAACCATATTTTGCATAAATTAAGCAAAGGTCAAAATATTGTACAGTAATCTATAACCGAAACAAAAGAAGGTGAAACTGTTTATGACATAGAGTTAGATTGTTATGACACAACATTATTAATACTGAACGTAACAACTAACTGACAAAAACTCTGCAATGATGCACATACTTTGAAGTAAAATCACATCAGGGGACCGTTTCAGTAACGTTCTTATTGTAACATTTGAAGTTATGAAAAAGACGGAAAATTCAATTAGTGTAGTTCTTTCTTATTGAATATCCGATAGTATTGGAGTTTGGGTATTGAAGGGGGTGGGGAAAATGAACATACGCGTGGGTTAATTGTTCAAATACCCCATGCCTACCGGTCGTCAACAAATGTTACTATTTCTGTTTGAAGATTATGTATTTTGAACCTGATGAAGACTGTATGACCGAAATGCATTGTTCATCATACAACTTTTGCACGGAGCTTGTCTTTTTGTTTTTAATTAATTTACTTTTTCTGTAAACACAAACGTCGTCTTCAATATACGAAATATAAATAAAAAACATCGAAATTTGGGTGAAAGTGACTTCTTTGAGTTAATTTTAAAATCTAGCCAACATAAGCTAAATGTTTGAAAGTGTACCAATCATAGCACACGTTATTCTATCTCATCAGTAACAACACTTATATAACGCAGAAGATAAATGATTTGGATTCTTACAGGTTTTTCTTTTGAGAATTATAAAACCTGAAGTATTTAAACTGATAAAAAAGCACTAGAATAAATCATGAATTGTAATCTACAGTTTCTTACATTAACTGATATACCAAACAGCTATCTTCAAATATCAATACATATAAATCTTCTACTTTTGTCTAATAAATCAAAATTGTTGATATAACAATACTTATACTATAGAGACCAATAACGATTCAGATAGGGCGGATTCAAATTGTTAAATGTGTTACCAGGGTTTATCCGAATCAAAATAAAATAATCTTGTAACGGCCGTTAAGCTTAACAAAGTAAATGATAATAGTATATAAAAGGGGCTTAATGGTACTAGATTCAATAGACAAGATAATAGAAACTTTCTTTGATTTCAGATATACATATTTCCTTAGATAAGCACATTTGGGAACGATTTCTCTGTTCACACAGGCAATGGAGACTGCTCAGTCAGACATGCGGGGTTTCTTCTCGATGTTTTCGGGTTTATCTTAATGTATCCTAATACCTTTGACATGTCCTGATTAAGGTCTGTTATACCGTAATGTAAAAGCATGGAGTACCCTGCCGGTTCTATTTGTTCGACTGAGAATAGGACAGGTATTGGTCTTCATTGTTTTAATATAGACGGTAGGAATTTGCCGATTCAGAGTGACATCTTAGGAACAACCAATGCTGTACGATATTAAGAAGAAACATTTTCAAAGTTTACCTTGAATTTCACTGTATTGGCCCCGCCCACAATGCTTACGTTGAATTTGACTGTTTTGGTCCGGCCCAAGGCCCTAGGGGTTTGGGGATCATGCAATTATTCTATACCCCGGCATATGCACCGTCTAATATATAGATGCTTTATTTACCGATAGACATTTATATAGTACACTATTGGAAGCTGCTTTCTTGATTAACATGTATTATCATTAGGTGTCAAATGATATGACAGAACATACTTAAGAGAGACTGGATTTCTTTTAACATATTTTTATAAAGATTATGACATAAGATATACTGAACGGCTTACCCGTCACTTTGGTATTTCCAATATCTTCGTTAAAATATTGAGAAGCGGTAATACATTTTTATACATTAACAGACAAGTATGATTTTACATAGCATAAAATGTGTTTCTTATTTAAGTAGAAATTTCAAGGAAATTGCTTTTGATACTTGAAAAATACATAAAATGTCACGTGGCGGGTCAGCTGTTCCGTTCAGATTACATAATACTAGGACGAATCTTTTATCTTTAATCCAAACTGTCTGATGAAAAATAATTCGTAAGTATTAGATTGAATAAAGTGTCTCATACTTGGAGTTGAATATCTTTATTCGTTTATAAAAATGACAAAAATAATCTGACCATCGATAAGAATCGCACTTATCATAATAGAAAATATTAACACTAAAATTGTTTCCACCTTTTAGCTCGGCGGGACAAAGTCCAGGAGAGCTATTGACATGACCCCGACGTCGTCGTCTGCGTCTTCTGTAGACACCCAGGTTAAACATTTGCGTTTAGTTGCGTTTAAGTTTTGGTGTTTGCCTCCAATCTCAATCTTTGCATGGTTGGTCAGTTTTATCACATCGGCGAGCTTTGTTGTCTTTTTGACAACTCTTGTTTTTTTACACTTTCGAAAGCTTTGTTATGAAAGTGTGTTGCCTTTAAAATACTTGTAAATAAAATCAAATTTAGTATCAATATTAATTTGATTGACAATTGGTAATTTTATAAGCAGTGTCGTTTTAGTCCGACATTGTACAGTATCAACATTATTTGATCGATAATTGGTAATTTTGTTAGCAGTGTCGTTTTAGTCCGACATTGTATAATATCAACATTAATTTGATTGACAGTTGGTAATTTTGTTAGCAGTGTTGTTTTAGTCCCACATTGTACAGTATCAATATTAATTTGATTGACAATTGATAATTTTGTAAGCAGTGTTGTTTTATTTCGACAATGATATTGAAATTTTATATTTCATTAGTAGAAACATCAAGGGAAATCAAGATATTAAATTTCAATTGATGTTCAGAATGTACGATCACCGTACTGGTCATTACTGTTACGATTATATTCACTTCTGAGTTATTTACTTTTTTCTAAATCAATGTCGGCGTTAATATGACCGTTTATTGAGCAACGTCTTTTTCTTTTTGACGTTGTTGTGATAACACAGTTGATTTCGGATTTAGTTTCTATACCAAGCGACATTTCATTGCTAGATTTCAGTAGATGGTAAAATGTCTATAGATAAGTCGTTCCCCTGGGAATCTTTTATAGTGCAATTTATTCCAAATATTTCCCATTTACAAGCGATTATTGTATTTGCTAAAAAAAAGTCGGGCCGATTAGTTCTGTCGGTAACTCGTCTGACTATCAATCCAGGGATCGCAAGTTCTAATTCCCACTCGGCAACAATCTTCGTGATGACAATGTGTCTCAATAGCATTCGTCTCTCACCGCTGATTCAAGTTGGAAATTTATCAGTAACTTGCGGAGACTGGGTGTGTTCGAGTAATGGTTAATCTTTCAGGATCCCAGGAAGCAGTGGTTAGGTTAACTGTACGTCTGTACGCCCTCGATGACATACAAATGATGCTAATTATTCAATCAATCAATAAATTTGCTCAGGATTAAGAAGGTGAGAATGCAGACTGAGTGTAAAGTAATCTAAAAAAACAGTAAAATGGTTTTTAGTGCTAATGACGATGTTTACACTAATGTGGAGTCCTGGGTAACAGACAGACATTGTCAATACTTCCGCCTCACCAGTAGTTTATTGTACTAGACAATTATGATTCATGAACACCGTATCAACCTCTCGGGTCCAATATCAACAAACGTAATGACCAGAGATGTCAGTGGAGATTGTTACAAAATAATAATCGTAAATTAAATTATTTGTCCATTATTAAAAAATATTTATTTCAATGTAATGTGTGCACACAAGAGATCGCTTTTTCTGATCTTTGGTTCAGTCAGACATTTAAAATCAACTCAGTATAATTGTGATCGGTGCACCGGAGTCACACAAACAGCAATAATAGTAGAGTAGACAAAAACACCAATAAAAATAATTGAACGTAAAAAAAAGTCGCACGAAGAGCTTCTAACAATATTACCTTGAGAGATAGCACTTGGGAAAAACGTGTCTTATTTAATCCACGTGCATTGTTGTATATTTTTGTTTTAAATGTTCATACAACTGCAATCGCACACATGTACATACTCGGGAAATTCCGTCATCTTTTAGTATCAGACCTCGTATATAGTCCAAGGGTACAACAAATCGGAAATGTAATTTGGTTTTCCCGGCAAATTACTCAACAGGAACTTTTTTGTGTTTCATTCGGATTGTTGTTTGTGTCTTCGCCTAAGTAGAATGGGCGAGATGGTCCGAATGACAACAGTGAACTAGTCGTTTAATATTGCATGGAATGTATTACTGTAATTAGAAAAAACCAAACACGTCAAACCATTTATGTTAATAACTGAAAATAAAAAATATCAAAAGTAAAAATACACGTGTTAGTCGTTTGTTTACTTATTGCCTATTAAACAGAAATAAACATACGTATTCTATCCCTAAAATATCATCATCATGTTTTGCATTGCGTTCGAAAACAATGGTAACTACTTTAAAATATACATTACTTATTAAAATTACTTAATTTAAATCGATTAAATGAAGTATTAGCATCACATAATTCTGCATTAAAATTACAACATTGTGGCACAGGAAAGAGTGTGGCTTTTAGTCCAACACGAAGCAAAGCATGTAAATATAAATACCCGCCGCAAGAGCATGAACATTACATAACCAGTGCTGACAAAAATCATGTTACCTGCATTGCATTGCAATGGATTGATGAAGAGTACCAGATGTCTGCTAAAGCACAACTGACTATTTTAGTACTCAGTAATACATCTATAATTTTATTAAAACTTATTGATTTACCTTCGATTATAAAAGAAGTTATTCCATAAACAAATCACGCTCGAAGTCTTACTGGGTAGAACCAGTATGTTGGTATGCGGATAAAGTGTCTTGCTCAAGAAAACAACAAATAGCCGTGGTTGAGGATCGAACACATGACCCACCGATCCTGGATCCTTTGCTCTACCACAGAACCGCGCACTCCACAAATCAATACATATATATTAAGGTTACAGAAAGTAGTCCCTAACAACAGAATGCTGTACAACTCACTCTCTGTAGCAGTTTTTTACGTGTGTATCCAACCTCGCTCTTTACCTGTCGTCACATCATAAAATGAATTTAAGTACGATATCCAGACTTTTCTCTTACAAATGTGCCAGCAATGTCATCCACATTGTGTAATATACAAATTTAATTGTCTAAAGCTTAAAAGTTCCAAGTATTATACGCACCGGTGTACCTTTCTGAAATATACAGGTTTCGTTTACCGATAAACATAATATTATGTAGTACAACATATGAAACTGCTTTGTTTGTTTACATTTTGTTACTATTGCATTTTCTAGTAAGTACCAACATATCTTACAGTTGTTTATACGGTTTCACGCAAGTAGCTTTACACATAACATATACTTACCGCAGTGACCATTGGCAAAACCGCCACGGGGGAACTGTACACATAACACATAATTACCGCAGGGACCAATGGCAAAACCGCCACGGGGGAGCTTTACATATAACACATAAAATTACCGCAGGGACCAATGGCAAAACCGCCACAGGGGAGCTTTACACATAACACATACTTATCGCAGGGACCAATGGCAAAATCGCCACGAGGGTACACATAACACATACTTACCGCAGGGACCAATGGCAAAATCGCCACAAAATTCCCACAAGACAGTGTTAATAAATCATTCACATGCTACTTTGTTGACTATATTGGTAATATGCACAGCCATATTAAAACAGCTGTGCTGCAACATAAACTTCTACACTAATACAAAATTTAAAATAAGAACTACAGCAATACATTATTATTATCATTATTATTATTATTATTATTATTATTATTACACGTGTCATTTTATAATAATCGTTGATGTTATGTTGTTCTTATTGTTGCTGCTGCTACTGTGGTTGAGGGCATGGCTGTTGATAAGTATGCTGCGATCCTGCTTCAGCAATAGGCTGACGTACTTGTACTGCTGTACTACTGTAAAATCGTAATACTGCACAGCCGACTTTCTATTGATTCCGTTTAACTATATCTAATTAGTGCAAAGAGCTTGATTTCCCAAACAAATATAATTAGTTGGGTGCAGTGAAGACATATATTCAGAGATATTGGATGTTGCAAGATCATTCACACTTAAATTATTAAGATTTATTGAGGCTGTGTCAATTTTAAACGTGTTTGAACAAAATAACAAAGATATTATTTGAAGACCTGGGGGAAATATTTGTTTTTCAGTTTTTCCGAAACATTAACAGTGAAAAGCACAACATGTTCAGCATTTCAAAACATAAATATTAAAAATGAACTATTATTTCCTAAGTGTTATAAACAGTATTCGAATATTGCGTTAACATTCTGCTTTTCTGATGAAGCTTAAAGACACACATGGGCACTACAAATATTGTTAATATTTTCAAAGAAATGGTATTTCAGGGTTTTAATCGAATTTAGAATGATTATCTGATAATATATCAGAGAAACAAAAAAGAAAATTGCACGTTCCGTATGTGACGTCAGCAAACACTTAAATTTGTATTATTTTATAACACACAAACCGTCATCATCATCATAGGACAGGAATTACTTCGATTAAATATTCATAGTTCGGCGAGTTATATATTTTGCTATGTTTTTGGAAAGCTCTATAAGTGTACTATATGAATGACATATGTTCTCAAACTACTTAATTTTATATGTATTACAAGTTCTTGCTCAACATTTGTTATCATATCGAATGAACGCATGAAACATGAAAATGATTTCGTGCCAACACATATTGGCAAATAAACAAATAAATCCTGACGTCATAAAATTGTGAACATATTAGCCACTAATGTTCGAGCTTCGGGGTCCAAATATTGATGTCGAAGAAACGGATAGAGTTCACTCAAGTTCACCAAATATTGAGTAGATAAGAGAAGGATGATGTCCACTCAAGTTCACCAAATATTGAATTATCATAGAGAAGGATGAGTCCACTCAAGTTCACCAAATATTGAATTATCTAAGAGAAGGATGAGTCCACTCAAGTTCACCAAATATTGAGTATCTAAGAGAAGGATGAGTCCACTCAAGTTCATCAAATATTGAGTATCTAAGAGAAGGATGAGTCCTCTCAAGTTCACCAAATATTGAGTATCTAAGAGATGGATGAGGTCCACTCAAGTTCATCAAATATTGATTATCTAAGAGTTGGATGAGGTCCACTCAAGTTCACCGAATATTGAGTATCCAAGAGAAGGATAAATTCCACTAAAGTTCACCAAATATTGATATCTAAGAGATGGATAAGGTCCACTCAATTTTACCGAATATTGAGTATCTAAGAGAAGGATGAGTCCACTCAAGTTCACCAATTATTGAGTATCTAAGAGAAGGATGAGTCCACTCAAGTTCAACAAATATTGAGTATCTAACAGTTGAATGATGTCCACTCAAGTTTACCAAATATTGAGTATCTAAGAGAAGGATGAGTCCACTCAAGTTCAACAAATATTGAGTATCTAAGAGATGGATGAGGTCCACTCAATTTCACCAAATATTGAGTATCTAAGAGAAGGATGAATTCCACTAAAGTTCACCAAATATTGAGTATCTAAGAGATGGATGAGGTCCACTCAATTTTACCGAATGTTGAGTATCTAAGAGAAGGATAGGTCCACTCAAGTTCACCAAATATTGAGTATCTAAGAGAAGGATGAGGTCCACTCAAGTTTACCAAATATTGAGTATCTAAGGGAAGGATGGGTCCACTCAAGTTCACCAAATATTGAGTATCTAAGAGATGGATGAGGTCCACTCATGTTCACCAAATATTGAGTATCTAAGAGATGGATGAGTCCACTCAAGTTCACCAAATATTGAGCATCTAAGAGAAGGATGGGGTCCGTTCAAGTTCACATGGCATTACGAGAAACAAGTAGCATCCTAGTTTTAAATCGGTACAAGTGTAATAATTATATTATATGACTGATTGTTCAAGTGAGTGAGTTTGATACATTCGCATGCATCTCAGTCCAACATTTTACAACCAGAAAAACAAGAGAGAAGACCTCACTGCTCTTGGTAGTAGATACCACTGTGTGTAGCTGCCATACTCTTGGTGGGATATACCAATGTGTGTAGCTGACATACTCTTGGTAGGAGATACCACTGTGTGTAGCTGCCATACTCTTGGTAGGAGATACCACTGTGTGTAGCTGCCATACTCTTGGTAGGAGATACCACTGTGTGTAGCTGACATACTCTTGGTGGGATATACCACTGTGTGTAGCTGACATATTCTTGGAAGGATATACCACTGTGTGCAGTTGACATTTTATTAATTAAAACTCTATGTTGAGTACCATACAATACAATTAAATGTTCAACGAGAGCATCGCTAGCAGACGAAGACGCTCTTTTCGTAGATCAAGGTCAATAATGTGAATTTGTTTAAGAGCATAGTGGCCAGTTTACAGAATCAATACTTTTACTGGAACACGAAATAGATTTTAAAAAATCTAACTTGAACTCAACAAAACACTTTAATTTAAGGTTTTAGAAACTTTTGTATGGAAACCTAGGTAACTTAGTCAAACACATCGATTGTATTACATTATATGAATGTGTCTATGAAGTTTAAACCCTATAACATTAGAATTTTTTTCTAAAGCAGAGAAAATATTTGAACACCGACACTAGAGTCGTGACAATAGCTATTCGCATTTTTCATAAAGACAAGCTACAAAGCATGTAAAACAAGTGACGTAGAATACAGAGATAAAAAACTAACACAACAGCAATCAAAATATTGACTAATCATATCATTTATTATAATGGTGATAAGCATAAAGAAGGAACAGCAAGGGCAACAGCCTTGGAATGGTCAGTAGCAAAACTGTTACCTAGGTTACGTCTGGTCAACCTCACTCTTCTCCCATCGCCACATCATAAAACGATAACAAGTATATGACTCTTTCCATGGACTGCAACTGATACAGCTTTCTATTACGGTGTTCGCAGATATATTTCATTAAAACAAATATTATACAATGTTACTTGTTTCTAAGATTTGGGACAATCCCTATACTGAAATTGACACTTGATATTGGATAAACACACATTGGCCTTGTGATTAATTGTACTTGTAAATAAGTAACACTAAATTGCCTTGTTTAACGATATCGAGCAGAGAAAAAAAGATTACTGTCGTCATAGCAGCAGAACAATTATTTCCTGGCCAGACAGTCTGTCATTTATTTCAACGTTGCGCTTTTAACTTTTCCTTCCATATGGATACTTTTTCATTTTTCCATACTATTCTCGTCGAGACAATTGCGAAATTGTGAGCACCTCCGACTTTGGCCAGAAAATAGATCCTTCCGCGTTCTATTTTTAAATGTTGTATTAATAATGCCTTTTTAGCTCGTCTATTATTGGGAATAAAATGTATAATCAGTTTCTGAAATGTAATTGTTGGTATCTACTAGACCTGTGAAAAAACATTATATGTAATAATTACATTTTTACCTCTCATTTACATAAAATATGCTAATTACCTTTGAAATAATGAATGAAATCCGACAATAACATTATCAGCCATGTGCTTCTGAATCATATCATTTAGGCTTGAAACACTTTTAAATTCGGAATGTTTTTAACTATTTCATCATATGCTTTGTCCTCTAAGTTATCAATTAACAACACCATTGACTAATAACATAGTTACCATCTAATTTCTATATTTCATGTACAGAGCACTTGTTTCAGCAAGAAATTTTGGATTTTGCAAATACATACGAGGAAATAAAAAAATAAATAACTAATTGATCGGTCTTTTAAGTAGCCAATGTATGTTAAACATTGCTAAAATATGTTCAAATGGGCGTCATCAAATACTAGTATATGTAACTATATTAAGAAATACTGAAAGTTCATCACCATATCCAATACCTATAAGTATTAAAATTTTGAAACGTTTACTCTTTTGGCAACATTTCATTTGCCTTAATTTTGACAATTTGAAACGATGTTTTGCTTTAAAAATTGTTTTATTAAACATATTTTATTAAAGTTAAGCATTTTTATACTGTATTAATGGTCTGAGCACTTTGAATCATTTAGACCACTGTTAAATTCGCAAACTATTTCTTTATATGTATTGTCATATGAGTTATTCAATAAAGCTATCATTAATTCATAATCTAATTACCATATTTATTCTATATTTAGCTCATTTTATGGCTAGGGCACTGTTTCAACCAAAGCTTTTTTTGGGAGTTTGCGAACACAATTTAAGAAGTAAAAACCATGTGTTTTCAACACTACTGATGGCATTAGCTTTGCGATTTAGTGCATAATATCTGCTTTTTAATATCAAAATGGGAAAATAACGTAATATTCTAATCTAAACCAGTCAGAGTATATATTATCATTATAAATATTTATATCACAATTTTGAGTTTTCATCTGGTGATGAAAAACATAAGTCTAGTTTAATTTTGCTGAGAGACCAATCCAGACTATGGTTTCATTATCTGATGAAAACTCAAAAGTGTATTTTTAATCCTTAGTGAATATAAAACAAAAACTCTATCAATAGAATAAAATTGTAAATGTGTAATAAGACAACATTACTTACAAATGTTTGTGTAAACATTAGCTCATTAGCTGAATAAACTGAATGAACAATTATCATCAACCAATATTTAAAACTGATGAGACCATCATGAAACCAATGTGAAAAAAATCATATACAACAAGACGTTACAGGACGGTTGTGCGTTATATGTATATATATTACCACTTAAATTGTATTTACCAAAGCCAAAAACTTTATGCTGAAACAAAAGAATATAGCAAAAATGTGTTTAATGAAATAAATGATCTCATACATGATTTTACACTATCTTGCCAACAGAAGAATTCCTACCTTTAATCGCCAGCTCGCTGACTTATCTTACTTTAGCTTTATTAAAAACTTCTAACGATATAATTTTTTATTATTATGATAAATACGTCAGTTTTATTTACTATTATGAATGGCATGTCATGATGATCACCATTTAATTGACTAATCAAATGCATAAATTGTGAACTGAATACATATAGCTTTAGTACAAAACCCGCCAGAAATAACCCATATATTGCATTAATTAAGCAGAGGTCAAAATATTGTACAGTAATTTATAACCGATACAAAAGAAGGTAAAACTGTTTAGAATATAGAGTTAGATTGTTATGATACAACATTGTTAATACTAACCGTAACAGCTAACTGAAAAAAACTCCTCAGTGATACACATACTTTGAATTATAAGCACATCAGGGGATCGTTTCAAAAACGTTCTTAGTATAAAATTTGAAGTTATGAAAATGACGGGAAATTCATTTAGTGTAGTGCTTTCTTATTCAATATACGATAGTATTGGAGTTTGGGTATTGAAGGGAGTGATGAAGACTGTATACCCGAAATGCATTGTTCATCATATAACGTTTGCATGGAGCTTGTCTTCTTGTTTTTAATAAATTCACTTTTTCTGTAAACACATACGTCTTCATTATATGAAATATAAATAAAAAAACATCGAAATTTTTGGGAAAAGTAACTTCTTTGAGTTAAGTTTAATATTTATTCAACATAAACTAAATGTTTGTAAGTGTACCAATCACAGCACACGTCATTCTATCTCATTAGTAACAACGCTTATATAACGCAGAAGTTTTGCTTGCTTATAAATGATTATGATTCTAACAGGTTTTATCTGAGAATTATGAAACCTGAAGCATTCAAACTTATAAACAAATACTAGAATAAATCATGAATTTTAATCTACAATTTCTTACATTAACTGATTTACCAAAAAGCTATATTTAAGTATCAATATATATAAATCTTCTAGTATTGTCTAATAAATCAAAATTGTTGATATAATATTACTTATACTCTTGAGACCAATAACGATTCAGATAGGGTGCAATCAAATTGTTAAATGTGTTACCAGGGTTTATCTGAATCAAAATAAGATAATCTTGTAACGGCCATAAAGCATAACAAACTAAACAATAAAAGTATATAAAAGGGGCTTAATGGAACTAGATTCAATAGACAAGATGATAGAAACTTTCTTTGATTTCGGTATACATATTTCCTGAGATAAGCACATTTGGTAACGAATTCTCTGTTCATACAGGCAATGGAGACTGCTCAGTCAGACATGCGGCGTTTCTTCTCGATTTTTGGGTTTATTTTAGTGTATCCTAGTATCTTTGACACGTTCTGATTCAGGTCTGTTATACCGTTATATAAAAACAAGGAATACCCCGTCGGTTCCACAGTTCATAACACTGTAATGCGGTTTACCAAAATATGACGTAATTCAATTTCCTCTGAAGCAAATAACCAATCAGCGTGCTTGTATGTTACTACTTTGTAACGGTCCCTAGCAGGAAATCTATGAGCTATGACCATCATTGATAGTCATTTTTCATGACATTAGACTGGTTTAGTTATTAATCAGTTATTAAATGTATAGTAGACGGAACAACTATTCTGCCACTTTTGTATTTCAAATATATTCGTCAAAATATTGAGTAGCGTTATTAAATGTATAATTGGTAAAACAGATCGTAACACTGTTATCCTCTAATTATTATTTTGGTATTCAAGTCCAAATTTCAAGAAAATTTAAATTACTTTGAAACTTTAAAATACATAAAATGTCAGGTGGTTCTGTCCAGCAAATATTAAAGCAAAATCGTTGCTACAATATATTTATTTATTCTATGTTGTATGGCTTGAAGTTCTGATTGTTTATCAGATAGACACCATTGCCCATTATTTCACAGACAATTACCTTCGTCAAAATTGTTTAAAAAGATAACATACACTTAAAGTAGCCGTTTATCTTTAGGCTCTATCAATTATAAACATGTTTGTGCGTAATACCACCGATGTCTCGTCAAGATTTTGAGGAAAACAATTTGATTTACGAATACCAAAAGTAAATTGTACATATTTATTTATTGAAATTACGAAATATGTGAGCGATCAAACCTTTTCTATGATGTCAACACTATTTTTAACACCGCAGCGGTGGTCTAGTGGAATAGTAGCATACGGAAGGCCGTGGGTTCCATCCACGACCGGGTCAAACTTAAGACTTGAAAAAATGGTACTTTAGCCTTCTTCGCTTGGCACTCAGCATTTAGAGGATATTTTTTATGTCTGGTAGCCCCGGTGTCAGTATAATGTGACTGGGTAGGAAATCATACCATGTGTTTGCGGCATGATACTCCAGTGTGGCAGTGATTATAATACTGTCTCAAGTAGACACCGTCTCGATATCAATGAAAAAGTGTAGAAAGCGACGCTAAACATCATACAACAACATGCATTGAATTAACATTGCCGGTAATGTGAAAAAGAACTGTTTCTATAAATAGTACAGCTGTATCTATAAATAGTACAACTGTATCTATAAATAGTACATTATTATGCTTTATATCGTAACTTTAAATGGGTTGAAAATGCCGTTAAACACCATTCAAATATTTATATATTATTGAAATTACGGAAGTATGTGATCAGTCAGCTCTTTTCTATGTTGTTAGCACTTGTACATTGTGCCGTTGATTTACTTTTACATCTTATTAATATTGCTGGTAATGTGTTGAATTGTATGTATAAATAGTATTTCATTATGCTGTATGTTGTATTTCTGAAAGAAAGTGTATCGTCACATCTTGTAGTAAAATTACCCTGAATGTTATTGGCTGCATTTTATTCTTTAAAGGGATCATTTCATCACATATTTCTTCAGAGAAAATATGTGAAATATACCGCTTAATTGCTTACTGCCTATTTACAAAGCAAGGATTATACCCTACCGTTGTTATGTTGGTTTAATTTTGAGATGGTTATATAAATCTAGGCAAATACGACGGAATAAGTGTGGCTTATAGACGACATTGCATACTATATAATATAGATTGATGAAATTACATTCTCTGTGCAAGGAATTAGGAAATCGCTTAAGGGAATGGCACATAAATTTTAAAACCAATTGTCTTAATATATCAAGCCCAGCGTGTTGTAAGTATATCAGATATACGTTATAGATATACTTTTTTGCACTTTTGCACTGTACCTATAGTCGGTCATATATTGCTGTGTACCAACAAATAAGAAATAAACATAAATAGATTGGGTTCCATTAAAAACTAAATTGTATAATTCAACACACACAAGCAGACAAATGCATTAGGAATTTCAAACATATTGCTTCGTGATATTTGGAAATACTTTGACAGTAAGCTAATTTGTTACAGATGGTCTTATCATGTCATGTTACAGACCCTTACAAGGCATTGTTTATGTCCTAGTGAATTTGATAGCTCACAAATAATCCCTGATGAGCGACTTGATAGTTGTCTTTAGCGTATTCAGATGTCTTTCCTTTCGGTGCTATAAGAATGACTATACGTTATAAAAAATGTGATAGTTTTAAAGATTTGTTCGATTGAGAAAAGGACGGACGGACATTGGTGTTCTTGTTTTAATATAGACGGTAGGTGTTTATTGATTCAAATATGTTTATGAACAACTAATGCTATACGATATTTACAAATTTGATCGAGGTCACGTAGGCGTATAACCGAATATAGGATATAAATTATTGTTAATCTGAATTTTTGCCAATTGTTTTGGCAAATAATTTTGTCTGAGGAAACTATAGCAGTGATATGACTTATTGATTTTTGTCAGCAACGATACTAATGGATACAATGTATAGCAATGCAATTTAACGCAATGCAATACTATAAGATTTCAGTTCAATAAATACAATATAACAAAATACAATATGTAACTTTTATAATTTTACTTAGATTTAGCTTATCGATTAGAATTACTCATTTAACAATTGTTTAGATTTCACAAATAGTTTTACAATTAGCCAAAAAGAAATGAAATTGATATCTATTCGAAACGGTGGTTAACCGAATTGCAGTTACTCTTATATTCTTATGGGTACCAAATGTGCATTATGTGCTCTAGACGTGTTACTGTACTGCTACCAGAATTGAATTTATACTTAATGTTCCGCCAAATACTCAGGGCAATGCCATCAATTCTACAATGATATATTTAGATACGTTGACGATATACCTAATATATAATTCATCTTTCATTCAAATGGCAATACAGCTTTATCCAACAGAGCATCAACTCAACAAAGCGAATATCTCAAACTTTAAATCTGCCTTATCTTTTAAAAATAGGTTTATAAGTACAAAAATATAATACAAGAGAGATTGTTTTGATTTCAATGTTTTTAATTTACCCAGGTATGTTGGATTTTACTAAAGCTACAGATATATTGTTTATATTTAGAAAGATATTCATTTGGCTGAAGAAGCTCGCCTGTTAGTGTATTTTAATAAATAGAATGCACCTAAAAGTCTCTAAAATATTATAACGAACAACCTTGGTAATTTTAGCTCGCCGGGACGAATTGCCATGATCTCGGCGTCGTCGGCGTCGTCGTCTGTAAACACCCAGGTAAAACCCAGGTTTAGTTGCATGTAAGTTTTAGTGTTTGCCTCCAATCTCAATCTTTACATGGGTGGTAAGTTTTATCCCATTGGCGAGCTTTGTTGTCTTCTGACAACTCTTGTCTAAATTCTTTTACCGTAATTATCATCTCGTTGACAAATACAACACCTTTTAAGACACGTTTGCGGCATTGTTTGTATTTATCTGACGTTAATGAGAAGTAATTACAATTGCAAGCATCGTAAAATCAATCCTTGGTCATTGTCAATTGAAATCTTTATTTGCATACCATAATTGGGCGTTTGACAAAACGGATTATAATGATATGGATGATTCTACAATATGGTACGTTTGGTGGTTTACCCTTTCAACGTCTATTCTTAGAAGATTGTGCAATGACCAGAAATGATAGCAAATTTCTCATAAAGCCTTGAACAGACGAAAGTTCTGGAAAGGTGTCTACATCTCTGGCTTGTCTTGCCACTAAGTTATTATTCTCCTGTTGTTGTGTTTTAATGGTATTTCTTCTGGCTTGGCTCCATTTATTTATCTCGTTTATTGAATGTGATGACGGTTAACAGATTGAGGTAACCAGTACACTTATTACGTTTTTTCAGCTATATCATATATACAGTTTCACTTAAGCTGTTCAAAATGTAAACATTGTAATGTATCATTGGCATGTGTTTGCCACATGTTTTAAAAATATTGCAAAAGGATAAAGGCATATGTTTGCTGAAAGTTTGACAATAAAATTGAATTGATATAGAGTTCAATTGTTATTATCATGATCATTTTATTAAAATTAGTGTTTGTAACGTGTGTCCAATGGACGTAAAAACGTAAACACGATCAATACATATACTTATCATAATGATTACATTACATATATACAGAAGAAATTACAACAGAGGTCGCCACATTATAACGGCAATCAGCATAGCCCTCATCGGGCAGCTTAAAAGTCGGGGTTAAAACTCAACACGACCTCACTCTTAGCTTTGTGGTCACATCATAAAACGAGACGTTTTAAATAAAAATTACTCTGCTAACACATCTTATTATCAATTCTGCAGCATTCACATGCGTATGGTATTTAACTAAAAATGCGCAGATTTGAGTCATCTCAGGTATTGTGCCATGCATAGTAATACTGTCAGTATTGTCATAACAATGCAAACAAGGAATAATTCTAAAATGTTTGAGAGTTCTATATGGAGGTTTCAATTATTTTTATTAATCCGGATATAAAACAGTTGGCAAACAACTCAACGAAAATAGAGTTATGATTGAGATCCCAGATAAGATTACGTCGTTATGCTATAATACACTTCTCGAGAATTGATTTAGTGTACATCGCAAATGCATTCTTTGCACTCTTGGGATTTGACTGTTAGGTTCTTGGAACATAATGTGTTCAAGTTCCGTTACTCGCTTCGACTTCGATTGTATTTTGAACTTGTCTTATATTTGCTTAATTCATTTGGCAAGGTCATTACAAGGCAACACAAGTTTTGTTTTTGGTTTTATTTGTTGATTTTGTGTACATGTCGAAATACCTATTATAAATGGAAGTTATTTATCTATTAATAATCTCTAACTAGAAAATGAATACAGTTTAATATCTATTATTTCATTTATTAAAATTAAGGTTTTTCATTAGATAGTTTGCTTATCCTCTGTATTTAAAAACGGTAAGATATTACTTTCTGAAATATGTCGAATTTCATTAAAAATAGTTTATTACAGTCAACCTTTCTTAAGCAGACAGTCAAGGAAAGCAGTAAGTAAGAAGCATCTCAAGACAGGTTGTTGCTTAATACAGGTTAATTCGCTATGAAAGCATAGAAATAGGAAATAAAATGTGGCTGTTTAAGACAAGTTACTGCTTAATAGAGGTGACATCGTACAAATATTTGACTGTATTTTAATTCTGGTTAAAAACTGATAAAAAGTACTATTACAGCTATGACAAATACCAACGTGACTGGCTTTCTTAATCAAAATGTAAATGATATTGCAATGTATGTCAAGCACGTTTTGCAGCGGAAAAAAACGCTATCGAAGAGGATGGCGACAAAACAAACGGGACGTCTAGCGGGACGGCGGTATGTCTGGTTCGATCAAACATTGTAAGTAAGTATGATAAAGGAAACGTTTACAAAAACAAGTATTTCTATGGATTTCTTTCTCGATGTCTTTAATATTGTGATTGCTTCTAGAATATAAACTAATGTAGGTTTTAAACATTCATAACATAGAACATGTGTGTTGATCAAGAGACATGCCATTCAGAAGACAGAACCGCCAAGTCAACATTGATAGAAAACAATCATAAAATATCCAACACAATCACTACTAATTACTGATAACAGGGTCATCACATTGGTCAGTAGCATTTTTTTTTTATTTTAACATATCTGTGATAGCTTGAAATTGCTGTATATGTAAATATGTAAGTGAAATGTTAAACTGTAAATAAAATAAATGATTTTACTTAGGCAGATATAATCATAATTAAATTCTGGTTTGGTTGCTGGTTTGGGCCGACAAAAGCAATAAGGTTTGAATCCCTACAGGTAGCTACACGAGTGAAGCAATGACGTAAGATGTTAATACATTCAATTTATTGTTGGATATATTTGAATCATGAATAGTTTAAATCATTATATGTTTTTAATTTGAATTAGAACTTACTTAAAAATATTTAGTTTTTAAAATGGACCAACTGGTCAATCCAACTTAAATATGGAAGATACATTGTTTTGAATGATTGCCTTTTTTAACAACCCTTGTATAACTCGTGTATCATTTTCGTTCCCTGCTTTCAAACGGTACATTTATCAAGTAGGACAAACTGTATAATGATTAATAATATTCAATAATGATTTTGAAAATCACTCTCCTTTCCAAGGTGAAGGTTAAATATTTAATATGATACTGCCAATAAAAACGTACTATAACTCAGAATGAAGTTAGTTCGGTATTCCTGGTGTTTGTGTTTCGATATTTGGTCAGCTACCACCATTGAGACGAGCTCTCTGATTGGTTGAAAAAAGGTCTAGGGGTGTTCAGGGCATATATTTTTTATAGTAAGCTTAATTCTGGTTGGATGAAAATGTTAAACTAGCAAATTATCACAATAAAAAATAAGTTTATTATGTTTGTGTAAATAAAAAAATTAGAATAATGTTTCTGTGACTGATTTAATTCATTTTATCAAGGAAACTGCATGGAAAGTAAAGTTGGTAAAATGTACATTTTTCATGATGAAAGGGTTTGCGGGGGGGGGGGGGGGGGGGGGGGGGGTACCCAACTTCAGGGGGCAAAAAGTTGTAAAAAGTGGTAGCATAACATAATGTTAGACCTTCTCCAAAATCAGGTGTATACGTATATGTAGCTAGCTTTGGGTGTATATTGATGAATGAGATATATCCTCATATATATAAATTAAACATTATGTTGAAATTACACTTGTATATACAAAATTGTTACTTTTACTGTTCGCCATGAAATATGCTTGTATATGTATCCATATGGGCTTTTAGTCAAATTGATTTGAAATAAACTACTACTACATACTTATACCTCAGCATATGAATTAAAAATTTGTTAAACTAAGATCCATTTAGTTTTTTCAGTTTGTCTTTTCCATCGTTACCATGATCACCGTCAACTTTGTAAAGTCGTATATCATTAGAGAAGCATCTACTCTGGTTTATAAATCACACTCTGACAATCAATCAAGATTGTTAATTTACTCCCAACGAGGGTTAAGGAACCCATTTAAGGACGTGCGATCTTGTAATAGAATACATTAATTTGCTTTTTCTACTAATCTGGTGTCTTTTACAAAAGACATAAATCAAACGCAATTTTTGTTGCGTTTGTTAATAATATTGTTATGCGTTGCATTGCATATAAATGTGTTCGGTATCGGATTTGTTTTTAAACAAAATACATTGTCAGGAAGGAATTGCATAAAATGACTTCATAAAAACGCATCTTCTCCGCGTCAATAAATCATGACCAAAATTATCTTAAAACAACAGTGACACATAAACAATACTTATCGTTAATCTAATTATAATATTTCTTGCGTATTTAATTATAATAATAATCGTGTATTTGATAATAATATTTATCGTGTTTTGAGCTTAGTTTAATTAGTAAAAATTTAAAAAAATCTTCTTGTCAGAATCTGCTGGCTCGATTTTAAAACTATTTCAAAGAAATGTTCCTAGGAGAACCCTTCAACAAGTTTGTTCAAACCGTAGTGATTCGTCAAAAAACATGGCGACCAGAGAGTGGGGTAAGTTTACTATATTAACTATAGTAAAAACTTTAAAAAAATCTTATTATCAGAAACCACCGGATCGATTTTAAAACAATTTCGCAGAAAAGTTCCTTGGGTGACACTTTATCAAACTATTTCAAGCCGTTGTGATTTTGTTAAAAACATGACCGCCACAGTGAGGTGCTAGTTTACTATAAAGGCAGCTATAGTAAAAACTTCAAAAGCCTTATGGTCAGAATCTACTGACCTGATTTCGATGTAATTTCACTGACATTTAAAATGGTTGAACCTCTACCAAGTTTGTTCCAGCCATTGCGATTCGTTGAAAAACATAGTCACCAGGAGGGGAATCTGTTTTTTTTTATATGGATATATAGTGAAAACATTCTTTCGATATCAGATATCCGCACAAGCCAACTATTGTTATCGCACAACTCTTCTACGCATCTGTTACATCTTCAAAACAAATCAAAATTCTAACTACTCGCCGATCTCGTTTTTCTGATATTTTGAGTGTACATGTATTATATAATCTACTTAAGTTGGGTGTCTCAAAGTCACTCAGGTGAGCGATATAGGGCCATCTTGGTCCACTTGCTAATTATAATATTTATCGTGTATTTATTCATAATAATGATCGTGTATTCAATTATAATGATTATCGTGTATTTAATTATTATAATTATCGTGTATTCAATAATAATAATTATCGTATATTCAATTATGATAATAATCGTGTATTCAATTATAATAATTATCGTGTATTTAATTATAATATGTATCGTGTATTCAATTATAATAATTATCATGTATTCAATTATAATTGTTATCGTGTATTTATAATATTTATTGCGTAATTAATTAAGATATTTATCGTGTTTTCAATCATAATAAATATCGTGTATTTAATTATAATAATTATCATGTATTCAATTATAATACATATCGTGTATTTAATTATTATAATTATCGTATATTCAATTATAATAATAATCGTGTATTTAATTATAATAGTGATCGTGTATTCATTTATAATAATTATCTTGTATTTAATTATAATACTTATCGTGTATTTAATTATAATAACTATTGTTTATTCAATTACAATATTAATCTTGTATTTAATTATAATAATTATTGCGTATTTAATTATAATAATTTGTGTTCTCAATTATGATGATAATCGTGTATTTAATAATGAAAATTATTGTGTATTCAATTATAATATTAATCGTGTATTTAATTATAATAATTATTGCGTTTTTAATTATAATATTTGTCGTGTATTTAATTATACTATTCATTGCGTTTTTAATTATAATAATTATCGTGTATATAGTTATAATTATTATTAAGTATTTAATTATTTCAGGATCAAGTAATAAGAAGTTATTAACAGAACAGAACAGAACATATCTTTTATTAGGATTTGTAAAAAGAACATCATCATAATTTATACAATATACAATAAATGTAAACATATAGTCACTTAACAATAATAGTTAAATTCATTAGAGTATATAATAAAATATATAATGATTGTTAATTATAATTGAAATGAGGATACACACTATGCTTAGACAGTTAGCACTGTTTTTCTTATTTCTAATGCCTCTTTTATATCTCTTGAAATATTATACAATATGGTTTTATTATGTGAATTAAGTAACTCTAAAAATTTGAACACAAAAGGTCTTTCATAGTCATATTTCTGTTTCTGTCATATCGTCCAGTTTGTATTCTAAGAGGATTAACATATAGTCTTAATCTAGGGTAAAATAATCAAAGACTACAGGGCAAAATATCGTGATAATTATCATACTTAAACCGATGTTTGGCAAGTTAATAATTTTCGAGTACTGAACATTTGAATCTATAATCATTTAATTAGATACCGAGTTATGTTCTGTTCTGTTATTAACTGGGATAGGTGTGCCTTTTGGTGATATTGGCCCATTAAAACGATATGAGACCCAAGGGCTTTAATTTTGGGCCCATATCACCAATATGTTCACCTTTACCCCTTTCTTACATGCGCAATTAAAATAGCGTTTGTTAAATTACAAAAAAAAAATGGTTTAACATTTCATTAACATATCTTTATTTATTGATGTCGTTTACTTCATTTATTAATCTATTTATTAAGATATCTTTAATTAACTCAGATTTTTTATACATACTTATTTTACATATTCATACTAAAAGAAACTTAAATTGTTACTGTGTATTATAAAAAATGTAATAATAGCAATTACTATGATGATCTCATTATCGGGAGTAATTAACATCAGCTGTGTTTGTTTTAGTTAAGAATGATGACTGTGTACCATCTACTGATACTATCTTAAATATTCTTATATCAATAGATATGTGTAAAAAGTTATCCAGGTAGTTAATAAATAAGCGTGCACAGGTAGTTTGTAGAAATCGGTGCACTTGTCTGCAACAATATTAATTACTTCCCAGAACTGAACTGTGTGTTAAAAAAATGGTCAACGTCAATAAAAAGTTGTATTCGTGATTGTTATAAGTGAAACCAAATCCGGAAAAAAAACGATTGCACTTCGGCTATTACCGTAAATCCGAAGGTTTGTTATTAACTTTGCGCATGATTGTGGTGAGCGTGGACCAGTGGTACGATCCTCCACCGCGGCCGCTATGTGTGGTGTCCTTGCACTAGACGCTTTTTTCCGCATATGCTCAGTTATACACAGAAAGACTTCGAGCGTAGTTTCACAATCGAAGTAAAATAACTATGTTTAAACTGTCTTTGCCCATTAAGTAAAAAATGACCGGATGGCTTTGTATAAATTCACCTTCAGACCGCAAAAGTTACATGGCAGAAGCATCTAAATTTCATAGTGGTCATGCACATAAGATATACTATTGCTGAAGCAACATATCAACGTTGTGGGACAGTATCTGTCATTGCAGTTTTGCATTAAACATTACATAATACCAGGTCTAAAGTATGCACAAATAAATCCAATTTCAAGGCAACATGTAATCAAAAGAAGGCTTAGTTTGTTGTTGTACTAAGAAATATCTGATTTAATGAGTTTGGACTCAATCTATTAAGCTACCATTTAAGCGTAATTACACTTGAACAAACATTTGTTAAGTATTATCATCTTGCTAATCATGTTTTCTAATCTGAATTATTAGTCTTGACGTTTATGATAATTTATTTTAGCTCGATTGCGGAGAAAATTCAAAGCTTATATGACTATCTCTCGAGAACGCTTCCTGCGTACGAATGTTAACGTATTACACAATATACACAATACATAATTTTGCACCGTTCTGCATATAGAAGAATGCAATTCTGGTACTCCGAGAACATTACCGATGGTTCTAAAAGTGCTTTATTACATACATAGTCTTTGGTTAGTCTAACTATGCAGAAAAAGAACGTGGGGTTGACCAGAATTCATTTTCACAATTTTGACAGTTTGATGTGTCGCCACTAAGCATCTTTCAACTGTTCAAGCTTCACCAAATAGTACCAATTGTCACTCAAACTTTGCAGAACTCATGAAACAAAATACTGCCCAATCGATTTATACATCTCTTGTTTCGTGGACGCAAGCATCTTGCAACCGTCATGTAAGGGAGGTAATTCTTAAGTGAAAATGCCCTTGTAGATAAATGAGTGTATGTGTCTGTGAAGCGGTAACTATATATTGAATTGTTGTCTTGGTAATTGATTAATATAGTTAATCGTATGTCTAAATATTGTGATAATCAATAACAGCTGATGGTATAGATAATCCAATGAACCTTTTAAATACAATGCCTGATTTTGAATCATGGTAAAAGCACAAAATTCCAACTAGAATCATCTCAAGCTGTTTTTTGTTTTAGACATTGATGGGGCTCCATAATCCTTAATGACAAAAATAACAAGTAAAAATACAGAGAGACTTTTAACAGCCACCAAAATGCATTTTGGTTGATCAATTTTGGTTTATCAAGATACTCAACTTTTATTTCTGCAATGCCGTCTAAGGTTTCCACCACACTTTTCTTTAATTTGAGACTAACATACTTTACATCCATAACTTGGTTATAAAGTATTAATACTAAAAATGGTATGGCCAGTAGGAGACGTTAGATTTAAAATACATAGCCACCCAGTCAGCATCAAATACACTACAGATTAACCAAAACAAATACAATACATAATTATATACATACATACTGACAATCCTTTGTCACATCATAAAACGAGACATTGTCAACAACCCGCCAAAGATTGTTGCACTTCGATGAACTTTCTTTTCCCATTGCGCATCCTTATTAAGATTAAGTGTGTTGTACTTGATTTTAACCAGAAAAGCTTTCAATTGCATTGTTCCTGAGAGAGATTGTGATATTGGATAGAACACGTCACAAGAAACATGAGCAGCATTTGTTTTTATTTCTCAGTTTTTTCTTTCGAATGTGAGACGGTGTACATTGATACTTCTAAAGCTATTTTCTTTTCATATTTGATCTGAATAAATGTGGACTGGGGAACATAGTCGGTGCACATTGTGCATTATCGTAAAGAATAATTACAAAATCGCATGTTGTAAATGAATTATTTTTTAAGGCAGTACATTTGTCTTTGAAATTTTTATCTCAGTTGTTGATGTTTTAAAACAGTTTCGATATCTGTTCCCCATTAATCACAAAACTTGTATAAAATAAATGATGGTATGATTTGCATGGCGGTCAGTTTTATTGGTGTCGAGAGATCCCATATGGAATAGCAAAAGGCCGCCTCGTTTCCACTACCTGTTGCTTCATGAAGTTTTTTTTTTTTAAAATCATGACATTTTTGGCATTATAAACAATCGCAACTCTCGGTTATGCTGATGTTATCCAAAAGTATGGCCAAAGCTGAAAATGACCGTTTACGTGTATGCGTTCATGGGATATAAACAACTAAATAAATATGAAGGAGTCATACACGTCATAGGTGTAAAACTTCACAGTTTTAATTTGAAATTAATGTAGAAATGTATTTATTAATATTATATGATGTATCAAGGATTTATTGTCGAAGTGATTGATATATCCTCTATACATATTAAATTTTATAATATGCTCTGACATGACATTTCTCAACATCTTTGCATTCGTTTGTCTTTTCTAGATGTATAGATAGTGGAATAAAAATATATACCGCATTTTATTACAAAGAAAAAAAAATAGACCTACCGCTTCATTACACGTAGCTTGTTTACACAGCTATTCTTTAAGAAACACTATTATTCCCATCCGTAGTATATCGGTCACATTTAGGTGTAATGTTATGAACATCTGAAAAACCAACAAACAATTAATTATGGCTTATAAACAACATTGATTATCGTAAGTAAGAGATAAAATGTATTTCATGCTTTGAGCTAGAAATTAGCAAAGCACTTACGAAAATGACAGAAGCCTTGGTATTGTGTCTATGGTTTGCATTGTAGCTAGGCGCACTCGCCGTAGTCTGGTCTGTACATTTATGTCTTGGTTATTCACAAATAATTATTTTCACGTATATATATATATATATGTGTGTGTGTGTGTGTGTGTGTGTGTGTGTGTGTGTGTGTGATTGGCCTAAAATATCTGACTCAGCATGGTGTATATATTACAAAAAGATAATATATGTAATTGGCTTAAACTATCTGACTCAGCATGGTGTATATATAACACAAAGATAATATATATATTTATGTAATTGGCTTAAAATATCAGACTCAGCATGGTGTATATATTACACAAAGATAATATATATAAATATATGTAATTGGCTTAAAATATCAGACTCAGCATGGTGTATATATTACACAAAGATAATATATATATATGTGTAATTGGCTTAAAATATCAGACTCAGCATGGTGTATATATTACACAAAGATAATATATATATGTAATTGGCTTAAAATATCTGACTCAGCATGGTGTATATATTACACAAAGATGATATATATATATATTTAATTAGCTTAAAATATCTGACTCAGCATGGTGTATATATTACACAAAGATAATTAAAGACGGTTGCCATGTACTTTTTCAATTTATTTGTTATGTTTTTTATGATGTACTTGTTGTGTATTTTGTTTTATACTTTGCTATATACTTTTTTATATATTTTGTAAAGAACTTTGTTACATACATTGTTGTATACTTCGTTGTGTACAGTATTATGTACTTTGATATGTACTTTGTTATGTACTTTGTTATATATTTTGAAAATTACTTTGTTATATAATTTGTTATGTACTTTGTTATATATTTTGTTAAGAACTTTTTTATGTAATTTGTTATGTACTTTGTTGTGTACAATAGTATGTACTTTGCTTTGTACTTTGTTATGTACTTTTTTGTATATTTTGTTAAGAACTTTTTTATGTACTTTGTTATATACTTGGTTGTGTACAGTTTGCTGTACTTTGTTATGTACTTTGTTATGTACTTTTTTGTGTACAGTATTATGTATTTTGTTATGTACTTTGTTATGTACTTTGTTAAGAACTTTTTTATGTACTTTGTCATATACTTGATTATGTACTTTATTATGTACACTGTTATATACTTGGTTATTGACAGTATTATGTACTTTGTTATGTATTTTGTTTTATACTTGGTTGTGAACAGTATGATTTACTTTGTTTTGTACTTTGTTGGTATTTGGTTGAGTACAGTATTGTGTATTTTGTTATGTACTTTGTTTTATACTTCGTTGTGTACAGTATTATGTACTTAGTTATGTACTTTGTTGTAAATTTGGTTGTGTACAGTATTATGTACTTTGTTATGTACTTTATTATATACTTGGTTATGTACAGTACTATGTACCTTGTTATATACTTGGATGTGTACAGTATTTTGTACTTTGTTATGTATTGTGTAATGTACTTGGTTGTGAACAGTATTATGTACTTTGTTATATACTTTGTTATATACTTGGTTGTGTAACGTATCATGTATTATGTTATGTACTTTGTTATGTACTTTGTTATATACTTAGTTGTGTGCAGTATTATGTATTTTGTTATGTCATTTGTAATCTATTTTGTTATATACTTCTTTGTGTTCAGTATTATGTACTTTGTTATGTATTTTGTTTTATAGTTGGTTGTGTACGGTATTATGTACTTTGGTATATACTTAGTTGTGTACAGTGTTATGTACTTTGTTATGAATTTTGTTATATACTTGGTTGTGTATAGTATTATGTACTTTGCTATGTACTTTGTTATATACTTGGTTGTGTACTTTGTTATATACTTCGTTATATACTTGATTGTGTACATTATTATGTACTTTGTTATGTATTTTGTTTTATACTTGGTTGTCAACAGTGTTATGTATTTTGTTATGTACTTGTTACGTACTTTATTATATACTTTGTTGTGTACAGTATTATGTATTTTTTTATGTACTTGTAATGTACTTTGATATGAACATTGTTGTGTACAGTATTATGTACTTTGTTATATACTTTGTTATATACTTGGTTGTGTACAGTATTATGTATTTTGTTATGTACTTTGTTCACTTTGTTATAGACTTCGTTTTGTACATTATCATGTACTTTGTTTTGATATCAGCTATATATTTGGTTGTGTACAGTATTTTGTATTTTGTTTATTTACTTTGTTATTTACTTTATAATGTACTTGGTTGTGTACAGTATTATGTATTTTGTTATGTATTTTCTTATATATTTGGTTAAGAACTTTGTTATGTACTTTGTTATATACTTGGTTCTGTACAGTATTATGTACTATTTGTATGTACTTTGTTATATATTTTGTCAAGAACTTTGTTATATACTTTGTTATATACTTTGCTATGTACAGTAGTATGTACTTAGTTATGTGCATTGTTATGTACTTTTTTATATATTTTGTTAAGAACTTTCTTATGTACTTTGTTATATACTTGGTTGTGTACAGTATGATGTACTTTGTTATGTACTTTGTTATGTACTTTTTTGTGTACGGTATTATTAATTTTGTTATGTATTTTGTTTTTATACTTGGTTGTGAACAGTATGATTTACTTTGTTATGTACTTTGCTGTTATTTTGTTGAGTACAGTATTGTGTATTTTGTTATGTACTTTGTTATATACTTCGTTGTGTACATTATTATGTACTTAGTTATGTATTTTGTTGTATATTTGGTCGTGTACAGTTTAATTTACTTTGTTAAGTACTTTGTTATTTGGTTGTGTACAGCACTATTTACTTTGTTATGTATTTTGGAATATACTTGGTTGAGTACAGGATTATATACTTTGTTATTTATTTTGTAATATACTTGGTTGTGTACAGTATTATGTATTTTGTTATGTACTTTGTTATATATTCGTTGTGTACAGTATGATGGACTTTGTTATGTACTTGGTTGTGTACAGTATTATGTTCGTTGTTATGTATATTGTTATGTACTTTGTTATAGACTTCATTTTGTACAGTATTATGTACTTTGTTATGATCTTTGCTTTATATTTGGTTGTGTACAGTATTATGTATTTTGTTATGTACTTTATTATGTACTTTATAATAAACTTGGTTGAATTCAGTATTATGTATTTTGTTATGTTTTTTCTTATATATTTTGTTAAGAACTTTGTTATGTACTTTGTTATATACTTGGTTGTGAACAGTATTATGTACTATTTTTATGTACTTTGTTATACTTGGTTGTGTACATTATAATGTACTTTGTTATGTATTTGTTTATGTACTTTGTTATGTAATATTTTTTGGCATGTGCTTTGTTATGTAATTTGTTATATACTTTGTTGTGTACAGTATTATGTACTTTGTTATGTATTTTGTTATATACTTGGTTATGGACTGTTTTATAACTTTGTTTTTTGTTATTATCTTTGTTATGTACTTTATCACGTACTTTGTTACGTATTTTGTTATGCTCTTTGTTATGTACTTTGTTATGTACTTTGTTAAGTATTTTGTTATATACATTGTTATGTACTGTGTTACGTATTTTATTTTGTATTTGATTATACACTTTGTTATGTACGTTTATTATGTACTTTCTTTGTTTTTGCAATTTGTAATATACTTGGTTGTGTAATGTGCTATGAACTCTGTATTCTGTTATGTATTCTGTTAAGTATTTTGTTATATATTTTGTGATGTATTTTGTTACGTACTTTGGTATGTATTTCGTTATGTACTTTATTATTAGGTGTGAGCTAAGATACTGGCGAAAATAACTCGCTTCAGTATTGTTTCAAAATATGGTATCTTGATAAGAAAATACTCTTGAAGTTCTATGATTTAAATATATGGTAAGGTGTCTATTTTGTCCAAGTATGAAGCGTTCTTCAAGAGAGGTTCCCTTCACAGGACACATCCTCAACAACAACACAAACAATATCTATAAGTATGATAATTATCCATCTTCCATGGCCTTGTGGTTAAGGTGTAGGCCTTGCCTCGGAAGCGGGAGATCAAATGTTCGAATCGCGGTGGAAGCACTTGTTTTTTTTTCTGAGGCGGCCGGTTGCTAACCCAGCAGCTAATTTAATTGAGGGGAACCGAATGTCTAACAGCCTTGCGCCTGGCGAGGATAGATTTCGAAAAGTAACTGTGTACAACATAAAGGCGTCTCATACGCCAATTGCAGCTGACCTTTTCAATAAAGGTGACAATAAAATAGCCAAACACGTTACTTTTTACTTTACATTTATAATAAACACAACAGAAACACACTTTGAGAAGTAGCAAGATGAGTCACCGCTTTGCAACAACAATAAAATAATTATAACAAAAGCAACAGAAACACACTTTGTGAAGTGGCAACATGACTCACCACCTTGCAACGACAATACAATAATTATAACAAAGACAACAGAAACACACTTTGTGAAGTGGCAACATGACTCACTGTCTTGCAACGACAATACAATAATTATAACAAAGACAACAGAAACACACTTTGTCAAGTGGCAAGATGAGTCACCGCCTTGCAACGACAATACAATAATTATAACAAAGACAACCGAAACACGCTTTGAGAAGTGGCAAGATGAGACACCGTCTTGCAACGACAATACAATAATTATAACAAAGACAACAGAAACATATTTTGGCAACATAAGTCACCACCTTGCAACGACAATACAATAATTATAACAAAGACAACAGAAACACACTTTGAGAAGTGGCAACATGAGTCATCACCTTGCAACGACAATACAATAATTATAACAAATACAACAGAAACACACTTTGTGAAGTGGCAAGATGAGTCACTGCCTTGCAACGACAATACCATAATTATAACAAAGACAACAGAAACACGCTTTGTGAAGTGGCAAGATGAGTCACCGCCTTGCAACGACAATACAATAATTATCACAAAGACAACAGAAACACACTTTGTGAAGTGGCAACATGAGTCACCGTCTTGCAACGACAATACAATAATTATAACAAAGACAACAGAAACACACTTTGTGAAGTGGCAAGATAAGTCACCGCCTTGCAACGACAATGCAATAGTTATAATAAAGACAACAGAAACACACTTTGTGAAGTGGTAACATGAGTCACCGTCTTGCAACGACAATACAATAATTATAACAAAGACAACAGAAACACACTTTGTGAAGTGGCAACATGAGTCACCGTCTTGCAACGACAATACAATAATTATAACAAAGACAACAGAAACACACTTTGTGAAGTGGCAACATGAGTCACCGCCTTGCAACGACAATACAATAATTATAACAAAGACAACAGAAACACACTTTGTGAAGTGGCAAGATGCGTCACCGTCTTGCAACGACAATGCAATAGTTATAACAAAGACAACAGAAACACACTTTGTGAAGTTGCAAGATTAGTCACCGCCTTGCAACGACAATACCATAATTATAACAAAGACAACAGAAACACATTTTGTGAAGTGGTAAGATGAGTCACCGCCTTGCAACGACAATACCATAATTATAACAAAGACAACAGAAACACACTTTGTGAAGTTGCAAGATTAGTCACCGCCTTGCAACGACAATGCAATAGTTATAACAAAGACAACAGAAACACACTTTGTGAAGTTGCAAGATACGTCACCGCCTTGCAACGACAATACCATAATTATAACAAAGACAACAGAAACACACTTTGTGAAGTGGCAACATGAGTCACCGCCTTGCAACGACAATACCATAATTATAACAAAGACAACAGAAACACACTTTGAGAAGTAGCAAGATGAGTCACCGTCTTGCAAAGACAATACAATAATTATAACAAAGACAACAGAAACACACTTTGTGAAGTGGCAAGATAAGTCACCGCCTTGCAACGACAATGCAATAGTTATAACAAAGACAACAGAAACACACTTTGAGAAGTGGCAAGATGAGTCACCGTCTTGCAAAGACAATACAATAATTATAACAAAGACAACAGAAACACACTTTGTGAAGTGGCAAGATAAGTCACCGCCTTGCAACGACAATGCAATAGTTATAACAAAGACAACAGAAACACACTTTGTGAAGTTGCAACATGAGTCACCGTCTTGCAACGACAATACAATAATTATAACAAAGACAACAGAAACACACTTTGTGAAGTGGCAACATGAGTCACCGTCTTGCAACGACAATACAATAATTATAACAAAGACAACAGAAGCACACTTTGTGAAGTGGCAAGATAAGTCACCGCCTTGCAACGACAATGCAATAGTTATAACAAAGACAACAGAAGCACACTTTGTGAAGTGGCAACATGAGTCACCGTCTTGCAACGACAATACAATAATTATAACAAAGACAACAGAAACACACTTTGTGAAGTGGCAACATGAGTCACCGTCTTGCAACGACAATACAATAATTATAACAAAGACAACAGAAACACACTTTGTGAAGTGGCAAGATGAGTCACCGCCTTGCAACAACAATACAATAATTATAACAAAGACAACAGAAACACACTTTGTGAAGTGGCAAGATGCGTCACCGTCTTGCAACGACAATGCAATAGTTATAACAAAGACAACAGAAACACACTTTGTGAAGTTGCAAGATTAGTCACCGCCTTGCAACGACAATACCATAATTATAACAAAGACAACAGAAACACACTTTGTGAAGTGGCAAGATGAGTCACCGCCTTGCAACGACAATACCATAATTATAACAAAGACAACAGAAACACACTTTGTGAAGTTGCAAGATTAGTCACCGCCTTGCAACGACAATGCAATAGATATAACAAAGACAACAGAAACACACTTTGTGAAGTGGCAAGATGAGTCACCGTCTTGCAAAGACAATACAATAATTATAACAAAGACAACCGAATCACACTTTGAGCAGTGGCAAGATTAGTCACCGTCTTGCAACGACAATACAATAATTATAACAAAGACAATAGAAACACACTTTGGCAACATAAGTCACCACCTTGCAACGACAATACAATAATTATAACAAAGACAACAGAAACACACTTTGTGAAGTGGCAAGATGAAACACCGCCTTGCAACGACAATACAATAACTATAACAAAGACAACAGAAACACACTTTGTGAAGTGGCAAGATTAGTCACCGCCTTGCAACGACAATACAATAATTATAACAAAGACAACAGAAACACACTTTGTGAAGTGGCAAGATGAGTCACCGCCTTGCAACGATAATACAATAATTATAACAAAGACAACAGAAACACACTTTGGCAACATGACTCACCACCTTGCAACGACAATAAGATAATTATAACAAAGACAACAGAAACACACTTTTGAAGTGGCAACATGAGTCACCGTCTTGCAACGACAATACAATAATTATAACAAAGACAACAGAAACACACTTTGAGAAGTGGCAAAATGAGTCACTGCCTTGCAACGACATTACAAAAATTATAACAAAGTCAACAGAAACACACTTTGGCAACATGAGTTACTGCCTTGCAACGACAATACAATAATTATAACAAAGAAAACAGAAATACACTTTGGCAACATGAGTCACTGCCTTGCAACGACAATACAATAACAATGAGAGTAGCAAAACAAATGCTAGGATGCATTGGCCTGGTTTATGGTAGCACCCAACCTCGCTCTTCTCTGTTCATTAAATCATAGGACGAGATGGGACAGCATCCACATATGTATGTTGTAAAATATAGATATACTGAGGCATACATATATATTAAGTGATGGTGAATGCATATTACTTGAAGAACATATAGAATGATAAAGCTGAAACAGAAAGAAATAACGATGCCACAATGTATAGTCAATATCCTATGCGTCCGTCGGTCTTTGTGAGAAACTCGTCATCATTGTGAGCCAAGTTATTTCGGTCTTTACTCAACTAAAGAAGAGAGTGCGATGGTCGCCTGTAAAAGGATCAACCACCAAACATGCAATAAGTTCTTAAATAATTGGAGCATATCCCATGCTGACAAACTATTGATATGTTTAGCACAATAACGACAAACTATTAATATGTTCAGATAAACTCGTACGTGTACACATCTCGTTTGATTTGTTCATAGATAGAACCAGCAAAGTGTTGGCAAAATGACAATGGTGGGGATCCAACAAACGACTCGCGATATTGGATCCGAATTTCAACAGAAGACCACGCGCCCCATCTACCCATGAGCTCCATGTGTGTTGAGAACAGGAACTCGTTTTAGTTTACGTATATCTGTATTGACATATATTACAGTTCAGTTCCAGTAGAATGAATAGTTCTCTTATTAAGCATATTGCATCATGAAGTGTAAATACAAGCTAAGTTACACTTATTACCTTAATATAAATCAAACTCAAAGGGGTCGATATGATCTGTTGAGACTTTTATCGTATTCAGTTAAAACTTAAATATGTCTGATATCGATTCAATGAGTGCAAAAACGTTTTCAATTAAATAAGTAAAGTATCATATCAATCAAATTGATCGTGTTATGTTTCACTAATTAAGCACTGAGATAAAACTTGGGAAATTTCAATCGTAGATTAGGAAACTTGCCAAGGCTTTGATGTGCAATCATCGTATAGTACACGCAATATTTGATACAGGTGTTAAACATTCTAAGTACTTTTATAAAGAACTGCCTTCACTTTCATCATAATTTTATAATTATACCCGTGACGTCACTCGTACTTCATTCCCGCTGTATGTAATTGACCTGTAGCGGGCTGTCAATCAAATGAGTCGATAATCCAACGAGGAATCGATATTGTTTCCAGGGCCGTCATTTCCCTTAGACAAGCTAACGGTATACAGGTAAACACTACACCATATTACATTGTAATTACTTGGAAAAACAACGCCACTTGGCCAGTGGAGGGGGGCGGGGGATAGTCGCTCTTGCGTCAAGTCAATTGTGACGGTGTCGTTCTTTTCGCAAGATCGGTTATATGTATCTTTGACATATATTACGATAGGTTGATGTCATAAATATCGCATATAAAAATAAATTCAACACAAAGTTATTCTCTTAAACACATGTTCTTTTGTCCTATTAATCGACTTAAACCGACCATTTATTAGTTTATACTAATTTATTTTAGCTCTATTGCGAAAAAAGCTCAGAGTTTACATGCACCGTTCTCTAGTTTACATGTACCGTTCTTTAGTTTACATGCATCGTTCTCTAGTTTATATGCCCTTTCTCGAGTTTACATGCACTGTTCTAGTTTACATGCACCTTCTCGAGTTTACATGCACCGTTATCTAGTTTACATGCACCTTCTCGAGTTTACATGCACCGTTCTCTAGTTTACATGCACCGTTCTCGAGTTTACATGCACCGTTCTCTAGTTTACATGCATGCACCGTTCTCTAGTTTACATGCACCGTTCTCGAGTTTACATGCACCGTTCTCTTGTTCACATGCACCGTTCTCTAGTTTACATTCATCGTTCTCTAGTTTATATGCACCGTTCTCTAGTTTACATGCACCGTTCTCTAGTTTACATGCACAGTTCTCTTGTTTACATTCATCGTTCTCTAGTTTACATGCACTGTTCTCTAGTTCGCCTCCTGGGTAGAACCTTTACTTAGTGTTGCTTTTTGAGAGACTCCGAGCTTGGAATCGAACTCGCAACCTTTGGCGCGAGTGGCTAAATGGTTTGCCGCTCCACACTCAACTATATATATGATAAATGGGGCAAGTTGGCATATGGGGAAGGTGGATGCAGTAATTATGTATTTGTTATAATTGGTGAACTTGTTGGATATTCATGGCAAAATTTTGTTCATGAAGGAGAAATTGACCTTGTTAAGCGTCATTTAAAACAACATATTACAGCCGTCCTTCCGCCCGTGATGTGTAAACTGTCTTCCATAGAGTCAGTGGCATTTATCAGTCCGCGGACTATTTTTGGAGAGAAGTCATTAAAATTACCCAGACCTTACTGTTTACGTTGATATTATCATTTTGGTTTGATAATATGATACATTTGATATGGTACAAACGTATCGCAATACTATCAATTCGTTGTACAGAAATCACTTATCATGCTGTAATATTTGAAATAAATTAAATGAGAGTATTGTATTTCTTTTCTGCGCAAGTGATGAGCAAGTTCCATACAATAAATCAAAATTTAATTACATCAAATGACAAAAGGCAAAATACAATGAATAATGGAATAATGTCTACAATACTATAAAATCATTGTGTTTTGTGTAATGAATTGTGTGATTTATTACACAAAACTTGCTCATTGCGCAGACAGAAAAAAAGAAAAACTAGATACTGTTTGAAAATGTGTATGATAAATGAATACAGCTGTAAGGCATATATTTCAACAAAATTCATTGAAATTAATAGTGTTTATGAAATAACTAAAATTAGTATTATGTAAGTGGAAGGGGGTCTGTATATTTGAGTTAGATTGGGACGAGTCGATTACAAAAAATGCAAAAAAGCAAAAAATAAAAAAAACTCCAATTAAATTTTATTTTAAAACACTAGTCGGTAAATATAGCCTGTTGTTTGTGTTCTGTTCGACAATCACCAACAACGCTATCCGACAATTATACGCCAATTTTCAGAAATACATAAATAATTGACCTATTGCACACAAGTTTTGGATGCATGCGATCAGAGATTCACAGATTCGACATAAAAAAAAGTAACCAAAAACAGAGACGTCGTCATTATTAAATATCATTGCAATTTATCATTTTCTACCGTTGAAAATACGTCAAATTTAAACATCGTGTATACTTTTGATTGCATTTGTTCAGCTTAATTGTTATAATTTATAAGCGGTGTGCTATATTCCAGTAACGCACCCAGACTGTGAGTTATACTCCGGAGACGCAATAGTTTATTTGTAGAATAAGTGTAGAAAAGACAGGTAGCAGTAGAGCAGACATCATAAATTGATTAAAATTATTTAGTGAGGGGTCACAAGAAAATATTATAAGGGTTTGAATATTGCGGTTTTGGTGCAAATTGTACCGATTTTGAAATCATTTGTTTGTGCTTATATTAAGACAATGTCCGCTTTTGTGTTATTCCGAGAAGAAATGGCGCTGCTTCTTCCTGATTTGTCATTGTTTGCTTTATGATTGTCAAATTCCATCATAGTAGCATTCCGGCGTTTGTTTAGATTTTGATTCAATGGCTCGACATTGATTTATTCAACTAGTCAGACGGTCACGTTGATTTTCAGACCTGCATTAAAAACACAAACTATAGATAAATAAAGGACCTCTTATCAATATAAAGAAGCATTCTTGGAAAATCTGATTTAATTCGGTGCTAATGTGTCAGAGCAGATGACGGAACCAACGCTCGACGTAAAACCAGGCGTCCAGGCGAGCTAAAACATTTTAACTACCAGAAAAAAAGTTCCCTGAAATATTTGTTTGTACCAAACAACCCGATAGTTCCTGCAAATCAGGAAAATATTTAACAAAGCACGTATAAGACATTGATGAGAAATAAATTGCCGTATAAATTGCACGAAGGCCTGATAACAAAAAATATTGAGAATAAAAAAACGAATGCTAAGAAACAGATGATAAAGAATCAAATCACCACAGAGCATCTTTTGTAGATAAGGTAAATAAACTATCATCACTATTTGATATCAAGCCAATAACAGTATAAAAGTGTCCTATATGCAAGTATTCCTTTCTCATAGAAAGTGTTTTTGTTTTACAACCCAGGTGGTTACGGTAAAAAATATGATAACAGTTGATTTCTGTAGACAGGTAGGAATGGTCATTGATATTGATTAAGTTGCACGTTATCCTTTACTAATAAGTACAGATTTGTAAACTTTACTTATAAATGGGTAAACTTTACTTATAAGTACAGATTTGTAAACTTTACTTATAAATGTGTAAACTTTACTAATCAGTACAGATGTGTAAACTTTACTAATAAATGGATAAACTTTACTTATAAGTACAGATGTGTAAACTTTACTAATACGTACAGATGTGTAAACTTTACTAATAAATGGGTAAACTTTACTTATAAGTACAGATGTGTAAACTTTACTTATACGTACAGATGTGTAAACTTTACTAATACATACAGATGTGTAAACTTTACTAATAAATATGTAAACTTTGCTAATAACTACAGATGTGTAAACTTTAATAATAAGTACAGATGTGTTAACTTTAATTGTGTATGGTCATTAAACATGTTCAAATAATCATTCAGAGAAATTGAGACTTTTTGAGTTGACTAAATTCTCAGCTTCAGCCTGGTGAAACATTGTTGTTAAAGTGCCAACCAATGTTTGTGGGCGATGGCAAGAATATGACCAGTAGTTCACACATGTCACGTATCCTGTTAGAGAGATATTTTATCATGATTATAGTAAGACCAAACAACATTGTGTATACAATATATACACAACAAGCATGTTAACGTAAATGTATGTGAGAAATGCAAATACTGCGGTATTAAGCCAAAGCTAAACAGTGTGTTAAAGCAATCGGTAATTATGTAACTGTTCTCAGATATAAAATACTACTTGGAACATTATAACGTGAAATAAAGACACGTTAACTGCTGGTACCGATGATATAAATGACAACTTATTTACGGTTCCAGATGATCATATTGTAGAAGTATAAGTGGAATTTGATGTACGCTAACGTTAACACTGTTCTAGAAAATTAATAAAGACTGTTATTTAATGGCGAGGAATGTTGACCTAAAATATGTGTTTGTACTAAGTCTAGCTAGTCTTTTATACCCGGTAACAAGGTTTTGCATTTATATGTAAGACACTATTGTTTAGAAATCGCTTTGTACTACTCGATGGAGGTTTTGCGTAATATAGTGTTATCACGATTTATAATTTATAAAATTGATATGAATGTTTTGTTGTTGTTGTTGTTGTTGTTGTTGTTGTTGTTGTTGTTGTTGTTGTTGTTGTATGGTGAATTGCTGTGCTTTCAACAATTTTTCTGTGATAGCGCGACGGTATCTTATTGAGACAATATTCTGAGCGCAGCCACACTGGAGTACCATGCTGCGGGTACATGGTATGATACTCCATGCAGTCATATTAAACTGACACCAGGCCTATCAGACTTAGAACTATCATCTTAATTGTGAGCAACACGCGAATAAGCTTCTAGTATATTTTTCAAGTCTTTGGTATGACCCGGCTGGGAAAATATCCGGTCTTCCGTATGTAAGGCGGGCGCTCTACCAGTAAACAACGCTGCGGTATATATTGTTTTCATATGTTAGTGTAACTTATCAAAGCATGTTTAATGAACAACAGTTTTGCGTTAAATGTTTGATAGATAATGCAAGTCCTTATTGTATAGGAATGTATTTAATTTCGTTTATTATGAAAAGCAAATATAGTGTATAGGGTGTGGGTCACTCACTGCAGCGAGTGTTGGTCATTTGATGACCTATCTCAAAACGACAGCCTTTACAATTGATCTTCCCCATGAAACAGACGCTAGAACGATTCACAAAAGCTACAAATGGCAAAGGGAACATTATATGTAAAAGGTATATGATATCAACGTTTATAAACGCTTGCGCCCGGTGTTAGAATAGAAGGAAATAATATAACATATTTCTTTCAGGTCTTAATCAACAAAATAAAGTAATGGTAATTCTTACATTAACTTAATTTGACATAAATGCACATATCTATTCCGCTCTCTGCAATTTTGCTTAGATAAGTGCGGGCTAAACTATTTCTTACATTATGTTTTGGCCGATGAACAAACGTGTATTCTTACTGAACGTACACTCATCGTCAACACTAATAAACGAATAAGTGTTGTAGACTTCTTTATAACATAAATTAGCACCTATGCTTGCATAGAAATTGAATGACAGCGACTGTCGGTGGGTGCACCATAGTCTTATTCTGGGTCACATAAATATATCAGCCTCCAGATACTGTTGCAGTTTGACTCCAGTATTTTAATTTCTTATAGCAATTGTACTCATATGTTTAAAACGTATAGACATTTGAATAAAAAAAAACATGACGAGTGTTCTAAACTGACAAATATTCATTACGATATCATAAAAATAGACTATAAAACTATTTAAAAATCTATCGCGGTTACATTCTAAACAAGTTTTTTTTAAATCTGATATTATCTGAGCTCAATATGTGGTTTGACATAAAGTATCAGGCATTGATCTTGTGAAACTATGTCAGGGTATGTTGTAAGAGAATGTATGCTTTAGAAGTAATATTACGTTTCACAATCTTTTTTATGACAATTAGAAGTCTTTAGTGATGCCATGCTTGCTAATAAAAACGGAATTTCCATAACCTTTATTACCATCTTTTTCTCATTTAATATCGCTTGCAGAACAGTAATGTCTGTTCATGGCATGCATTGTATTCCTGTGCAATGCTATGTTGGACCGCACGAGTCAAACATAATTAAATGTGCTGATCGTGGCTCGATCTGGAGAATTAGTCATATGTTACAATGTGTATATTTTATCAGTATTCTTGATTAACTTGTTACGCTATTTTATAAGTATATGTATCTGATATGTCATATCCACAAGTGGATTCAGAGACTCGTTCCCGGAACAAATTGAGCGGAATGTTGATTAAACCTAAAACTATATAACGTATAAAAAATATGAAGGTGTTACTCAAGCCTTTCTACCGTCTTTATACTGAAACTTTAGGTCTTTGTCGGAAATCAAATTGTTGTTAAGTGCTATCTATTTCTTCCCGTTGACTAGTTTCGGCTAAAGATAGATTCACTGTCAATCTCTGCAGATGGGTAGGAATCCTCCGAATGGGTATTATGCTCATTTTATCTTTTATTGTCTTGTTCATTATTGTGGTTAAATTACCAACCCCTGTGTGGTTCCAGGGAGCTATTTGAGTGATGGCAAGAATAGGATCACTGTGGCTCATGCATGTCGTAAGAAGTGGCAATTTAAGTAATACGGTAGAATTTTCTTAAACTCTACAATTCTGCAGGTATCAAGGCTCATTCTGCATATTCATTTGTTGATGGGTTTTTATATCTGTATTTTAATTTCTTGGATTTTTTACATGTAGAGTGAACCTGGACTCTTTCTTCCCGTTGGCGTCGAATAACCTATAATGTCTTGGTACGCCGTAAAACCGCATTTATTCATTTATTCATTCTTCCCGTTGATTTGCATCGAATAGCTCATAGTATTGCAGAACAAACCTAGACAATGTAAACACAAGGAGACAACGACAGGTTAAGGTATCGACAGACAGTGATACCAATATTTAATTTGTATTACACTAATTTGTTGTAGTTTACCACTAGTCACGGACAATTCCATTTTGCCCAGCATTTTTTTAATAATATATCAATAATTGAACTTTCTACTACGTCATATAAAATCAATGGAAAGTTAGCAGTACATCAGTGCAATACTAGTACATGTATTATAAATAGATGTTGCCATTGATACTAATTCCACTGCAATAATTGTTGTATCTTTTGTAGTTATTGTTGTTACTGTTGTCTACTTTTGTACCTTCCCATTGATCATATCAACTAGATCTTTATCTATATATCTGATTCGAATATTTGAATAAATACTTTGGAGCAACATATTTATAATGCTAGTAGTATTTTTCTTAGTAAGTCTTGCTGCTCGGAACAATAGGGGATCATCAAGCACGTATCCGTATAACAGTACTTGTTTCTTTTGGTTATATATGTATGTATATACATTTATGTATTGTAAATTTGCATTGAACATTATGTACACGTGAATTCTGTCGCATTTCTTAGCGAACAGTATTTCAGGGGAAACTTTTATTAACACTTTACATGCGATTGGTCAAACCAGTAAACTGTGTTTGGGCTCACCGGTGACGGTTTTACTATTGACTTGTCTAAGGTGCTGATCGCTGTTACTTTTTGTTTATGTATTGATTGTACTCCGCAGCATATTCTCATTATATTTATAAAATGACCTGACGTGGGCTGTCAATCAGCCAAATCGATCCTCCAATCAGCGATCGATATTGGTTGCTACGACAATATATTGGTTTCCTATGAACAAACACTGTAAACGTAAACGTTACATTGTAGTTACTTGGACAAACACTGTAAACGTAAACGTTACATTGTAGTTACTTGGACAAATAATGCCACGTGGCCAGCAGGCGGAACGATAGTTTTTTCAGCGTTTGGTCAATTATGAAAAAAGTAAAGTGTTTGTGTATTTTAGTATCGCTACTATTGAAAGGGCTAGCCACAATGGGCTAATGAGACACATTTATGTTGTACACATTCGTCTGCTGCTGGGCATATATTTGTATTAAGAGTATAAAAATATATACGTTTCTGTTCTATTGATCTATCTAATTTTAGTATAATTTTCAATTTTATTTCATTTCCCATTTCATGTATTTATAATATTTAGGTGGTCTTATTAACGTTTTCCATTATGGATCCCACGAGCTGTACAATAATTCCGATAACCTTTTCATGTTCCTATTTCATATTTCGACAATTCAACTTGCGAGTTGCTTTACACTTATTCTGATGACCTTTTCATATTAATCACGCCCATGAACACTTAACATTCTTTATTTATACACCATCACTTAGCTTCGCTCATTTCTTTTCTGTTTATCTCAACACTTGGTTATAACTACTACACAGGGGAAATCAATTAAAATCTGAATCTTTTTTATTTGCAGGCAATTACATAGAAATCCAATTTTCGTTTACTTGTCTCGCCCTAATGTACTTCTAAATTACATTCTAAACATAACATTTTATGTCATAAAATTTGATAAAAAAAATAACATTAAATTTATTTTTGTAATAAATTAAGACCACATTTGATAATCGACAATTTTTTTGTGATGCCTATGGCAGTAGGACATTTATTATGTATAGCAGCATTTCGCGACAATTAAAATGACGGTCGTTGAATTAAACTTTCACCATTGTTTTGTATTACATTATATCAAGGTCCGCGAAGAGAATGTGCACAGTTTCTCAATATAAACAATTTAAAACAAGATAGGTGAAACTATAAAACATGAATACTATTTCAGACTTTAATTCGCAAATAGATTTATATTATGAAAGAAACAGAGCTCCGTTTATCTTATTGCAATGCTGAGAATAAGATTTACTGGTTAAACTCTATTACTGGGGCACATTAACGGAATAAAAAGCGACATATTCATCAGCCTACGTGAGTTAATGAGAATTAAAATACGTTAAACAGTAAGAATGCTATCAAATATAAATGGTTTCAGTGGCAATTGCAATGGCTTATATGGGTATGTCATGTAGATTTTAAGTAATTTGTTACATTTCTATTACGACATTGCGGCGTGATATTTGTACACGATTTAGTTTATTTTGCACTATATATATTTGATACAGGTATGTTTTAGTGCTCAATTTAAAAGATAAATATTTAATGCTGTTACATGGTGTACAGATATTGTGTAATATATCATATTTTACTACAACACGGTAAAATGTTATAATTTTTTATCTATAACTTTTGTTAACGCTATATAGTGCATACATATATCAATGTTTTAGTTCTTAATTTGAAGATAAATACTTAATGCTGTTACATAATGTACAGATATGCTGTAATATATTAGATTTCTACTACAGCACTGTAACATGTTATATTTATAACGTTTGGTTTATATTTCGCTTAATATTGTACATATATGTTTTAGTGCTTAATTTGAAGATAAATACTTAATGCTGTTACATGATGTATAGATATTTATGTAATATATTAGATTATTTATAACAGCACTGTAGCATGTTATATCTATAACTTTTAGTTTACTTCACACTATATAATGTACATATATATGTTTTATTGCTTAATCTAAAGATAAATACTTAATGCTGTTACATGATGTACACATATTATGGGATATATTAGATTTCTACTACAGCACTGTTTTTTTTTATTATCATTCGAATTTCTCTATTTATAATACATTTTCTTCAATATTCTTACGACAACAATAGTTTTAACTGCACAGAAACTGACCAGAGAAAAGTTAGCTCTTATTATGACATTCACCGACAAACACGTAGAATGTTGTTAAGATGGGCATAACGCAACTTTAAATAAGTTACAAATACAACAACAGCAATATAAATACATAATTATTAGAACTCAAACTCAATTCTGTAAGTTAACGCTCATTTATCTCCAAAAACCCACTGTTTCTTCATACAAGAAGTAACTCTTTCAATGTCATTTACTGCCATTTAACCGCCAATATACCATTTTCAATTAAACAATTAATTCAAAATCTAATTTGCCTGGAAATATATATTTGGTTTAAACATGTTTTATTCGTTAAAATCAAAACAATTTAAGTATACATATGGATTAAAACGGAAGATACAATCTTTTTAAGGTCTTCTCGATAAATATATATTTTGAGATAAAGTTGAAAAGTGTGCCTGCATAAATAGTTGCAAGAAATATGGTAAGACACTTTTCAACATTCCTATCGTTAACAGTAATTTGTTCCAGTCTATTAAAGAGTGTAATAAGTTGCAGCATTGGGGGTTTATGCTATAAAGTTTTAAAAAACTTGCAAACCAATGCTATATATATATATTGCCACACAGCCTCGCTTTGTCTTGTCTACTTTCCATAAATACGTGATGATTAACATTACATTCAATATTAAAATTACATTTATGGCATGTTCTTGTAAATGTGTCATAAAATAAGAGACAAAGTAAACCATGGCACATTGACATTGTTAGAAATTAGACAAAGATGCCACTATACGTGGCAAAGACAAGACATTGTTCTTAACAACTTAAACGTCTCTGAGTAGTCCATCTAAAACCATGGTAATTGTGTTTTGATTTAAATGGAATGCATTGGTTGTAAGCTTGACAATGTGCTTTCCGACACTTTTAGACGGAAACTGCAACGTCAAAATCAATTTGTCATTGTTCAACCAATCGAATACACCGCCGATGTCATGAATGAAACCATTGTTTGTTTACATAATGTATCACTCTAAAGAAAAAAAAATTCTTGAAAAGTGGTCGACCTAAAAATTATTTATAAATAAATAATTTACGCTTATCTATTCCCCACTCTATTGTTAACAACCTAGTTGCAATGCTCCATGTGGAACACGTGGTAAGTATGACCCTGGAATGGAGGATTGTGGGTTCGATCCTCCCCCATGTCTATATGTAGTATCCTTAAGCAAAACACTTCATTCGTATATGCTTAGTACTTATTCTACCCAGGAAGATTTCGATAGTGATTTATCTAACTTGTAACGTTATATTGAATACGTTGTCATATAAAACAAAGACGTAGTTTTATAAAAAAAACTTAATTTTCTTTTCAAAGGGGTGTTATTTTATACTTTGTATGTTGCTTATTGTTTTACGAATATATTAATTTGATTTTGAATGTGTTCATTGTAATTTTAGTGCACCGCGATTCCAGAATGTATGAGAAATATAAATACTATTTCTTAAATTGATGTATCCGTTTTACAATATTCGTGACAAAAGACAAAAAGTGTTTTAAAAGTATAACAAAACGTTCCATTAAATTGTGTTTGACATGTTCAATTTTAAACAATTATGCATTTTTGAACTTATCTTGTAGTTCTTAAAATTGTGTTGTTTTTTTCACCAGATACTTGTACGACATATTTAAAAGACACTGTTGAATTAAAACTTCGTATATGTTGCTGCTTGTTCATTTTTGTTTATCCATTTTTTTCATAGTTTTTTAAGGTGCCTTTTTATTGAGATACGTGAACTCAATATATAAAAAAAATTGACAATGCAAGTAACGGTATTCAAGTGACACGGCACTTATGTAGTATGCAACTGGTACAACAGTTTTTAAATGGTATAAGAAATCCACGCACGGAACACAGACACCTACGTATAATATCGGCTTTGCTTCTTGGTCCAAGACGTTGTAGTAAAACTAAAAAAACAATGGTAAATTGCCAGAGTAATTATGTGGATAAAGAGACGTTTTATTACACTTATCCTTCAAACACCTTCATCACCTATGATAAAACACCATTATTAGTTCTTTATATCTAAACACTCTAGCTAAGTGTATTATAGTCTTGGCACATGGACCCAATACAAAGACTGTTGTCAATATGCCCACCATTCGAGATACTTGGCGATTATCTACAGCAGTTATATTTAAATATAAGTATACAATGCTGGATGTATTGCTTTGCTTAATACCAATATAGCATGTTAAAGTGACGTGTCTCCAAATAATAAAACCTGGTTTAGGCTGGCAACTGTTTCAACATATATGTCACATCTGTATCGATCTACTTTCAAACACTTTTAAGAAACGTTTGGTTGTAAATACAACGTAGTTTATTTGTAGTCTTGGCTCAAATGACTATGCCACATTACAAAATAGTGCTGTCATTTCGGGTATTAAGATATATTTAGTGGCTTAATGTTTCTTTAACATATATTTTATGTCATATTGAAGTTGTGTTGTACTTGTTAAAAGTATATGTTATCCAAACTTATTTATATAATTTTGATAATGGACGCTGTTATAAAACGTGACTTGATCAGTTCACTTAACAATCTGCTGAAGTGTGATTTACATTTTTGTATTATAAAAACACAGTCGGTGATATTAAGTCATCTTAACATATTTTCAATGTTCCTGTTTTCCAAATGTGTATTTCTTTGCAAAATAAGAAAAAAAAACATACCAAGTAAGAAATATAGCATTTAAATTACACCATCACTACCACTATAAGTTTTACTATTACCGTATTCGACATGACTGGAAAATTATACCTAGTATTGACTTTTTGCAGAGGAGAAAACAATGTTATAGCAAATCATTTTTACAAATGAAATATATGTATATGTCATAGTGAATGTATTTATAACTCAAATCCCAGGAGTCACTGCGAGGATCACAATGTAGTTTTTAAATTTAGAGGCAATGGAAAGAACTAATTATATAAGTGTTGTGTGAAAGTACAAAACGGAAATACATAAAGGTTTATAACGGAACACTATGTCAGTATTTATAAACTTGATAATTAAGGTAGTGGTCCAGAATTGTCAACGAGTGTACCAAAGGCGTAGCACCACCATTGGAAACAGGAAATGCTTTCTTTGTGACGCATAATGGCGGTTATAAATAGCCCTTGCTTTTTCTTCTTTATAAATCCATTTGTTTTCTTTAATGCTCATTTATTATGTGTGGGAATAGATTGCCATGTTTGAATTAAGAATTTAGAAAAAAAAATGATGCTTGGAAATTAAGGAAATATATGATTTCTGACATCTACTTTCACTTTGTCAACAGTAAACACTGAACAGCAAACACTCTTATATGCTATATGGCTCCAACTTTTCTCATATATTTGTATTACAGAGGAATGGGCTGTATTGAAAATAGAATATAACATAAACACTTTTCAAGTGTTATCGCATACAAAGTTCTGATATATAAAAAATATATATTTCCGCAAAAACACTCTTTTTACATAATATATAGCAATCTCAACTGACGGTTTTGATCTTAAATTCAGTTTATAATAAATGTCTCATTACAGAACCTTCTCCACGCAATTGTCTGCGATTCTATTTTCAACCACTCTGCGATTCTGTAACAATATTCATTCCTGTAAACGCTACCTCTGTGATATGTAGGTCACAACAATAATTACTTAAACTTCTTGTTGCCAATATTTGTTTCTACCTTTTTTAAGGCAACACATTTATAGGGATACTACCGTCACTTGGGTTACGGGCGCGTGGTCGCGCGCAGTTGTAGTGTATAAAGCTAAGTTTTAGTTTGTTATATTATAGTAGGTTTCTCAGTCTGTCTGCAGTATTGTATATATAGAAAATTGTTTGTTCTTGTGTTGTTGTTGTCGTTTTTTTGTTTGTTTTTTTATTCTTCCTCTGATGAAACCAAAAGGTAGCTTAGGATATTTCGTTATACGTTTAAGCACTGCTAAATGGTAATTCTCGTTAATGTATATAGATAGGGCTGTACTAGAAGTTCGCGGAATTTCGCTATAACTAAATATGACGAATACATATATAAAAACAGAATACATCATGAAAAACTAAAATTTAATAGCTCTTAGGAAGTTAGATATCAAATACGTACAGTAAGTATTGATAATATAAAGGAAAAAACAAAAGTATCACAGGCTGTCATCCGAAGCACATTGCCGCGTTTTACGATGATACATGACGTCAAACAACTTCAGACTTTATCAAAGTTAAGAAAAAGATGAACCTTTTCTGTGTAGTCCCCGCGTGTTGCAACACATTTACGGTACCTATAAATCCATTACATAAAACACTCGTTGTACCATTTGTTATCAAATCCTGCTACAGCTTTCTGTGCGCATATCTGAAGTTCATTTGATGATTCAAAATGTTGCCTGCCCACGCAACATTTTTTTTCAGGACAGTCCTAAAAACTTAGATTTTTTTATCGGAAGGGTTAAATATTCATTAGCTCACACGGCTAGTAATGTAGGAAAACATGCTATCTCAGAAAGCGCATGGTAAATGTGTTTATGGTATTGATTTAGGAATTTATTTTGTCTTGAAAAGGATGGAAAAATTAATCCTGTGCTATATAGTGATGTATACTCGAAAAGAAAATTTAATAAAACTCATAGATTCATGTCGTTATCATTCACTGCTGATTGGTAGGAACAATTGACGACAAGAATACAGGTGTAAGGAAACATCTGTTTTAAGATTATCGAGTATGATCTATAAAGTATACCAATAAGTATTAACGCTGTACAGATATATAACCGCAGCAAAGATAATCCAACTTGCAATGGTATCAATATCAATTTTAGAATAAAACTTGGCATGATATATCTGTAATTTAAATGAACAATTGTTTCATCAATATGTTCTCTCTCCTCATCAGATTTACTTTTTAACATTGACTAAACCCTTTTATGTCTGATTCGCAAAACTAGTTTTTTTTTATGTCGTGTTTACTTATTTTGAATGGGATTTACTTGCAGTTTTATTGGTCGAAGAAGACCTCGGAATGAATCTGTGTAGAACCACCGTACTTCTGCAAGTAACTGGCAAAGTCACATAAAGTTTTTGGGAGCAAGCATGACTCAAATTTACGACCTTAGCGGCGAGAGGTAAATGTTCTTTAGACGGTGCCTTGGACTCCTCGGTCCCGGTGGCTCCTTTTTACTCTTTCTCAAGCAAATATTGCTTATTTGTTGTTACACATGAAGAAAAAAAAAAACTTTGGATAGCAATCATCATTTGTTGTTCATCTCCTTTAAGTATATTTTCTATTAGTTTCTCCTTGAATAAAAGGCACATCATTTACCCGTATGTGGAGAAAACAGAGTATCTATGGCCGGTCATATTAGCTCAGTCGGCTACTCGTCTGATTATCAATCCATTGGTCGTGAGTTCGAATTCCTACAAGGTCAAAGCCTCCGTGTAATTGATATACGACTTTGCGTCTCATTATGATTCAAGTGGGAAAAGTTATCAGTTACTTACAGAGATGGGTGTCCACAAGTAGTGGTTAACCTGTCATGATCCCAGGCAAGAGCGGTAAACTTTTCGTCTTTTAGCATTCAATGACGTAAAAATGACGTCAAATATTCAAATGAATTAAATAAACTTAGTTTCTTCTATCTCAATCGCATTGCAAATTACTTGGTTTATACAGTCAAACCTGTATTAGTGGTCACCTTTATTAAGCAGTCACTTGTCTTCAGCTGCCACATTCGCTATTTTCCATTTCTTTGTTTTCAGTGCAAATGTACCTGTATTAAGCAACAACCTGTCGTCAAAGGCCACTTTTGCTCCTTCCCTTGACTGGCTGCTTAAGACAGGGTTGACTGTCCAATTGATTACTTTGAACTCCCAACTATAATGATGGAAAACAGTTTTCATAGTATTTTTTACCATCTTTTTTTTTAACAACATTTTATAATAGATCATTTGGTAAATCCATCATAGAGTAGTTGCATTTGTTGCAAATGCCGCCAAATATTAGGTACGTTACAATTAAAAATATTGAATAAAAAGTATCGTTTGAATTTAAAATAAAGATATTTCATGAAATGTCATACAGACATAAACTGTCAGTTTTATGCTAACGCAACTCTTCAAAAATATAAAATATATGACTTTCCACAGAAACACTCTATCTAGATTGAAATCTAATACAGCGGCTTATAAAATAAAACAATTGGACCGTATCAAAATGTCTGTTAAGTTCAATCATCAAACGCTTCAAAAATGCAAAATATATTACACGAGTTTAAAAGTAAAATCCCATGAGCATTTTAATTTCAAAGCAACCAACAAAAAACAAATAGTTTATTTTCAAATTTAAACTATAAATTCAAGATTGCTGGAATCATTTTATTGATAGTAAAATTATCCAGTAGCATTTGTTGACAGCGTGTCCTTGTGGAATTGTAACGTGCTATTTATGTACGCACTTTCTGGGTTATTTATGTCAGTTTTGTTGTTTCAATATCATCGTTATCACTTAGACATAATTCGATTATTTCAAGAAATGCAGTATATTCCGTCCTTAAGGACATGGGGTTTATTTGCCAAATGGAAGTCATTTAAAACATGTGCAATTTAACTTAATTAAACTTCGTTCTTCTAGATTATTCGCTGGAATATCTCAGGAATACATTGGGAAGTAAAACATTTTCCAAACCGTTAAGTTAAATAATTTCTTGGAATGGAAGATTTTGTTCAATTAGAGATTATTTTGGTATAAGTTATTATGTCATTAGGCTATACATATTTATTAATTGCTTTTATAAAACTAGAATCAATTAGGTAAATGTATAACCTGGTGAAAAAAGCCCCCTCCCCGACCAATGCCATACTAAAATGTACCAACTAACCTGATAACCATAGTTCTATATGATATAAGTTTGTATATTATTATAATAAATGAATGTGATTTGAATTTATATGCAACGAACAAAGTTTGCATGTCCCCCTGCTGCACACGTGACACATGTTCATATGCGTCAATATTCTCTAAACTTTAAAAAGTGTATACTTCAGTTATAACTTATTATTCTATATGGGTCTTCCGTGGCCAAGTGATCCAAGACGTCGTTTTGAGATCACTTACCTCTCACCGCTAAGGTCATATAAGGTCATAGGTTCGTGTCCAGATTGTTCCAAAACCTTTATATGAGAAGATTGCCAGTTACTTGCTGAAGGACGGCGGTTTTACTCAGATTCACTATAATGTCTTCCTTCACAATAAAACTTGATAAGCCATATATAACCTGAAATGTGTTGAAAATGGCGGTAAACCCTATTCAAAAAGAAAAAAAATATTCTTCATGAAAATAATGCGATATTTCACGACGCAATAGTCAAATGAAGATGCTGTATCAATACAATGTCAAACTATTGTAGAAGACATATTCGGAAGGGATTATGCTAAATAATTCATATTCAACATAGGCTTACTGTCTTAAGATTATTATAATTTATGTAACATTGCCTCACGTTAAATGTAACATCGAACAATCGTCTTTAGGTGCAGTATTGCATACAACTGCTATCAGAATAAAATATTTTCACCGTCTGTAGATGTCACGAAGTATCACTAGTGGCTTATGAAGTATAGAAGTGTCTTAAGTTTATTTGAAAATATATAATTCTTATTGTCTGCACTATTGGTTTATCAGTAGACAGTGCCATAACTAAATGTTTTATCATATGAATAATGTTACTCTTTGTTCATTTATTATGGAATATTATAGAATAGATATTTTATAAATTGAAGTACACCAAAACCTAGGGCAAAGAAGTAAAATATAATAAGTGTAAAATATAAAAATTGAATTATATTTAATACTTGGATTATACTGTTCTCTGACTGATCAATTTTATTTATATCTAATACTTGAATCATACTGTTCTCTGATTGGGTGTTATTTACATATACTTATCACTTGTATTACACTGTTGTCTAACTGGTCATTTAAATTATATTCAGTACTGTGATTATTCTGTTCCCTTACTTGTCAATTTGATTATATTAAATACTTGGATTATACTGTTCTCTGACTGGTCAATTTAATTATATTTAATACTTGGATCAATCTGTTCTCTGACTGGTCAATTTAATTTTTTTTAATACTTGGATTAGTATATTCTCTGACTGGTCATTTTACTTACATTTTATACTTGAATTAAACTGTTCTCTGACTGGTCATTTTACTTATTTTTAATACTTGAATTATACTGTTCTCTGACTGGTCATTTTACTTATATTCAATACTTGAATTATACTGTTCTTATTTACCTAAATTATCATTTGGATCATACTGTTCTCTGGTTGGGTAATATTTACCTATACTTATCTTTGAGTCGCCCTGTTGTCTGGTTGGTGTTTTTTTAACTATACCTATCACTTGGACCACACTGTTCTTTGATTGGGTATTTTTTAACTGTACCAAGTTAGTATATTTTAGCTCGACTATTCACAGCAAAGGGGGGTATTAATCTCGCTCTTGGGTCGGCGTTAACTTTTCAGGTTATAGTTTTTTATCAGGTAAGGTATCTATGCTACCACTCATTGGATATTGACTTCACATGTGAGTTCAGCATCATCAATAAAACACACACAGATAAGAACCATAACTCTCAGTTGCATTTTGGCAGAATAATGGCCCTTTTGGACTTGATTTTTTAGGTATTTTTTTTATCAGCTAAGATATCTATACAATCACTCATTGAATATGATGTGTATTCAACATCATCAACGGAACGCACAAAGACAGTAACCATAACTTTGGGTTGATTTCGGCCGAATTATGGCCCTTTTTGGTTAAAGTTTTGAGTAGGTACATATTTCATCAACCTATCATTGGACATGAATGAAACTTCAGAATTATCAGCCCAGATACCAGAACCATAACTCTGGCTTGAATTTTGGCAGTATTAGGGCCCTTTCGGACTTAAAAAAAGGTTGTAAAAGCTTTTGAGCGGGTTAAAGTTTTTTAGCAGATACAGACTCATCAACCTATCATTGGATATGAATGAAACTTCACATGTGTGTTCAACATCATCTAGAAAAAACTCATAAAGACAAGAATCATAACTCTTGATTGCATTTTGGCAGAGTTATTTCCCTTTGATATTTGACAAATATTTATGGTCAGTTTGTCGTCCTCTCTCAAATTTTTTAAAAACCATGATCATGAGGGCAAAAGTGAACCGCCCTTAGTAGTTCAAAATTTTGCATAGTGTTTTATAGGGAAGACTTAAAATATTATTTGACCAAAGTTAAAGGACTGGAGCTCAGATTTATTTAGTTTTCATTTTCATTTCGAGCTGTAATAAACTGTGCATGAATTTGGATCACACGATTTTCTGATTGGAGTTTTTAACTCTATTTATCACTTAAGTCATACTGTTCCGTGACTGGTGGTTTTGCAATAGTTTTGAATTCCAAAACATTATATTATTTTGTAATATTATGATATTACCGTATAATAGACTGCTGAACCATATATCAAACAAATTGTACAAATATATATGGAAACAGATTAGTGTACCTAAAGATATACCTAGAAAGATAATAAAAACATTTTTCCTACTAAATGTGAAAACTAGTACTTTTGGCAATGTTTTATTGTAATTCTCGAGCAGCACATTAAGTAGATTTTCGAAAATATATTACAACTTGAGGTGGTACTAGGAAGCATAAAGCATTTTGCATATTTCATTTCCAATCGTAAATAAAACCTTGTCAGTCTGCTAGTATGTTATTTTATATGTTTTATTTGATTTATGTGTTTCCAGGAGGTCCTTATATCGGTTATATTTACAGATATTATACTATACAGAAAAAACCTGTGTAAGTGGCCACTTCTATTAAGCAGCCATCTGTCTTAAGCAGCCACATTTTCTAATTCCCATTTTTATGTGCTTTCAGAGCATATTAACCTATATTAAGCAACAACCTGTCGTAAAAGGTCACTTTTGTTCATTCCCTTGACTGGCTGCTTAAGACATGTTTGACTGTAGTTGTATAAATTCTAAAACAATATGCCATGTGTGGCATGGAAATTGTTGTTATTTTTTTACTAATGTGATGGTGTTTTACGGATAGAGATCCATGCGTTCAGTACGATACAAAAGAGATATACCTGCCATATAATCAGAATGTAATAAATTTGAACTTTAAGTGTTTTAACTAAGTATATAACTACATGAACTCGTTTATTTTATTCACTTTTTCTTCCCTTACATCCTCGGTGTATGGCGTTATGATATTGTGATACATTTTGCTCTTATCTACAACTGCATACCCTCAACTACTGTGTTTTCTCTTGACCTAACATTTCAAAGGATAATGAATGGTCCTCGAAACCTTTTACTCTGGTGACTGTCTGTGACATAGCTAAACAGTCAGCTTCCACCATTGAGACGAGGACGCAGATTGGCTAAAAAAAGGTATAGGGACGTTTAGGGTAGATATAGTCAGAATATTTCTGGTTTTATGAAAATGTCAAACAAGCAAATGATCACATGATTAATGTATGTATATTATGTTTAAGTCAATGAAAAATTTAATTAATGTTTCATTGACTGAATAAATTAATTTTATTCAGGAAACTGTATGAAAAGTAGAAATTATTAATTTTAAATTTCTTCATGCTGAAAGTGTTGGTCACCAGCTTCAGGGATGCGGATAAGCGGTAGGTATAGTAAAAAGTAACCTTTTTACCCAATAGTTAGACATTTTTATTTGAGCATAGGATAGTTCTTTGAAATACTTTAGTATTTGTCGGTCCGCGAAAATGTCAAATATTATATTTTAAGTCTATGGAAAACGAAACGTTGGAAGCAGGTCTATATGATTGCACATCTCATTATTTGCTGTTCACCAACGCATCACTTTTTACTGCTTCGCACGCCAATGTCTACTGATCTCTCTCAAAACATGCCGATGTAGGTCTTTGCTAATACTAGGTCGCAGATTGATGCAGTCGCCGACTGGGGAACTGGGGATTACATAAGTGCATCCGTCCGCTTGGTAATCCGAGACAGTAATCGATACACCACAGAGGCATTCTAGATTATCTTATCTGTTCTTTTATGAAAATGGAAAGCTAATCAATAAACATGGTGATGTAATTTTTACACACATTTATCAACCTTCATGTTTGTTTAAACAGCTATGGGAGTTGCTTTATAAGCTTTGTAATAAAAATGCCATACAACCTTAGAATGATATATTTATGATTAAAACGGACTGCTTTTATTTACTTTCGAAATAAACGTCCCCGACAGTGAATATTACGCGGATTAAAATAGCGTTCTGTAAATTACAATTTCTGTTTTGAAAGAGAAGATCTATTTTCAGAAATCAATTACAGTAATTTTAGATTATTATACAAGTTAATATACTTTCGTGAAATCCATCCTTCAGTTCATATTAAAATCCATTTCAAAAGTATTGGAATCGAAACCAGGATGAATTATATTTAGTGGCAAAACGTTACGTACGTGACTTTCAACAAATTGCATTGGCAGAATCCTGTAAAATTCAAGTTATATGTGGCATATTCAGACCTCAGAACAAATATGAGTAGAGCAATCGTGCTTTCCGAAATAAGTTTACGGACCTAGAGGGACTCGAAATTACGACCACAGCAGTGAGAGGTAAGTGATCTTAAAACGACACCTTAAACCGCTCTGGTACGGAGAACCCTGCATATGCCTTTATAAGAATTCCAAAAGATATCAATTCAATGCACATTTGCTAGGTTAAACATGCTACGATATATACATTGTATGTGTTAAAGAAAGCGAAACGTTGCAGATACGAAAAGTGGTCAAAATGAAAACCTCGGCGATTAGCATGGAAAACTCAGTGTTACTGACGAACATGTAAGTTGTAATCATTACTGATATAATATGCTATCAACACCGACAAGTGCTACTTAAAGTGTGGAAACTGGAAATAACGGCAAATCTTATTTAAGCATATAATAACACTCACAACGTTAAGTGCAACTCCAGGTGTGAACTGGAAGAATTGGCCATCTGTGCTATAGTAAGCACAGAGTAATAGCCACAAATGCTCGTCAGTTACTACGTAAAGCATGATAACTACTCACATTCAGACTGTCAAGCTATGTATTGAAAGCGTGCAGGCTGGTCACCTAGCACTACTTTAAACATACAATAATAACCACAATGCCAAGTGCTACTTGACCGTGAATATTAGACACATTACAATATCAAGCGCTATATTATAAAATACGTTCCCGATCACCTAGCACTGATTTGATAACCACTGGGTCCAGTGATACTTAAAGCGTGAATATTAGAAATATTTGATACGTGAAGCGCTTTATTGGACCTTTACTGTACCATACTGTCCAGATCGTCTTGCTCTGTAATAGCCACAGCACAAAGTGGAATTCTCAGTTCGATACATGATCCATCGTTTTTGTATTCAATATCTCCTATTTGGTTATATTTTTATTTTCTTTTTGTTCTTCAAATTAATGTTTTTGTATTTTTGTATTAAATTATTGTACTTCTTGGGTCGAGTTTCATCAATAGTAAATAAGCGAAATACATACATATGCACGAAATCAAGTAAGATAAACTTAACAGCATACAAAAACAATTAGTTTTTTAACACATACCTTATATACTATCTTTAAATATGTACAAATACATGTATAAGACTAAATAAGTATATATTCATTCACGATATATACTTCTTTTATTGACTTTGTATGGAAATTTGCATTTTATATTTCATAGTTTCATAGTTTCATATCTCACAAACATTTCCCCATTATCAGTTCATTATCACTTACTTTTTATCCAGTTATCATCTTGTCTCAGTCAGAAGGTAATGGCAATTGATATACTAGACCTTATCAACTTAAAGATGAAGGCAAGACAAAAAAAAACTTATCTGCATCGCCAGAGTTGAATAATTGTTTTAACGGTAATACTGATGCTTAGTCAGATCAAGGAGTAGAGAAGGTAAGGCTGACTGAGATTTTGTGAACGTTCGCTTATTCACGCAAAATCTCGCAATATCTCGTTTTCAAATATCTTAGCTTTCATTCGTCTCAGGAACGCAAATCAAAATTCTAAAATTGTAGAATGAAATTCTCATAAAAACAGTATTATTCCAAGAAATGTATGTTTAAAATTGTTGGAGTACGTTTGATTACAAAATTTGTACAATGCAGTTAAGATAACGACAAATTACGATAATGTTTCCGTCAAACATAAATATCTTGAATTCAAGATCATTTTGCGTGATCGAAACATACTTTAACATTTAAGATTACATACAACTTGCAGTTTATGTACAAGAAATCAGTTGCATGTGAATTATAAATGATTATATTGCCAAACTTATTTATCCTTGGTGTGCTATTTTATCAACATTCAGACAGGAGGTGCATGTTTCCTCCCCTTCTATACAAGTCCTTGGTAAGATATTTGATATTTGTACAAGTGCTATTTCGGAAATTTATACTTGGACATACCAATGAAATAAAAATGTCAGACTAGATGAAAAAAGGTTCTTCTGTTAACTTTAATTTTGGATGAAGAGCATTAAATTTGTAGAAATATTAACGCCTATCAAAATAGAACAAAAATGATTTTTTAACTCACATTCTTGGTACATTTTATACGTATTAATGTAATTATCACTATATATATGTCATGACGTTATAGTTATAGAAGCGAATAAATCTTTGTAAAACATAATTTGAGAAAAGGAATCATGAGTCATTACATGACACTTTTGCCATTGCGAAACGCTTGCACAGTTGTTATATTACCTATGCATATGCATAAAAATAACCGCCCGTGAAAAAATATAAATCTAATATCAGCTATTCCAATTAACGTTTTCCTGCATGCTCAGCAATAAAACCGATATTATGTTAGGCCTGCAAACCGCCTCTGTAGTTAAGGTAATTAAGAGCATCGCATAGCTATTTTGGATATTTGTATTGCAAGTGATGACGTATCAACATAACTATTTTCTTTCGTATTAATTTGTGCATCATTGACGTATAGAGAAGTTTGTCATTCAAGTACCAATCCTTTAAAGAAAAGATTAAAACGACATTCCAGTCAGTAGTCGAAACTATCTTGTCATTATTGTACAGGAAAGGTAACGCTTGGCAAAACGATACAACTGACAAAAGGGTAATTCGGAAGCACAAACACACAAACACGTATTTATTGAGGCTGTTTACGAGAGAAATGTTAATGTCAACACCGCTTGCTCCAATATCACCTACTAAAATATTAATTTATTTCTGTGCACTATTAAATACGCCCCATTGTCCTAAAAGAGATTAGTTATATGTTTTTTATCTATAAATAATTGTCCGTTTTGTTGTGTCATTTACCTCCTTAACAGATTCAGTAAAACAGTATCTGTTTTTTAACTTGACGGGACGAATGTCCAAGGTGAGCTATTGCCATATCCCCAACGTCGTCGTCGTCGGCGTCGTCTGTAGACACCCAAGTTAAACTTTTGCGTTTAATTTTAAGATATCTATGCAACCACTCATTGGATGTAAATGAAACTTTGCATGTGTTGTCAGCATCATCAATGAAACACCTAGAGATAAGAACCATAACTCTTGATTGCATTTTGGCAGAGTTATGGCCCTTTTTGGACTTACACACCCAGGTTAAACTTTTGCGTTTAGTTGCGATTATGTTTAAGATATTTTTGCGACCACTCATTGGATATGAATAAAACTTTGCATGTGTGTTCACCATCATCAATTAAATACACAAAGACAAGAACCATAACTCTGGATTACATTTTTGCAGAGTAATGGCCCTTTTTGGACTTAGACACCCAGGTTAAACTTTTTCGTTTAATTGCGTTTAAGTTTAAGATATATATGCAACCACTCATTGGATGTGAATGAAACTTCGCATGTGTGCTCACCATCATCAATGGGATACACAGAGATAAAAACCAAAACTCTGGATGCATTTGGGCAGAGTTATGACCCTTTTTGGACTTAATTTTTCAGGTTAATTTTTTTTATCAGGTAAGATATCTATGCAACCACTCATTGGATATGAGTGAAACTTCATAAAGGTGCTATCCATCATCGATGGAACACAAAGAGATAACAACCATAGCTCGGGTTGCAATTTTACAGAGTTATGGCTTTTTTTTTTTACTAAATTTTTCATGTAAAAGTTTTTTTTATCAGGTAAGATATCTATACAACCACTCATTGTATATGAATAAAACTTCACATGCTTGTTAACCATCATAGATGGAACACACAGAGACAAGAACCATATCTCGGGGTTGCATTTTCACAGAGTTATGGCCCTTTTTGGACTAAATTTTTCAGGTTAAATTTTTTTATCAGGTATGATTTCTATGCAACCACCCATTGGATATGAATGGAACTTCACATGTGTGTTCACCATCATCAATAGAACACATAGAGACAATAACCATAGCTGGGGTTGCATGTTGGCACAGTTATGACCCTTTTGGACATATGTTTTTGTCCGTAGGCACCCAGGTTAGTCGCGTTTAAGTTTTGGTGTTTGCCTCCAATCTCAATCTTTGCATGGGTGGTAAGTTTTATCCAATCGGCTTTGTTGTCGTCTGACAACTCTTGTTATTACAGCGACTGTGATCCTTTTGTCAGATTGTATTGATTCTCACAGTAGCAATCTTAAGTCGCTCCGTTCTGTGACTTAGCATTCTAGGAATCATTATCCGAGAACCTGATATTTCCCGAATCAGGTCTTTTAACCACCAATGAAAAAGCAGTAAATTTTATGCCTATCCCATAATTCATAGTAATTAAACGCTTACTAAACAGTGACGGCATTCAAACTTTCAGTTGAAGTAACTGACCAATTAAAGTGCTAAAATGCGGCTTTGTTCAACATTGTTATTTAACAGACCCCATTTAATACCAACATATTGCCTATTTATCTGTTGTTGAAACATACCCCATTTAATACAAATATATTGCCTATTTACCTATTGTATAAACATACCCCATTTAATACAAATATATTGCCTATGTATCTGTTGTTGAAATATACCCCATTTAATACAAATATATTACCTATTTACCTATTGTAGAAACATACCCCATTAAATACAAATATATTGCCTATTTATCTATTGTAGAAACATACCCCATTTAATACAAATATATTGCCTATTTATCTATTGTTGAAATATACCCCATTTAATACAAATATATTGCCTATTTACCTATTGTTGAAACATACCCCATTTAATATCAATATATCGCCTATTCATCTATTGTTGAAACATACCCCATTTAATACCAATATATCGCCTATTTACCTATTGTTGAAACATACCCAATTTAATACCAATATATCGCCTATTTACCTATTGTTGAAACATACCCCATTTAATACCAATATATCGCCTATTTATCTTTTGTTGAAACATACCCCATTTAATACCAATATATCGCCTATTTATCTATTGTTGAAACATACCCCATTTAATACCAATAAATCGCCTATTTACCTATTATACATTTAATACCAGTAACCTATATATTTCTTATTAGCCTATTGTACACAAACATTTAGGAACATGCCTTTACACATCCTTTCCTTTCACTACATGTGTTTTATTTTCTTATTTCGTTCTCTGAAGTCTGTGTGGTTCTGGCTAAGAATAGAATCACTGCCGATCTCTGCAGAGGGGTAGGAATCCTCCGAATGGGTGTCATGTTTATTTTATCATTTGTTGTCATGTTCACTATTGTGGTTATATTATCAACCCCTGTGTGGTTTCAGGGAGCCATATGAGAGATGGCACGAATAGGACCACTGTGGCCCACATGTCGTAAGAAGCGACAATTTGAATATGACACATTGATAGCGATTTCATCAATGTCTTGTAATAAATTTGCCATATGATTGGATTCAAGTACCACATCGGCTGCATTATTGGAGTGAGAATGTTACATATGTTTCCACATTGCCTTTGTTTGTAGATTGTTGTGGTCGGAATGGCCATAAATTCCCCACACGATTAATAGTTGGCATAATGAGAAATCCCCAATCTTGTAAATAGACGATGGAAACTGCCATGATGTCACAGTCAATATAATCTGATTTGAAACGACTGGCATACTTTGGATTTTTACTCGGTGTTAGTAACAGACTTAAAGTACAAACTATGTGATGCCGCAACGATGCCTCCAGATTGGTAAACATGTTCATATATCATGCTAAGTTCTCCATTTTTGTTAGGTCGTTACCTTGCAGATAACATACAGAATAACGATAGTATATTCATAAAAATGTCAGTTTACAAAGCTGTCACCATTACATTTATATAAGTATGGCGTACACGTAAGTATTTAGTGTATAACACGTAGACCCTGCTATAAAGAAATGTCAAGTTATAAATACTCAATAAAATATTATTAATATGTATACGCCCTCCTAATTTGCTGCAGCATCTATTTAAAAGATATATATATAAAGGGAGATAATTAAAGTCACAACAACGGAATTTAGGATTTTTTGGATCTTTTCATATGTTCATTTACAATGCATGGTATATATATAGGAGATAATTAAGCATATGAGTAGTAATGAATCCTTAACTGGATCCTACTCATATAAAGCTATCAGTTCATGTATGTAAATTTGTCTACCCTGTCCAAATGTTTTGCTAATTTGGTATAAACGATAAAATGAGTCCCTAGTACCAATTGTCATACACTAATGTGCACTTCTTTTCACAGCATCACTGCATGAAAAGCGAAACAACTGATTCATGCAAATCTAATGCATTTTACTTATAATTTCATCAACATATAGCCACAATATTGTCAAATATTTGTCAAAATCCACTGATTTCTCGTGAAATAGCCCCGTTTAACACTCAACTTCACTAAATTTACTGCATCTGAGAATATTCTGACAGAAAAAAAGATTTGTGTTATTGTGGCTCTTTTTTCAAACGTTCGGTCATATTTTTCTGAAGGTCTCACTACACAGTTGAGTTTTGTTCTTTGTTCTATATAAAATAAGGTCTAGGATTTCCGTGGTATAAAAAGAATTCCACATAGAAATTTTTTTAAAGTAAATTTTTTTTTCATAGCAGGAATGTATATCTACATTAAAATGCACAATAACTGGTAGATTGACCAAAAAATCCTCAAAATGGAAGTACAAAATCAAATCAAGGAAATTAAACAAAAAAATGTTTTATTGAATCTGTTCGTGATTGGTAAAACCGATAAACATTTTAGTTTAAAACACGCCATGTGACACATATTTCAATGTACCGCTGCTTTCATTTGATTTTGTTCAAATGTGTATCAGTATTACCTACATTTAGGTAGATATTTTTTGTGTAACTTAACAAAAACGTTTTGGATAACAAAATGAGCAGTCATCACAATTTGGTTTGTAAAATATTTCAGTCAGCATATTTTGCGGGACCTCATTCTAGTAAATGAAAGGATATTTATCACTGAAAGTGATGCAATATGTTTGTTGACTTTCTAAATGTATTAGCATAACCTTTAGACGAAATAGCAACATTTGTAATGGAAGCAATAGCATACGAATTTGAAACCGATAACCTTTTTTCTGTTTAACTTTTTAACCAAAATTATATAACCATAATGTCATTCGAAATGCCATTCGATATCCCGAAGGATTTTTCGATGGAAAATTATGATATTATTAAACATGGACGTTAAGTGCTTTTTTTTATTCGCTAAATTAATGATTACATTTTTATATAGTATGTTATTAGAAATTTATTTATCTATATGTGTACTTAAGGATGCCAGCAGTAAGGTTATGATGGTCATGGATATTGACTTTATTTTCTTATTGACAGTCTATGTTTGTTTTTTTTCAAAACTTAATTTAAGAAAAGAATGCAGTAATAATACATTTCTTTCAGAATTGAGAATAAAATTTATACGTTTTTATTCAATTGCTGGTATAATCCATTCATTTAATAAATGATAAATATTCAAGAAATTTATTGCCGTCCTATATAAAACATGACAGTTTTGATTATTTCTTAATATTTAGCGTAAGTGGTATGCCACTAAAGGCTAGCAGATGATCAGTTAACCTAACCACTATTTCTTTGCTTTCTAGAAGGTTAACCAGTACTCAAAAACTCATATCCGCAAGTCATCAGCGGTGTGAGACAAATGCCAATGAGTCGCGTTGTCGTATATCAATCATTAAGGCCTTAACACACTTGGGTTAGTAGTCAGGCGTGTTATTGAGTGAACTTACTGGCTCCGGCTCCATTGTGATTCTATACAACATGGCGGAATAATTTATATTGCAGAATATCTAACACTGACAATTTTGAAAACATATAGTTAAATGCATACTTTAATTAAATGAATAAAAACTGTTATTTAATAAAGTGATCGAGAACTGGATATTTGAACAAGTGAATACAATGTCGACAATTACGGACATGGCATTTCCCTTCGAGCTAAAGCAAAAATCTGTCGTTAAACGATGTTTATATTGCTTTATAGGAAGATAATTTCGTGATTGTTTATAAACTCAACTTAATTTTTTCTGTCATTTTGCAAATCAGCAAAACGTTTTGCCTTTGACCATTTGCATAGATTAAGGTATGTACATTTGGTCAATACATATTCACATTATTTATACAAAAAATAAATTTCAATATCAACATATTAACGTGCATGTACACAGACCTATAATGAATATAGATAATTTATATTTTAAGCTTAAATGTTTAAAAATGGACTTCAATTTTGATAAACTATCATTATCACCGTAAATTACATAATTGATACAAGAGGCAAGTTTGAAAATAAATAACCCAGTATACGTTCATACCCTGTAAAGGACAGTGAACCATGTAAATGCAATTTAACTAATACATAACTCCTAAAATATTATTCATTTTTCTATTGAACAATAGATATGCTTACAAAGATGTTATTTTCTCTGATATTCACACATCTTCGGTTACTTGTATTTTCATCTCTGTTTGCAAGCATCTTTCATCTCTGTTTACAAGCAGTTGTAAGAATTATGATAACAACACCAGACAATTGATAATAAAACAAAACAATTTATGGAAATAATCCTTGCAGATTAAAACAGAAGGCTGTGTCTGTTATTGGTTTGTCTATGAAAGAAACACGCGATGCATTTTTCCTTAATATTTACGTGTAATATGACATTTTCATTTCACTGTGTGAATTATAGAATTTAAATTTGGTTACATTATATTAAGAAATAGAATGTTAACACATTCATATATTACTTACTTCCATGTGGAAGATAATTTATAATAGATTTAATAATAGGATTTGATTACAACCCAAACCATATTTTTTCTGAATATATTTCTAACTTATTTTTTTTTCTTCATTTTAATCAGATTGAGACAAAGGTCATGTCATGCTTCCATGATACAATAGTGTTCGATACAGCACGTTTTCTTTTTTGTAGTTGTAGATCTATACAAAGTAATAATGTGTTGTATTGCTCTATAAAACTGGTGTATTGTGCAGAAATCTGAAATGCCCAGTATTGTTCTTGACGTTTGAATAATTAAACGGTTTCAAAGTCAATCCCAGAACCTGATATCTCCCAAATCATGTATTTTAACCCCAAATGAAAAAGAAGGAAATTCTGTGGCTGTCCCACAATTCATAGCTATTGAACACTTACTAAACTGTGACGTTATTAAAACTTTCAATTGAAGCAACTAACCAATCAACGTGCTCCAATGTGGCTTTCCCAACATTGCGTTTTATCGGACCCAATCGGGAGAGCTTGGTCTGTTCTACCGACTAACTGTTTCATGAATGAATGTTCAGCAATATTACATGCAATCTCCCTACATTTTAAGCAATATTTGGTAAATATATCATGTTTTTCTAACATTCTTTTAACTAAACATAAAACAAAATTTGGGAGGTGGGGATGGATGGGTGTGTGTGTGTGTGGGGGGGGGGGGGGGGGAGTAATGAGTATTTTCCTTTATTCTAAGCATCTTTGGAGTCATTCTATGAATTGAAATACATACAAAGTATAACATGTTTTAGAATAATAAAGTATATTCATTACAAACACACCAGGCATTACTTAAAAATGAGTATTTAAAACAAAAACATTTTAAAAGACCGATATTGGGTCTTGGTGAACTAGGTCATTTAATGTAAAATTCTTTAAACGAATAGTATTTTGTATATAAAATTATCAGATAATTAGCCATATATCTTAACACAAAGATAAGATTTCTTCAACAATGAAGAGTTAAACACGTGACGTCTTTGTAAACAAGTATAAAATTAATAATAACTCATTTGTTATCAAGTCACCTGCATCTTCTAGTGTGTTGAAAATCGACCGAATCGTTTTTACTGATTTTCCTATTATTGATACGAGTTTATATCTTTATATTGTGAGTACATGTTGATATATCAAAAGAGCACCTGTCATTAAAATCATATTAACCTATGCAGTTTTGCATTTTAACTCGCGTTTTAGAGTCAACTCTTTTCCTTCCCACATCTGTATGCTTCTGCAAGAAGTCGATGATTCATTCTTGCAAAATAACGGAAAGGTTCTGTTATCATGGTTGTTTTTTTTTTAGAAATAATATTTATTCAAAATGATGGTCGCGGTTGCTTTAAAATTAAGCTTTCATAAGAAAACTACAAAACGTCACTTCTTGAAATATACCAGATTAATCAGAGTAATAGTCCGACACTTTATTTGACATCACAGTCTTAACTCATCCTCTAAGCAGAGTTAATTTGGCACTGAAAATAAGAAAGGTTGACCTTTTTTTATTGGAAACACTAGCTGTTGAATTGGGCGAAAACATGTTAAAGTATCTTAAGTACACTGTGTAAACATAATAACAATATATCAAATTTGAGCCTAACAGAGACATTTAGCTCTCAAGGTGACGTTTCTTGTTGTCACTTTTTTATCTTTTTTTTATTTTATTGGCTAATTGTATGTATAAAAAGAGACTTAAACAATATAGCAAGTATTGTGTTTAATATAATTTACAGACTGTATTTTTTATTTAATCAAATGCTATATTTTGTCCAAATTAGGTAGATTTGAACGCCATATGCTTAAATAAATTATATAGTTTCATATTGGTATATACTTTCTTAGAAAAAGTAAACATAAGCAGTTAATAATATGTATGTATCCCTTTTCTACATGCATCATTTGTAATTAGTATTAATAAATATTGTTATCAGTTCTTCAAATTTGGAATTACAGAGTTCATTTAATGTGACCATAAAATAGATACTGTTTAAGCTGGTGCTAGATTGTGTAAGTTGTGTTTCTTTTTAATGTTACCTTTCAAGAAAAGAGAATATAAAATCGAGTTTGTCATTATCTTGTTGTTGTTGGTGTTCTATGATTGGTTCCAAGGGATTCGTCGATCAGATATTATTGCTTTATATTTCTATTCCAACATTCAGTGAAGTCAGACAGCACGGAATGATTCACTGGAAAGGTCAGGGAAGGTGCTGCGCATTTAATATTTCACATGGTACAACATAATTTTGAAGTCAGACAGCAAAGAAAGATTCACTAAAAAGGTCAGGGAAGGTGATATGCACTTGATATAGCATAACCTTTAAACTTTCATTTGTCTTCTTTTGTCTTTATATTTTTCTTTATATTATCTTTCTTTTATATTATCTTTTCACATTTTTATTTATTCGTGTTTTTATTCTTTATCTTTCGTTAATTTGTAGTTATATGGGGTTATTTTTCAAATCGATGTACTGTATTCATGTATTTTGAATATACTTTCAATAAGTATAGTATATAAGCTAAGTAAATACTTAAAGTCCGTTTATCGGAAGATATTGCGGTATGCTTCTATCCCAACATCTTCTGAAGTTTAGCAGCCCAGAAAGATTCACTGGAAAGGTCAGTTAAGATGATGTGCATTTCATATAACATAACCTTAAAACTTTCATTTCTTACTTTAGTCTTTATATTATCTTTTCATATTTTTGTTTATTCGTGTTTTTATTCTTTATCTTCTGTTAATTTGTAGTAGTATGTTTTTTTAATTGATGTAATGTATTCATGTATTTTGGATATAATTTCTAAGTAAATACTTAATATCAGTTTATCGGAAGATATTGCGTTATGCTTCTATTCCAACATCCTCTGGAGTTAAGCAGCATAGAAATATTATTGGAAAGGTCAGGGTAGGCGCTGCTATACATTTAATGTTTCACGTGATATAACGTAATCTGGAGTTCAAACATTTCATAATTCGTTTAATATCTATGTTTTATGGTTATAAAGAATATCGATATACGCTCGTATAACTGTAGCATGAAATTTAATTTCTAACAAATAGACAAACGAATCTATATCGTTTCTGAAAATCACCCATAACACTTGATGATCAGTTATTACAAACATAAAAGTTAAGTTTTAATATGTAATATATAAATGAAACAAGAGTCGTATTTCTTTAAACTGTTAACTTATGATTGATATAACCTTATATAAACTGCAGTTTTACCATATTTATTCCCTAGTTATTAGATACTGCATGCAAGCAAAACGGAGAACACAGAATTAGATAGAATAAATTCACTTTGATCTAGATGGTTATGACTGTGATATCTTAGGGAAAAACATGTCTGTTTTTAAGAACTTTTTCTTAAATGGCCGCTTTGGTTGCTTACAATGATTAAAAACTTCCTTACCAATGCAAAACAACTAGCCCAATTTAAAGCCAATGAACTTGCATTGAACTTACACAGTGAGGCAGTTTTATTGTTCAACTAGAATAGACAGCCTCATGGAAGATTAGTTTGTTACTAAATGTGTTACTCTCTATAAATAAAGACAATTATTATTATCATTATTATTAGAGTAACGCACACCCACTTATTAAAAACACTGTGATCGTGATCTCCACCTATGTCTGAGATCACAGAGCTACGCTCAACACTGTATGCTGTGGAACTGACCCTGCTCTCTCCGCTTTGGTCCGTTACATAGCTGTGAGATATAAGTGCAAATGATTGGTCAGTTACTTCAATGTAGGTTGAATGACGTCACAGTACGGCAAGCGTTAATTCGCTATGAATTGTGGGACAGGTATAGAATGTCCCGTTCTTTCATTGGGATTGAACAGACCTGATTCGGGAGATAGCAGGGGCTGGTACAGATTGTGAATATCGTATATGTATAAAAGTCATGATTATAATGATCTGTTTATTTTAAAACTATGATGTGCGATACAGGTATTTGCGATTATATTACCATGCGCTATGCAATTGTTTATGCAATTTAGCATATGTAGTCGATGACTGATACTACCTAGTACATGAATATTCATTAATATTGTATCTCGAAAGAGGTTACGACCTTAATTTTATTCATGTTTCCGCATTCACTAATATTGCATTGGGTGATAGAAGTACACGTATGTATGGTGTTTTTTCTAGTAACATTTAATTTCTCGTTAATCGTTTGGGTCTAATCATAAGTCTATATATAGAACCTGATATCTCCCGAATCAGGTCTATAAACCCCCCAATGGAAATGCAGGGAGTTCTATGCCTATCCCACAATTCATTGCAATGGAACGGTTACTTAAATGTGACTGTGACGTAATTCAAACTTTCAGTTGAAGCAACTGACCGGTCAAATCAACGTGCTTAAATATGGTTTTCCCAAACTTTGCTATTTAACAAACAATACCGAATTCTTTTAAATTATTAAAAAAAAACCGAGTGCTTTCGGAATATATATTATTCCTTCTTCATGGGATGAAAATGAAAATATAAATGATGATAATGTTAAGATGTCAAACGATTACGATGATGAAAACACGGAAGTGTGAAAAAAATCACAATGAAAATTAATAAAATTGTGAAAACGTTCACAAATTATGATTTTACTTCACAAAAATATAAAGGAAATTGTGAAATTTATAAGAAAAATACCGTGTTTTCAGTGAAATACGCCGGTAAAATTCAAACTGTGCTGAGTAAAATGTGAAGCGCAAAGTTGTTATTAAATAAAACGTCACTTTGACGTGAGTCACACAACGTCGTGTACTCTTTAGCGCTATGACGTCGTAAGTATATCAAACGACGACATTTATTTTAAACGTCAAAAATACAACTGGTATATATATATATATACGAAAGAGGTTATGTTGTGGTATGTCTATATTTGCAAACTACTGACACATGTGATCAACAATGTCAAGAAAAGAAAAACATCGAATAAATTACCTTTCGTTATATCGCGTTATACCGATACGTTTATAAATCAGGGCATCTGACCGCGTATATCATGATTGCGTTAACATGTGTTGTGCGTATGCTTCCGTTCGTTGTATATGTTTCTTCAACACTGTCAAGAAAATGTTGATGAATGTTTGTGATAAATATATAGACAGTGTTAATATATATCAGACTCACGAATGATGTAAATAGATAAACATGCAGTAAAAGAGGAGTTTTCTATATTTAAGGATGAGTGCAAAACGGATAATTATTTAAAGCGGAATAATATAATATTGGTAGCAGTGCTATGGTGGTCAATGATACTAAGGGTTAACCTGACTGTAAATATACTCGTAGTTGTAAGAGCTTATCGTTTTCCGTGTGGTTATTAGAACTTATTTTTGGACAAGTTTGTATTATAGTTTGAATTGTCATCATCAATTTTTACTGGCACGTTACCACTGGACAACTCGTCCACCCTTTGAAGGCTTATAATTATACACTCGATATATGTTAGCATAATTATACACTTGATATGTTAAGTTAATTATACGCACTATATATGTTTACATATATATACACTCTGTATATGTTAACATATTTACACACTCTGTATATGTTAACATAATTATACACGCTATATATGTTTACATATTTATACACTCTGTATTTGTTAATATATTTACACACTCTGTATATGTTAATATAATTATACACTATGTATATGTTAACATAATTATACACTCGATATATGTTAACATAATTATACACTCTATTTCTGAATACATAAAGTCTGTGGTTGATAACGAGTTCATATGGACAAAGGCGTTGTATCTATAGAGTGTGGATATTTTTTCCTTTTCTATGCCTTGTCGCCTTCTGAATTAGTATTCACTTTGATTTGGAGATTGCAGATAAATTCGCTGGAAAGGTCTGGATAGATTTTAGGCACTTACTAAGCTACGTGATATTACATGATTTCTAATTCAAATATTTTAAAAATTATTTTTCTATTAAGTCTTTATGGCCATTAAGACTAACTGTATATAATCTTAACGAATATATATCGTTTCTAGGAATTGCCCATAATAACAGGCAAGCGGCTATTACAGACACAAATGGTAAGCTGTGGTATCTACAATGATAAAGTAAAAATCTGTTTCTTTGAACACTTTATTTATGATTGTTATAACCTCATTTACGCCTAAGTAATAGGACATTGCATGCAAAGTACAAGAGGAAACATAACACTGTATAGCAACATTTCACTTTGATTTTAAAGTGTATGACTGCGATATCTTTGAAAAATGTCTATAATTTCTTCATATGCAGCAATAATGAATTTAATAAATTTAAAATCTAATTAAAATATACTTGCATGTTACTAAGTGAAGCAATACCACTGAATAATATTGGCTTTCTTACGCAAATAAATCGTCCCTGTTGATGCAATAAGGTACCAAATGCATGTGCAATAAGAATGCATTTGGTACATTTTTTCACCTTTTGGGCGAAATGCATTGTATTCGTATTCGTATAAGGTCTTTGCAAAAGATACACTAATTTTGATACAAACAAGTATCGTATTACTGTGACACATTTATGTCCTTGTTGCATCGTATTAATGCGGTATATTCCGAAACAAACACTATCGATACACATCGTATACAGAAAGGAAACACCGTATCACAAGTAGTATGTGATGTCGTGTTATATCATTACCTTTGTTAATCAGGCAAACGACCTTGTACATCACCATTACGTTCACATGTGTTATGTCTATGCTTCCGTTTGCTCTATTTTTTCTCCAGTTTTTTTGTCAAGAAAGTGTCGATGAATGTGTGTAATAAGTATAAAGACAATGTGATATATATGCCAGGATCGCGGCTGTCGTTCGGATATTGTAGATGTAATAAAACCGTGGGATGCGTGGCTTTTAAGTGTGAAAAGGGAATATAAAATTCAAAACGGAGTAACACATTGCAAACACTGAATGCTGTGTATTCGACAAACTAGATAGTTAAACGGGAATGTAAGTATAACTATGTTAAAATTAAAAAGGACATACGGTCGAGCATTTTAAATCAGATTTGTGTTCTAATTACACTATCGTGATCCCTGTTTGGAGTATAATATTCAGATATATGTAGTTCCACTTATTTTATCAATAATATATCAAATGTATCTAAAACCTCATAGAATAGTCATAAAAAAAGCACAATCATACTGTAACTAGTATGCTATCCAGCTATTTGTACCTGTGTGACATATAACACGAGTATTCGGCAGACATATGTGACATACCAGAGCACTAGCTTACAAAAAAGACATCCACACGTTGGATGAATCTGATAGTCGGCATAAAAATCATCCTATAAGTGATAATAAAAATGTCAATCCCGAGCAAACATAAGTTGATAAGCGGGTGTGCCATTTTGTTTCATACTAAATATTCGATGTTATTTGAATCATTGCATGTTACACGTGCCGATGACAGACAAGGTTAATGGCGTTCAGTTAAACATATGGTAAAATGCATTTGCTAATATTTTTAACCATACCTGCTTGGCAATAATCATCATACAGCAATAATCAAAAATTACATAGAGGTATTGTCAGACTTAATTAGTAAGGAAGTTGTAATTATCAAATAAGATATGACCGTCCATTTAAATTCGCACTACCATTGTAAATATCTGTTTTCTTTAAAATGTTTATTGATTAGAATTTTATATGTGAGTTTATCTATTTATATATGAGTTTATTGTGCGCGGTTACCACAAAGGCGATATGCAGTGGTCAAAATTCAGTTATGTGTCTAGTAATGGAGAAAGCCTTTAAATCATTGATGTTATATTGCAGCTGAAATTGATTTTATGACTTTCGATGACACTGTCATTTAGTTGAAGGAAGGTCATAAGAGTTTCAACTCATAGGTCAATAATAATTCTGGGTTCAATATCCATTCCGTCATTTCGTCATTTAACTCTTTAAATTCTGAAATAAATTTATGATATGCACTGCTGATGCCTCTAAAACAATGATCATTAATGAAACAAAAACAGATATAAAAGTTGTTCGCGCACTTCACGTAAGTGTAGCTTAGGTTTTTTAAACAGATGAATATATTATATCAATGTTTGTATATCGTGTAAACAACTGATCTTCCTGTATAAATATCTTGCATTTCGTTTCGACAAAAATTGGTTGATTGGATATCATATAATAAATAGAAACTGGTAGATGGCATAAACCAGAGAAAACGCCTGTGCCTGAACGAAAATGTCAACTTTGCAACTCATCAGAAGATGAATTTCATTTTTTTATTAGAATATCCACTTTATCATGATCTCAGAGAGTTACATATAAAAATATTATTGGAAAAAATCAAATACTCCAAAATTAATAGAACTGTTAGCTACAAATAATAGTAAAAACGAAATGAAATGCGTTATTTTACATAAAACATCCCTTCTTTTAAACAGAAGAAAAACAATGTTTATATGTAATACCATTCAATTTGACTATTGTAAAGTACAATATTGGATATAATTATTTATTTATTTATTATTTATAGTTGGAATTGTATGATATTTAGCAGGTATTGTAAAATGAACATATTAATAATAGCACTTAATTTATCTGTATCATTTTTTGTAATGTTTTGTAATGTTTGAACTGTTATCTTGGCCTACCTAGCTGTATTGATGCCATTGACTGTTTAAATTTATTATGTTCTATGTGTACTGATAGACCATACGGTCTTGTGTATTAATGAATAAAACATAAAAGAAATATCATATAAATGAAAATAACTAACATTTAACATGTTAGCTGACGTACAGTTTAATTTTCATATAAACTTTGAACTTTCTTCGCAATTGAACTAAAATAAATAAGTATATACTAAATTGTTAAAAAAATGTCATTTTTTTTGTATATGTATCAATGTAAAGAATCATATCAATTCAAATATTCCCGACATGTTGTTCAGTTTGCTGATTTGCAATGCAGTACAGTTATCATCATATCAATTCAAATATTCCGGACATGTTGTTCAGTTTGCTGATTTGCAATGCAGTACAGTAATCATCATGTCAATTCAAGTATTTCGGACATGTTGTTCAGTTTGCTGATTTGCAATGCAGTACAGTAATCATCATGTCAATTCAAATATTCCGGACATGTTGTTCAGTTTGCTGATTTGCAATGCAGTACAGTAATCATCAAGTCAATTCAAATATTCCGGACATGTTGTTCAGTTTGCTGATTTGCAATGCAGTACAGTAATCATCATGTCAATTCAAATATTCCGGACATGTGTTTTGTTTGCTGATTTGCAATACAGTACAGTAATCATCATACCAATTCAAATATTCCGGACATGTTCAGTTTGCTGATTTGCAATGCTGTACAGTAATTCACTTTCAAGAAAGATGGCCTCTATATACTCGTCAGCTAAAGATAACACTGATTTTTGTCTTTGTATGAAGTCTGCTACCACCATTCAGAGGAGCTCTCTGATTGGCTGAAATATGTATAGGGATGTTGATGGCATATATTTTTATAGTAAGCTTATTTCTGGTTGGATGAAAATGTCAAACTGGCAAATGATCACAATAAAATATAAGTTTATTATGTTTGTGTCAATAACAAATTAAAACTATATTTCTGTGACTGACTAAATCCATTTTATTAAGGAAACTAAAATAAAATTGGTGAAATTTAGTCTTTTTTTCATGCTAAAAGTGGGGGTAACCAACTTCGAGGGGCAAAAAGTGGTAAAAACTGATACTTTTGACCCCATTTTTGGGACATTTTAATTTGAGTCTTGGATAGTACTTTAATATGATGTAGGGCATTTTGGTCCTCGAATGATAGGGATTGTAAAAATGGAAAACGCAATGGTGGTAGCTGACCATGAGAAATCCGAGTTTAAGTGCTGCAAACCTGCAGCTGAAAAAGAACCCGCAGTTTCTATTAAATGTTGTGTCGTATGTGGATACGGACTCACTCATACAAGCAATTTAATTTAAAGTTAATTTAAAATATAACTAAAAAGTAGGTGGGTAAATGGTGAGAAACTAAAATGGTATAAAAATATTCAAAGTGATTTATTAAGTACATTCGGAACGCTCTTCAAACTTATTTTTATCAAACATAGCATAATATTATTTTTCATGAACAGATTAAATAAAGTAATATGTGGTTCAAATGAATCCGTCCTTTCATCCGTCTGAGGTATAATTGTTGAATGCGTCTTGAACTTGGAGAGTAAAGAATATTGGCATACGTAGTCACCGGAAAGGCCAGACTGGGTACTTGGTATTTAACGTGATGTAACGTAATTTTAAATTCAAAGATTTCGAAATTCGTTTAACATCGTAATTTTATGGCCATAAAGAATATCGATGTATAACTGTTGCGTGAAACCTAATATGTTTCTAAAACGCTTCAATAATAGTAGATAAGTGGCTATTATATACATAAATTTTGAATTTTGTTGCATACAATAGTCATGTTTCTTTATGACTGTTTACTTAAGATTGGTTTAAACTTAAAGACATCAAGTTTTACCAATGGAATGCGGCAGTTATATCGTTATATAGATTATACTTAACTTCTGTTTTCTGTGTTATTCGCGAAACGGGTTTCACGAGTGACACCAGTCACGAGCGACTCTTCCCATTCGCAAATAACTATTTATTACATTTTGTAAATCAAACCGCCGCGGTGGTGTAGTGGATAAGGTGCTGACCGCTCACGCCATATTTGTGGGTTCGATCCCCAGCTCGACTCGGTGCCTATCATAAACAACTCTCATTACTGGTTCTTCTCGCAGGAAGCGGACTAGAGAGCAGTTTATATAAGCTTTGATCTTTTTTCGCAATCGAGTTGAAATAAATTAGTATAAACTAAAAAAAAATTAGTAGAAACTAAATACCACTTTTGAACGATTTAATAATACAAACCGAACCATTGTCCATGATTGATATGTGTCTGTTATATAATGACGTCAGTTTATAAAGGAACTGACGATGATGACGTCGTTTTGAAATGAGAGATATTGTCTTTGTTGTTACACAACTGAGGTAGAAGATATATACCATTTTATTTGCATCTGTCCTTTCTTCAGTGATTTTAGAAACACGTATATAAATAAACATGTTTTTCAAAGAGCGTCTTTGTACAAGCTTATGGAATTGCTTAAAACAAATGACAAAATTATTTTAGTCAGATTTGCTTAGTATATTAAACAATCTCTGAAATTAAGAAATATCATTTTAAATGTTTAATAGGTTATGTAAATATATTGAATATGTTTTATCTACTTTTGTGAACAATCTCTGAATCAATAAAAGAAAATCATTTAAATATTTAATAAATTTGTTCATCCTTTTATTTGTAGGAATTTATGACTCATAAGTTTTTAATGCATTATTTCGATATTGAAAAAAAAAAAATATGAACTTACTTAAAATGTAAATGAAAAAAATAGCGGTACAAATCATGTATTAACTTACAATATATTTTACGCGATATTATGTGTTGTAAATGTGTTATTATGACGATGTATGTATGTACAAGTCTGAAATAAAATGCTGTTCTGCTCAATTGAGGTAGTTAAATGCCGGTGAAATGAAACATTTAGTCAAGGAATTCCTATTCGTGAGATTGAGGTAATTCACCCGGTTGGGACATGTTATGTGTGGTTATACGGCAATTGCATGTTATATAAAATAGACATCAGAAGTGTATCACGACTTTCAATTTTTATATTAACAAGTTTATAACTGCTGTATCTTTGAAAAGGTGATTTTGTTCGTGTAGTAAAATTGAGATTACGTTGAGACCAATGATTAGTAACATTCTTTAAACATTTGAAATAATTGATAAAATAAATGATGCTATGGGTTGTGTATCCCATTTATCATTTACTAAACAACGCGTTTAATTTCTCTGGCCGGGCCCGATAAGCTCAGTCGGTTACGCGTCTGACTACCAAACCAGGGGTCGTGAGTTCGGATCCCCGCCAGGTAACAATATCCATGATGATTAATATACGACATCGTGTCTCATTATCATTCGTCTCTCACCGCTGATTCAAGTGGGAAAGTTATCAGCTGCTTGCGGAGATGGGGTATTCTCTAGCACTGGTTAACCTTCCTGGATCCCAGGAAATAGTGGTTAGGTTAACTGAGCTTCTGTTAGTTCTCGATGGCATAATAATCACGCTTTATATTAAATCAATCAATCAATAATTTCTACGATTTTTAACTATTGTAAACAAACATCATATATATGGTGATCAGGCACCATGAGCGGTAAATTGAGTATCCGTTTTAAATTGACTGTTCTTCTAAAATAGCATGCATTTATAAATGCGTAATGCTTATAATTATACTGGCAGCGTTATTCTGTCTAACTTTTAACCATGATCTAATATTCAATTTTGCTGTTTGACTATGTTACATCAATAACGCTTATGTCATAACGGAAAATTGAAAACTGGAAAGGTTACCATGGGTTAGGCCCATAATGGCGGTGATAGATTACCCTGGTTTCTTCATATTTAAAAATACATTTTCCTTATTTTAATGCTCATTTTGTGATTTAAATGGCA